>CAWUDS030000673.1:0-62665 GCA_963859935.3 Lathyrus sativus | reverse complement strand
GGATTCCCCTACTGCTATTATTACTGTCTGTATATCTGTTGTTTGGTGTGGTGTGCCCTCTGGGGATTTGTTGATTGTTTGATTGGGTATTGGGTTTGTCTGGGGCCCTGGGGAAGCTGAAGATTTGTGGAGATGAAGCTATTGAAGAGTCAAAAGATTGAAGATCAACTGTCAGAGTTGAGGATGAGTTTCTTGCTAGCAGTTGCTGAGGAGACTAGGGTTTAGGAGCTAGGCAGAGCTCTAGATTAGAAAGATTGTTTCTCAAACATGGATTGCCTTGTCTGCATCCATTCTTCTCTGTGATTCAGAGTCTCTCTAAGGCACTCACCCCCTTCCTTTGGAAGGCTTGGTGATGGTGTCTGTGAGATAGAACTCTTGAGAGAAAATGTCTCTTTGTGTTAGGAGCAGTCTGTTCACCACCTTTGGTAGTCAGCTGATTGCTTAACACCCAATTCACTCTTGTGACTAATCCCTCATCCTGGAGGTTTGAGCTTGAAGAAAAGCCATTGCAGATGGAAGATTGATGTCAAAGCCCTTGCCTGAAGGCCATGAAGATGGAGATTTGTGCTTGTTGAAGCTTGTAGCTGATTGGAGATTGTTTGAAGCCAGTTGCTGATTCAGAGCTGCTGAGGCTGTTTCTTTTATTGTTGTGTTTCATTTGCTGGTGTATTGATTGGTTTTCTGAACTGTATTGTTTGCTGTTTACCCTGTTGGGTTGAAAGTGAAGCCTGTTCACTTCTGCCTATTGTTTTCTAGGTTCGAGGTTGAGTGGGACTCCCTTGCCTCGCTTGTATTGCTGCATCCATGCATTTTACTGCTTTACTGTATATATCTGATATTGTTTCTGTTTCTGCCTATCCCGTAGGATCTCTGTTTCTCTCTGTGCAAGAGAGGAGCATGATAGACACTAGGTCTTAACCCATGCATGATAACATTAGGTTAGTTTGTTTCCCTTCGCAGCCGTAGGTTAGAGTTCTGTCTCTTTCTTTCTCAAAACAAGCAGAAAAACACCATAAAGATTTCAAACACAATAAAAGACACTTCTTTCGTAAAAGAACGTGAACTCATCAAGACGTCATTTTTGTCCTCTTGGACTGTTAATCAGAAAAACCTTTTCAGAAGGAATAAAATCAACCAAGACAAGCTTGTGTCTTCCGTAGCCCGAACTACGTTTGCTCTGATCTTTCATGCTGTGTGGAAGTACGTAGGCATAGGATGCGATATCCTAGCGAGCAACATTCCCCTCCTTTCCCGTAGGTAGGCGAACTACGTTGACTCTGATTTCTCGTTCCAGACGAGAATACGTAGGCATAAAGCGCGATACTTTGCCGAGTCATTTTTATTTTCATTTTATTTTCATTCTCTTTTCTTCTTAACCCTTGACCTATAGTTTAGATAGAATAACAATCCATACCCGAAAACAAGCGTGGATCCCGTCGAGTACGACGGACGTGAGGGGTGCTAATACCTTCCCCTTGCGTAACCGACTCCCGAACCCAGGTTTTGGTTGCGATGACCATACCTTTCCCGTGTTGTGCGAGGTTTACTCTGAGCGTTTCCTTTCCCTCCCGTGGGATAAATAACGCACGGTGGCGACTCTTCTGTTCAGCCGGCGCCGATTTTCGCAGTAGCGACAGCTGGCGACTCTGCTGGGGATCCAACGTCCCCTGGCTGCTAAGGACTGCGATGGTTCTTATGCATTTGGGATCCAACGTCCCTTGAGAGAGTCAATCCTAGCGCTTGTTTTCCCGTCGAGGATGTTGTATGGAGTTATTGTATATTTCTAACCCTGTATTTTTCAGCTTTATATATATTGATTATTATTGCTGTGTTGGGGTGTGACGGGTGTTCTGATATTGAGAGATAGGCCGGACCTGGGCTTGAGTGCACCTAGAATTAGAGTAGAAATTAGTGGGCGCCCGCTTGCTTTGCTTGCTTTGGTGTCCCATGAAATCTACACTCAGACGAGGTTCCTCTGGTTGGCCTCCTGCCCCTTCCTTTGGTTGGCGTGGGTTGCTGGTTAGTTGGATTGTCGACTCTGGGGACCGGTCATTTGGAAGTTGGCTGAGTGAGGCCTCTTCAGGGATTGATGATGCCACTCCTTCTGGGAATCGTATCATTAACCCTGAAAGTCTGTGACGCCGACGACCGCATAGGATGCCGTACCTTGTGCCAGTTATAGGGCCACCCACCTGTGAGGGGATTCAGGGTTATGCAGGTAACTAGACCTCCAGACTACCGGTTATTTCTTGATCAGAGATCCGGGTTATTTATGGAGATTTATTCTGAGGTCTGTCAGAGACCATATGGAGACTTATTCTGAGGTCTGTCAGAGACCATGTGGAGATTTATTATGAGGTCTGTCAGAGACCATTTGGAGATGTATTCTGAGGTCTGTCAGAGACTAGTTATAGATGGGATTTGAGGTCTATCAGAGACCAGTGAGTTATGATTTGAGGTCTGTCAGAGACCAGTGTTGGAGTTCTATTTGAGGTCTATCTGAGACCAGGGTTGATGACTTCTGGATGGTCTATCTGAGACCTTTCTTGATTGGGTTTAGGCTATTCAGCTGCAGCTTTGGTCCCTGTTGAATGTTACTTGCATTGCATCCCTGCATATCCATTATCATTTGCATTTCACTAACGTGTGTCTGTGCTGCAGGTGCATTTGCATTTCCCTAGTTCTAGTGCCCAGACTTCTGAGTGTTTTGATCATGACTAGCCTGAGGAGAACGGTTGCTTACAAATTGCCTACGCCTGATATTGTTCCTCTACTGGGGTTGATCTCTCTTGCTGATGAGGGTGTTCGTAGGAGTTTCCGGATGAGTTATGGTAGATTACTGAGATTGGTGTGCAAACCTACAGAGGTAGAGTTAGATGGGCTGTATGCTTTGTTGCAATTCTACGACCCTGCTTTGAGGTGCTTCACGTTCTCTGACTTTATTATGGGACCAACTCTGGAGGAATACGCTGAGTATGTTGAGCTGCCTGTGCAGAACCTGGTTCCATTCATTCATTATGATGCCAAACCTAAGCCGGAAGAATTGGCCAAAGCCTTGCATGTGGATGCTTCTGAACTTGTGACTACTGTTTCCCGTGGAGTTCCAGGCTTCTCATTTCAGTTCTTAGTTGGTAAAGCCCAAGAGTACGCCAAGAATGGGTGCTGGGTTGCTTTCAACGCTGTGTTGGCTTTGTGCATTTATGGCATAGTTTTATTCCCCAATATACCGGATTTTGTGGACTTCGATGCTTTCTACTTGTTCGCCGCTGGTAATCCCGTACCTACCTTACTCGGAGACCTCTATCACTCACTGCATTACAAGAATGAGAAGGGAAGAGGGAAGAATGTTCATCTGTGTGTACCCTTGTTGAGTACGTGGTTTGAGAGTCACCTTCCCAAGAAAGGATCTGCTGCAGAGACTACAGTTCCAGTTGGTTGGCCAGAACGCCTGATGAGGCTATCGTCGGAAGATATGGAGTGGTTCGATAGAGACCTGCTGGGATCGGAGCTCATCTTCAGTTGTTCTGGTTACCCTAATGTGCCATTGATAGGAAGAAAAGGGTGTATCAATTACAACCCTTCTCTATTCATTCGCCAGTTCGGATATGCGCTGAAGAGTCCACCTCAAGAGGAAGAAGTACAGGAATCTCTGTACTTCACTGGTGACGTGAAGGGGGAGTTATTAGCCAAGTTGCAACATGCTTGGACGCATATTAACCGCAAAGGGAAGCCGTTGTTAGGAAAGAATGACTGTCAGGCCTATGCACCTTATAGAGTTTGGATTCAGGGGAGGGCTAGTCAGTTGAAGATGCCATTTCCAGATGCACCAATTCTTGATCCTATTCCGGTAGAAGAGCCGACCACTGTTTCTAGAGAAGCATATGAACAGGTTGTGAAGGAGAAAGAAGCCCTGGTGAAGATTAACGAAGGGTTAGAGCAAGAGTTAGCCCAGGCACGCAGCGAGAAGAACAAAGCCGTATATGCTTTCCAACAGCAGATTGAGCTGGTGAACAGGTTAGGATCTGAGTTGACCGAGGAAAAGAAGAAGCGTGAACGTCTGGGGCAAGAGTTCAGAAGTTCCCATGACATGCTGGAAGCCAAAAAGAAAGCGCTCGACGCAGCACACCGAGAGATATCTTCTTGCAACAAGACTTGGAATGCTACACTCACCAACAACAAGCAGAGGGAAGATAAGCTAAAGCAGCAAATTTCCGACCTCGAAGAGAAGTTGAAGGCTAGCATCAAGAAGTGTGAGGAGGAAGTGATGAACCGGTATAGTGTCCAGCATGCACTGAACAAGGCAATCAAATCCAGAGATGAAGCAGTGTCCCAGAAGCGAAAGTTAGAAGATTGCTTCGGGGAAGCAACATGGGAAGAAACTGCTGAAGACGTACGCCGTGTCCTTAAGAAGAGAAACCAGCTTGTTGAAGGGCTGCTTGATCGACCAAGCCATCCGGAGACCAAGAAGTTGATAGAGGAGTACCAGACTTTTGGGAGGATCTGATCATTCCATTATTTGTATGCTTTATTTGCATAGTGCTGACCATCACCAGGATTGTTGGTTGAGGTCATGCCATCTTTGTACTCTCAGTGATATTGTACCCTGGGCTTATTGATTCTCTCTGATATATACGAGGCTTTCTATGATTCAACTCCGATATTCTTATTGTCAGCACTGTCACTGCACCGGCACCCTCGCACTAGAACTGGGGGAATGAACTTCCCTAATGCACAGACACATTGCATTGCATTCATATTCATATTGCATAACAGGTAATCTTTGAAGGGTGTCTTATCTCCTGCTTTGATTCAGGTACTTAACAGGATTCCAGATCAACATCCGCACCGCTATTCTACACGATCCAACTGTCGGAAAGTCATGGACCAGATTCAGAATGAGATGCAGGATGTACGTGAGAAGCTCGCCCTCTTCATGCAGACCATGGAGGCTATAGCAAAAGGGCAAGAGAACTTGCAGGCCATGGTCCAGCCTCTGTTGGCTCGCAACGCTGGTCATGGTAACGAAGATCATCAGTCTGTCAGGGTTGATACCGCTCATGGAGATGGCACTCCAACGCCAGTGGCTCCGCCCGTCGTCAATGTGAATGCTGCTAATGTCAACAACGCTACCGCTGCTGTGAATGGTAACGTCGGAGTTGGAAATGAAACTGCTGTCCCTAACGCTGGGCTGGGTGATGTCAATTTGGGAGATAATCTCGGAGGCAATGGCTTTGTCAACGCTGGGTTCGGATTTAACGATCAGGGATTCGACAACACTGGCAAGTATGGCTTTAATGCTCAAGGCTTTGGGCAAGATGGTTATGGTATGGTCAATCAGGGCTACGGAGGTTTTGGAAACGGAAACGGTGCTGGTTTTATGGCTGGAGGTCCTGTTGGAGGTGTTCAAGGGTACGGCAACAGAGGCCGAGTTCCAGGGATGAATCAAGTCAGAGCTGGACGTAATAATGCGTATGATGGATACGGGGCTGGAAACGGTATGTGGCAAGAGGATCAACAGGAGGACGCCTTCTCTGGAGGGGGCTTTGACGGGCCGATGGATGATTCTCAAAAGATTAGAATGCTGGAAGAGCAAATGAAGGGAGTCCTAAACCAGAGTGCTGTGGGTCTGGACATGGCAACAATGGGCTTGGTACCTGGGCTGAGGGTGCCGATCAAGTTCAAAGCGCCTGCGTTCGATAAGTATAAAGGAGATACATGCCCGAAAGTGCATGTACGAGCTTATTACAGAAAGATGTCTGCATACTCCACTGACGAAAGAATGCTCATGCATTTCTTTCAGGATAGTCTATCGGGTCCTTCCTTAGAGTGGTACATGGGGTTGGAGCCCACTGATATTAAGACTTGGAAGCAATTAGCAGAAGCGTTCGTAGCCCATTACAAGTATAACAGCGATCTGGCACCCAATCGGGTCCAGTTGGCCGGGCTTTCGCAGAAGAAGGGGGAGAGTTTTAAAGAATACGCGCAAAGGTGGCGCGATATGGCTGCCAGGGTCCGTCCTCCTGTGGAAGATAAAGAAATGAACGATATGTTTGTCGGCACATTCACCGGGCTGTTTCATGATATGCTGTTTCATACGTCTTTGGCTAGTTTTTCAGACCTGATCTTGATGGGGGAAAAGATTGAGCGGAACATTAAGCAAGGCAAGTTCCAAGTTGACGAGTCAGCTGCATCTGGCAGTAATAGGAAAGCTTATGGTGGGCGCCGTCAGGGCGAAGCTAGTGCGGTATTTGGAGGCCGAGGCCGAGGCCGAGGCAGGGGAAGAAATCAATATCGTCAGCAGCAGCAAGTGTCGAGTGTGACTATTCCTTATCAACAGCAACCAACTCAGCAACAACAACAGGTTCAGCAGCAACCAATGCCACAGCAGCAGCAGCCTCAGCAGGGGGCACAGCAAGCTCAACGAAGATTTCAGGGTAATAAGCCGAGAAGGGTGTTCGAGAAGCCTCCCTCTAACTATGCTGATTTATTGCAGACCTTGTTGGGATTGAATCTGGTGGAGAAAAGAACCTTGGCACCGATAACGGGAACTCCCCCGTTCGGCTATGATGCAAATAGGCGCTGTGAGTTTCATTCTGGGGCCCCGGGCCATGATATAGAAGGTTGTCATGCTTTTAAGCACGTTGTGCAGGATCTCTTGGACAACAAGTCTATCAACTTCGGAACGACCGGTGCGAATATAGTCCAGAAACCCATGCCTAATCATGGGGCGAATGCCGTGCTGACTGAGGAAGGTCTGAATCTGATTATGAATGTTGAGGAGTTAAAGACGCCGCTGAGCGAAATAAAAAGCCGACTGTTGCAAGGAGGTGTTTACCCGGGTTGTAATGAGTACTGCTTAGATTGTTGGGCCCTGTCTGGGGGGTGTGAGGATCTGAAGAAAGGCATTCAGGCCTTGATTGATGAAGGTGTACTGCAGTTTGATAGAACAGCAACTGATGAGCCGGCAGGGGCAGTAGTGGATAATCGGAGTGATGTTGCCACAGTGACAATTCCTAGGAAGACGATCACTATTTCAGCACCAGCTCAGCGACCACCGATTACTATAACTAAAGCCGGGCCAATCCCGTATGAGAGCACGAAAGCGGTCCCATGGTCATATGGGCTAGAGGTGTATTGTGACGGGATTAAAATCGATGTTAACAAGCAGTCAGCGGAGGTTGTGGATAATGTTGTGGGTTCAGGAGGCATGACAAGAAGCGGCAGGATCTTTATATCTCCTGAAGTAGAAGCCGAAAGGCTAGCGAAAGGAAAGGGGAAAGCAGTTGAGAATGTTCCGGTTCAAGTAAATGAAAAAGAAGCAGCATCGAAAGATGTAGAGGAATTCATGCGCTTGATTCGGAAAAGCGATTATAAAATTGTGGAGCATCTGCAGCAAACACCGTCCAAAATATCTATATTGTCATTGCTGTTGTGTTCGGAAGCCCACAGGAACGCTTTGCTGAAAGTCCTGGACACTTCTTTTGTACCACAGGATGTCTCCGTGAACCAGCTAGAAGGAGTATTGGCACACGTAAATGCAGGCCACAGTCTGGGCTTTACTGATTTCGACTTGACTCCGAAAGGAAGGGATCATAATATGGCATTACATGTATCTGTTGAGTGCAGAGGGTCGACAATGTCGCACGTATTGGTTGACACCGGGTCGTCTTTGAATGTGCTGCCTAAGAAGGCTATGATGAAGTTGGATGTTCGAGGGATTTTGTGTACACCAAGTGATTTGGTAGTCAGAGCGTTTGACGGCACGCGGAGAACAGTCTTCGGATCGATCACCTTGCCTCTGCAAGTGGGGCCGGAAGTGTTTGCAACGGAGTTTTATATCATGGATATACAGCCTGCGTACAGCTGCTTGCTGGGAAGACCTTGGATTCACGGGGCAGGGGCAGTCACGTCAACCCTGCATCAGAAGTTAAAGTATATGGTCGGAGACAGTGTAGTCACCGTGTGCGGAGAAGAAGACATCCTGGTCAGCCATCTTTCTTCGTTCAAATATGTGGAAGTCGACGGGGAGATCCACGAGACGCCATGCCAGGCGTTCGAAGGTTTGCGCATAAAGGACAAGAGTCCCGGGCCAAGCAAAGTGCCAGAGATAGCTGTCTCATCGTACAAAGAAGCTCAAGCGCTAGTGAAGGCAGGAGAAGCCAAAGGCTGGGGCAAAGTATTGGACATTCCGGTGAAAATGGACCGGTTCGGACTGGGGTACCGACCGTCGTCATCAACTCCTTCTGTGGGGGCCCCTCATTTCAGAAAGTCAATCACCATCTCTGCCAGTGGAGTATGCCATGAATCTGTCAATGCTGCTTCAGAGTCCGATGAAGGGGACAGCGACTGTGATATGGATGCCTGGATTCAGCCAAGCACGCCAGGACAAGGACTGTGCAACTGGTCCATTCAGGAGCTTGTTCCTGTGACTTTAAAACAGTAATGCTTTGCTTTATTAATTGTTGAATAATCTGATGTCTTGCCCGGGGCATCATGATTTGCTTAGGGCTGTGTTGTTATAAACATTGCTTCGTTAATCATTAAATAAATGGCGTTTTTTCATGTGCAAATACTGTAATCCCTGTCTTTCTTGTTTTGTATTTTTTCAATAAAATGGCAATGTGGTTATCCGCTTTATACGCATTTTGAAGCACTTAACCCTTCCTTTCGCAGGATAACATTTTCAGATGACATCCTTGAACCACCTATGACTCGTCCCGACTTCGAGCACCCGGTATTCCAGACCGAAGA
Source organism: Lathyrus sativus (assembly GCA_963859935.3). Taxonomy (NCBI): domain Eukaryota; kingdom Viridiplantae; phylum Streptophyta; class Magnoliopsida; order Fabales; family Fabaceae; genus Lathyrus; species Lathyrus sativus. Next base: position 53,914 of record CAWUDS030000673.1, on the reverse strand, counting down.
AGAGGTTGTCGAAGATAGCGACGTTCCTGAAGAACTGTCTTGGTTGGTGAAGCAAGAGGAAAGAGCCATTCTGCCTCACGACGAGGTTATCGAGATTATCAATTTGGGGTCGGAAGGGGTTGAGAAAAATATTCGTATCGGAGCCGCACTGCAGAGTGATATCAAGCGAAAACTGGTTGAAATGCTCCGAGAGTATAATGATGTATTCGCTTGGTCGTATCAAGATATGCCAGGGCTCGATACAGATATGGTTGTGCATCGTCTGCCATTGAAAGAAGACTGCCCGCCTGTCAAACAAAAGCTTCGCAGAACTCGACCAGATATGGCAATGAAGATCAAAGAGGAGGTTCAGAAACAGTGGGACGCTGGTTTCCTGGCTGTGACGAAGTATCCTTCATGGGTTGCTAACATCGTACCAGTGCCAAAGAAAGATGGCAAGGTGCGAATGTGCGTGGATTACAGAGATTTGAATAAAGCAAGCCCAAAAGACGATTTTCCACTTCCTCATATTGACGTATTAGTTGATAATACCGCTCAATACTCTGTATTCTCCTTCATGGACGGCTTTTCAGGCTATAATCAGATCAAAATGGCGCCAGAGGATATGGAGAAGACTACTTTCATAACGCCTTGGGGAACATTTTGCTATAAAGTGATGCCCTTTGGTTTGAAAAATGCTGGGGCAACGTATCAGCGTGCGATGACAACTCTCTTTCATGACATGATGCATAAAGAGATTGAAGTTTATGTTGACGATATGATTGCCAAATCCCAAACAGAGGAAGAGCATCTGGTGAATCTGTTGAAGTTGTTTAAAAGGCTTAGGAAGTTCAGGCTGAGGCTGAACCCTAACAAATGCACCTTCGGGGTGAGATCGGGTAAGCTCCTGGGGTTCATAGTAAGCGAAAGAGGAATAGAGGTCGATCCTGCTAAAATAAAAGCGATTCAAGAAATGCCGACGCCTAAAACAGAGAAAGAGGTGCGCGGGTTTTTAGGGAGATTGAACTACATTGCTCGGTTCATATCTCACCTAACTGCTACGTGCGAACCGTTATTCAAGTTGCTAAAGAAAGATCAAGCTGTAACGTGGAACGATAATTGTCAAAAGGCGTTCGACAAAATAAAGAAGTACTTGCAGGAGCCTCCTATTTTGATACCCCCGGTGGCAGGGAGACCCTTGATAATGTATTTGACGGTTCTTGAGGGAAGCATGGGTTGCGTTCTCGGTCAACACGACGAGACGGGGAGAAAAGAGCATGCAATTTACTATTTGAGTAAGAAATTTACAGACTGTGAATCTCGATACTCAATGCTGGAGAAAACTTGTTGCGCGCTAGCCTGGGCCGCCAAGCGTTTGAGGCAGTACATGCTGAATCATACAACCATGCTCATCTCGAAGATGGATCCAATCAAATATATATTTGAAAAGCAGGCGTTGTCAGGTAGGATTGCCAGGTGGCAGATGATCTTGACCGAATATGATATTCAATACGTCTCGCAAAAGGCGATAAAGGGGAGTGTGTTGTCTGAGTATCTAGCGGAGCAGCCTATTGAAGAGTATCAATCGATGAGATTTGACTTTCCTGACGAGGATATCATGTATCTCAAGATGAAGGATTGTGAAGAGCCGTTACCAGACGAAGGACCAGAGCCGGGGTCCAAATGGCAGATGATATTTGATGGAGCTGTGAATGCTTACGGTAGCGGAATAGGGGCAATTATCACTACGCCACACGGGTCGCACATCCCGTTTACTGCCCGATTGACCTTTGCCGTTACCAACAATGAGGCCGAATACGAAGCTTGTATAATGGGGCTTGAAGAAGCCATTGATTTGCGAATCAAACATTTAGACGTATACGGAGACTCAGCTCTGGTGGTGAATCAGATCAAAGGGGAATGGGAGACACGTCAGCCCAACTTGATACATTATATGAATTATGCAAGGAGATTGTTGCCTTTCTTCGACAAAGTTGAATTGCATCATGTGCCACGGGCAGAAAATCAAATGGCTGACGCCCTTGCCACTTTGTCTTCCATGTACAAGGTCAACTTCTGGAACGAAGCTCCCCAGATCACTATCTCTCGGTTGGACAGGCCAGCTTATGTATTTGCTATTGATGAAGCGTCTGATGGCAAACCGTGGTATTTTGATATCCTTAATTTCCTGAAGAATAAAGAGTATCCGGCTGGGGCATCCAGTCAAGATCAGAAGACTCTCAGGAGATTAGCGGGTAACTTCTATTTGAACCCGGATGGCGTCTTATACAGAAGAAACCACGATTTGGTGTTGTTGCGTTGTGTAGACGAGAAAGAGGCAAAGCTTCTTATGGAGGAAATTCACGAAGGTGCATTCGGCACGCATGCTGGTGGGCATGCTATGACGAGAAAACTGCTGCGGGCAGGTTATTTTTGGCTGACGATGGAAACTGATTGTTTCAAATTTGCAAGAAAGTGCCACAAGTGCCAAGTTTATGCTGACAAAATACACGTGCCTCCGAGTCCTCTGAATGTGATGTCATCTCCATGGCCATTCTCGATGTGGGGAATCGATATGATTGGAAAGATTGAGCCGACGGCTTCTAACGGGCATCGGTTCATCCTCGTAGCAATCGATTATTTCACCAAGTGGGTGGAAGCAGCGTCCTACGCAAATGTAACGAGGCAAGTGGTGGCTAGATTCATTAAGAGAGATATCATTTGCCGATACGGAATTCCCGAGCGGATAATCACGGATAATGGGTCGAATCTGAACAACAAAATGATGAAGGAGCTCTGTCAGAATTTCAAGATCGAACATCACAACTCCTCCCCTTACCGACCCAAGATGAATGGCGCTGTCGAAGCGGCCAATAAGAATATCAAGAAGATTGTCCAGAAAATGGTGGTGACGTATAAGGATTGGCATGAAATGCTACCTTTCGCTTTGCACGGTTATCGTACGACGGTACGCACATCAACCGGGGCAACTCCGTTCTCGTTGGTATACGGGATGGAAGCGGTATTACCATTGGAAGTTGAGATCCCTTCTCTGAGGGTACTGCGAGACGTTCAGCTGGACGAGGCAGAATGGGTAACGAACAGATTGAACCAACTGAGTTTGATGGATGAGAAGAGGCTAGCTTCTCTGGCATACGGTCGTTTGTATCAAAGACGAATGAAGAAAGCGTACGACAAGAAAATACTTCCGCGAAGCTTTCAGACGGGCGACCTTGTGCTGAAAAGGATTCTCCCGCCGCAAGCAGATCACAGGGGCAAGTGGACCCCCAATTACGAAGGGCCATACGTTGTCAGTAAGGTCTTTTCAGGAGGAGCTTTATTGTTGTCCACCATGGACGGGGAAGACTTTGCATCACCTGTGAATTCGGACGCAGTTAAAAAATACTTTGCTTAAAATAGACCCGCTGGACAGAAAAAAGAGAGTCCAGGCAAAAATGGGGCATCCTGGCGAACCAAAAACAGAATGAAAGGTTCGGGCAAAAGTTAGGGATAAAATCGAAAAAATGTACACCCGCGAAGTTGAAAACCTACACTGGGCGGCTTCGGCAAAAAGGGGTATCCCGGTGAACTGAAAACCCGTAAAGGGCGGTTCACGCAAAAGTTAGGGATGAGAAAAGCAAATGACTGCGGTCCGAATTTGGTATTCAATGAGCATCAGTGCGGGAGAATATATTTGAGGAATTAGTTATCGGATACAACCTCTTCAGAAGTAGGGATACCGGGAAAGTATTAGAGTCGGACGAGTCATGGGGGGATCAGTTCGTGGTGTTCATCTGCAACCAGTTGCCGACATGTGTACAAAATTTAATTTGTCAATATTTATGCTTCTTGTGAATACTTGCATACTTGTATATTTGCTTTGCGTAGCTTCCTCTTTTCAGGAGTTACATCCCGTGTACAAAAAAAAACTCCGCCCATTCAGGGGCCCAATCAATGAAAATGTGTTATTCAGTACTTGATGCCTGTTCTTTACTGTTTTGCGCATGATAAAACGCCTAAGTTTGATGAAACTAACATGAGTATAACATCACTGGCCCTTGCCAACAATCGTTAAAGCTTTGAATTAACTGAGTGTAACGTCACTAACCTGAATTGATTCGATTGCATAGGCTTGTCGTGCTTTGTTTGTGTTGTTGCAGGTTTCATAACTGTGCGAGGAAGGTGATAAAAAGATTGCAATAGTGAAAGGCTTGATCCTCACGCAGGTCATGCATGTTCTTCCTGAAGAAGGATAGAATTCCCCAGCTAGCCGTAGCTTATCCAAAGGACGTGCTCCAGAGAAGTTACTCGTCCTCAGCAGAGTTTAGTGATTCTGAGATCGTAAGGCTGTATTCAGACAGGTTCATCTCCCCCCGCAGGGTCCTGCATTCTTCCCCGGCGGAGTCAGTTAATTTTCCCCAAGAGAATCCAGCCATCCCCAGCGGAGTTCTCTTTTCAGCAATTGTTCTTTCCTTCCAGTGGAATCCGAAGATCAAGACTCTCCCCAGCAGGGTTGATGGTGGGTCCTGTCATTTATTTTGTCAGAGATACCATGTGGTATTAGTTCACTCTCCAGCAGAGGCTCAATCATATCAGGCGCATCTGCTATTCCCCAGCAGAGTTATATTCCCTAGCAGGGGGTTACTTCAACAAGACGTGTGGTTTGAGTCCCCAACTTCCCCGCAGGGTCGACTTCACTCTTCCGGCATTTATGTTGCCGGAATAATTTTGTAGCATCAGGCTATTCCCGGCGAGTCGGCGTTATCCTTCCAGCATTTATTTTGCTGAAGCAGTTCCTGTACTCTAGGAGTTCAGGTGGAGAGAGCTCTTGCTCATATAAGTTACCAACCAATCAAGATCTCGGCTGGAGATATTCAATAATAATGTCAGTTTCGGCGGTATTCCTCCACAGAGTTGTCGTGATAAAACTCTCTTTGTCTCCAGCAGAGTCATTTATGCAAATGTCTCTTATTTTCCCCAGCCAGAGTGGCCAGGATAAGAATCTCCTTATCCCCAAGCAGAGTTTGTTTGTCATCAGCGGGTCGCATGAATCAGAATTCCAGAGGCCACCGCCGGTTATCAGAGCAGGCGTCCGATAGTGGGTTTTCATACATCCCCAGTAGAGTTCGTCTCAAAGTCGCTGTCGCGTCAGTGCTGAGCAGTTTGTGGGTAAGGATCATTAAAGAATTAAGTCCTGACGTGGACCATTTACTCCTAGAATGACGGGATTTCTTCAGAAGTGGGCGTCCTAACGTGGACAGGTTTGTTTTACCGGATTGGTAAGGCGTGCGTTAATCCTGACGTGGATAGATTCGGTCCCCCGAAATTTGGAGAAAGGGAGGTCATGACGTTGAAAAAAAAAAGATTGGTCACTCTTCGTGTTGGTATCCTGACGTGGATCATTTTGTTTTCAGCAGATATCTTTATTCGTAATGGTGAAATGTGTGTCCTGACGTGGACCAGTTTGTAGTTCGTTGTGATGACAAGATACGAGAATCCTGACGTGGACAAATCTATCCTTCTTCGTGTTGTTGACAAGGTGTAAGTCCTAACGCGGATATTTCCCCAGCAAGTCGAAGACGTGTGAGTCCTTACGCGGACAAGTCTTATTTCCTCAGTAAATCGAAGACGCCTGAGTCTTAACGTGGACATATCAAGATGAGATCAGTGTCCTAACGCGGACAGATCAAAAAGATTATTATTCCTAACGTGGAAAAATGCAGTCCTTACGCGGACATATCAACAGAAGTGATTCCTAACGTGGAAAGACGGAGATCCCTAACGCGGAAAAGATGGAGTCCACATGCGGACATATCAGAAGATAGTTTCCTTACGCGGAAATGACATTATTCCTGACGTGGAAAGAAATGAGTTATTCCTGACATGGAAAGAGATTGAGTCCTGACGCGGACAGATCGAAGAAGATATTCCTAACGTGGAAGAAGAAGATTTATTCCTTACGTGGAAAAATTGGGGTCCTTACGTGGACAGATTCAAGAAAAGTTGATTCCTGACGTGGAAGAATGATGTACTCCTTACGTGGAAAGTCGAGTCCTGACGTGGACGGGTTCAGAACCAAAGTTGAATTCCTTACGTGGAAAGATTGGAGTCCTGACGCGGACATATCAAGTGGTATTGGGGTCCTTACGTGGACAGATTGATGTAGTTCTCCTTATGTGGAAAGAAGATTGCTTCCTAACGTGGAAAGATGAAAGGGTTAGTCCTGACGTGGACAGACGCAGAAAAATGATTCCTAATGTGGACAGGTGTTACTCCTAACGTGGAAGAGTTTTATTCCTAACGTGGACGATGCGGTTTATGGAAATGCAGATGAATTATCCCCAACGGAGTTGCCGAGATTTTTCTGGGATAACAGCAAGTGGAGTCCTAACGTGGACAGGTTTTAGTTGAGATTTCTTCGTATCGATGACAGGCAGAGTCCTCACGTGGACAAGCAGGCAATCTGTTATGACAGAATCCTCTTCAGAACGATGAAGACAATCCCCAGCACGGTCGTGCAAGATCAGTGGGTTACTCTAACAGTCAGATTCAGCTGACGAATATCATTCCTCAAGCAGGAGCGCAGTTTACTTCTGCGGTTGGCAAATTTCTGGTTTCACTAGTATTCAACCGTCTCGTACCGCGAATGTCTGAAGGCTCCGGGCTCTTCATCCAATCGGGTCCAAGTCGCTTGAATAGGGGCAGCTGTTGCACCCTAAAATTTACCCAACCTTACTCCTTGGATTTATGTTTCATCATCATTAGCATTTGCATATAGAGTCATGTACATAGACTAACCATCTGCATAGCATAAGCATAGCAAGTCATTCAACAGGGGACCAATCATTATTTTCATCTCTAGAGGCCTAGCAAGAGATTATTATCCTAATTCAGTCCTACTCAAGTCATCAGGAAAGAATTTGAAAGTAAAGAGTTCAGCAGATCAATCCTTGAGATCATCTCCTAGCTGAGGGTATCTGAGGGTCAACAAGAGGGTTGTGAGCTTTGAGTTGAAGGCATGGAGAGTATCTAGACATCTTGAGAGACTTATAAAGTCATTTGGAGAAGAAAACAAGTCCTTGATATGATCACAAGTATTGCAGTTGAGGACAGTCAACTAGGGTTTCATCTGGGGTCAACTCTAGGTCAACTCTAGGTCAATTGACTGATTTAAAGGGGCATTCAAGGCTATTGGAGAGGTGTGGGGTTCATCATGGGACATATGAAGAAGAATATGGAGATATGACAAGGAGAATTCAAGAGAAATCAAGGAGAAGAGGAGTTACTAAATTAGGGTTTCTCTGTAAAATCCCCTGGTTTAGGTCAAATTTCCAAGCAAGATAAGTCAAAATGCTAGCTTCAAATGGTTTCTTGGCCAACATGAAACTTGTAGAGGATCTCAAGACCTTTAATTTGAGTGGTGGAAGACTTCAAGGAGATTTATAGAACTCAAGTTATGGTCCTTACAAGTTACAGGTCATCTGGGGTGTCTGAATTTTTGTCTGTGAAAGTGACTTGACTTCCAAGCAATTTTTGCCCCTCAAGGAGATTTCAAATGAATTCTTGGTCAACATAAGAATTGTTCCTCATTGTCTTAGCTTTCTAGAATGGTATGGCATGCCCTCATATGATGTGGAGAACTCAACTTATGGTCTTGGCAAGCAAAGGGTATTTTGGGCATTTGTGAATTACAGGTCATTTTAACCTATACCCAAAACTCATACAAGGAGGCCTCAAATGGAAAAACTTATAACATCAAACTTGCTCCAAATGGGATTTTAAGTCTAGAAAGAAGGTCACAAGTTATTGGAGAAGCTCATAGCATGATGTTGCACAATTGGTCAAAATATGAACTAAAAAGGCATATAAAGTGAATAATTTCAAGTTGAAAATTGGTTTGGGAGATTTACAAGTCCAAATGGAGACTTCCAATATATGATTTTGAATGGAAAAACAATTCTAAGAACAATGGTTCACACACTTTTTTGAGTTTAGAAGGAGAAAATGAAGTTATCCATGGTTGCTTATCATTTAAGAAACATAATCAAAATGGATCAAAATTTGAAAACAAGGGAATGTGCAAGATGGATCTAGAATGTTCACTTGGGGTCTATATATTCATGAAATGTGCATTGATCAAGGGTTGGCCTCATTTGCACCAAGAATTCTACCAAATTTCACACACTTTTTCATTGAAGTTTCATCACAATTCTCTCAAATTCTTCATCAAGCTTCATCATAATCAATTCAATTCCACTCAATCATCAACACAGATCATAATTGAAGCAAGTTCTTGGTGTGAATCATTCATATTCGAGTGCTTTTCTCAAGAATCTCAAAACTACAAGTTCAAGTGGATTGCATGATTCAAGCAAGGAAACTCCAAGTTTGTGCATACAGAATCTATACCTGAGCAATTGGATCAAGATTCAAGCCTTGGAGGTCTCAAATCATCATCTTCCATAACTGTTTCTCAAATTTCTTACAAGGTAAGTTTTCATTCGATTTACTTGATTCAGTTATTTAGGCTTGTTTTTGTTAGTTTAGATGCAATCTAGGTGGTTAGGAGAGTAGTTTAGGTGAATTTGGAACGATTTGGTGAGGTTTGTTAGCAGGTACCATAAACTGTTTGGATCAATATCTCTCATGTTAATGCACCAGAATGTTAGTTAATTTGATCATGTTAACCTCCATTAGGCATAGGTTAGCTTAGGTCAAGTTTGATGAAGAGTTATCATGATGCTTATCAGTGAATATCCATGGTGATCAGAATTTACCTCAATCGGGTTGAGAGTTTTAGTGAGTTTCAGATTGATCTAAGATCATAGGATTGAAGAGGGAGAGGTTTGGAGTAACTTTCATGTTCATAGCATGGTGATTCGTGGCCTGGATAAGGAGAACAGAGAGGGAGAAAACTGTGCGTGCATGGAGGTTCATGAGGATGAAACCCTAGTTGCAGGTTTGTTTGGAGAAGACACAATCATAGCCTTCCATTTGTGGTTGGACTCTTGACTTCCCAGAGGATCCAAGGGCTCTCGTTTGATTTCAGAATTGGAGGGAGAAGCTGGGTGCCAAACGCACCGTTTCATTAATTGAAACGGGCGGGCCTCAGAATTTCATGCTATCCCCACCCCCAGCTTTCAGGCCCAAACCAATCTGAGCGCGTTTTCTATTCTATTTTCACCCCCCAGCTGTTTCAATAATTCTGGCTGGATGCTGGGCTTAGCCAGAAGCGCTATCTGCACCCCTACCCTGTGAGGCCCATCCAAGTTTGAACTGAGCGAAGTTCCTTTTCACACCCCCTGGCTCATTTAGTTCATTTTATTTTTTCTTATTTCATTTTAATTTTCATCAATTTTCATAAAATCATAATAAATTCATAAAAAATGTTTTTTAATTCATTCTTTTTACCATGTTTTCATTAAAATGTCTAGAATATTATAGGAAAAGAAAATTTCATTTTTAGTTTTATTTCATATTTTTTACATATTTTCTAAATAAATAGCATAATAAATAGTTACATTTCATGCATCATTTTCATGATTTTTGTTCTCTCACATGCTTTAATATTTTTTGATCATTCTTTTTATACTGTTTAGATGAAATATTAGGCTTATAGAAATATTTTAGTTCCCATTTTTAGGAGTTAGCTTTAGGTGATTAATAAATGCTTGAATATCATGATCAAAACTAGGGTTTTAGGTGACAACTTAGGAAGTTCAATTTTCTCCCTTTAGGACTTAGGATTTAAATAGATTAGTTATGGGACTATATGGGTTATGGATAGCTATTAGATCCCTTAGAAAAAGTTAGGATTCCCCTACTGCTATTATTACTGTCTGTATATCTGTTGTTTGGTGTGGTGTGCCCTCTGGGGATTTGTTGATTGTTTGATTGGGTATTGGGTTTGTCTGGGGCCCTGGGGAAGCTGAAGATTTGTGGAGATGAAGCTATTGAAGAGTCAAAAGATTGAAGATCAACTGTCAGAGTTGAGGATGAGTTTCTTGCTAGCAGTTGCTGAGGAGACTAGGGTTTAGGAGCTAGGCAGAGCTCTAGATTAGAAAGATTGTTTCTCAAACATGGATTGCCTTGTCTGCATCCATTCTTCTCTGTGATTCAGAGTCTCTCTAAGGCACTCACCCCCTTCCTTTGGAAGGCTTGGTGATGGTGTCTGTGAGATAGAACTCTTGAGAGAAAATGTCTCTTTGTGTTAGGAGCAGTCTGTTCACCACCTTTGGTAGTCAGCTGATTGCTTAACACCCAATTCACTCTTGTGACTAATCCCTCATCCTGGAGGTTTGAGCTTGAAGAAAAGCCATTGCAGATGGAAGATTGATGTCAAAGCCCTTGCCTGAAGGCCATGAAGATGGAGATTTGTGCTTGTTGAAGCTTGTAGCTGATTGGAGATTGTTTGAAGCCAGTTGCTGATTCAGAGCTGCTGAGGCTGTTTCTTTTATTGTTGTGTTTCATTTGCTGGTGTATTGATTGGTTTTCTGAACTGTATTGTTTGCTGTTTACCCTGTTGGGTTGAAAGTGAAGCCTGTTCACTTCTGCCTATTGTTTTCTAGGTTCGAGGTTGAGTGGGACTCCCTTGCCTCGCTTGTATTGCTGCATCCATGCATTTTACTGCTTTACTGTATATATCTGATATTGTTTCTGTTTCTGCCTATCCCGTAGGATCTCTGTTTCTCTCTGTGCAAGAGAGGAGCATGATAGACACTAGGTCTTAACCCATGCATGATAACATTAGGTTAGTTTGTTTCCCTTCGCAGCCGTAGGTTAGAGTTCTGTCTCTTTCTTTCTCAAAACAAGCAGAAAAACACCATAAAGATTTCAAACACAATAAAAGACACTTCTTTCGTAAAAGAACGTGAACTCATCAAGACGTCATTTTTGTCCTCTTGGACTGTTAATCAGAAAAACCTTTTCAGAAGGAATAAAATCAACCAAGACAAGCTTGTGTCTTCCGTAGCCCGAACTACGTTTGCTCTGATCTTTCATGCTGTGTGGAAGTACGTAGGCATAGGATGCGATATCCTAGCGAGCAACATTCCCCTCCTTTCCCGTAGGTAGGCGAACTACGTTGACTCTGATTTCTCGTTCCAGACGAGAATACGTAGGCATAAAGCGCGATACTTTGCCGAGTCATTTTTATTTTCATTTTATTTTCATTCTCTTTTCTTCTTAACCCTTGACCTATAGTTTAGATAGAATAACAATCCATACCCGAAAACAAGCGTGGATCCCGTCGAGTACGACGGACGTGAGGGGTGCTAATACCTTCCCCTTGCGTAACCGACTCCCGAACCCAGGTTTTGGTTGCGATGACCATACCTTTCCCGTGTTGTGCGAGGTTTACTCTGAGCGTTTCCTTTCCCTCCCGTGGGATAAATAACGCACGGTGGCGACTCTTCTGTTCAGCCGGCGCCGATTTTCGCAGTAGCGACACAAGGTGATCAGAATTGAACCCCAAGTGCAATTGGCTTGCAAAATCACGTACATGGCAAAATCTGCTATGGTTAACCGATTAACCATATGCGTTAATCGGTTAGCACTATTAAAACTTCCAATCTGGGCTAATTTTTCTTTGGTTAATCGATTAACCATATAGGTTAACCGATTAACACCTTCAAATTTTGAATTCTGGCGCCTTTTGGTGGGAAATCCGTCAATTTGCCCTATTTCAATTGTCTAGAACTTTGTTTAGCTGCTGAACCTCATTTTTTACCGTCATTACTGTGAAAATTCCTGTTATGATCCTGACTGCTAATCCTGATCTGAAATTAACCTGTAAAATAAAATCGGTCGCCTGACCTCTGGGCAAAATAAATGCCCGAGCCTCTAATGCTCGCTGTTTGCTGTTCAGTCTTTTGCTCCGAAATGAACTTGAGTCACAGGAACGCCTTGATCCCATGCCTCGAGAACGAATGGTATGCAATGCAAAATGCAAAGATGAAACATAAGCCAATTACGGTTAAAACGGAAAGAAAATTTTGGGGTGCTACACTCATTAGGAGGAAATTGAAGTCGTCAACTTGGGTACTGAAGAAGTCAGAAGAGACGTCAGGATAGGGGCTGTATTGCAGAGAGATATCAAGCAAAGATTAGTTGAAATGCTCCGAGAGTATAGTGATATCTTTGCTTGGTCATATGAAGATATGTCCGGTCTTGACACAAACATCGTGGTTCATCGCTTGCCTTTGCGTGAAAGTGTCCGCCAGTCAAGCAGAAGCTCAGAAGAACTAGACCAGATATGGCTGTGAAAATCAAAGAAGAAGTCTAGAAGCAGTTGGATGCTGGATTTCTCGCTGTAACAACTTACCCTCAGTGGGTTTCTAACATCGTACATGTACCAAAGAAAGACGGTAAGGTACAGATGTGCATGGATTATAGGTATTTGAATAAAGCGAGTCCGAAAGATGATTTCCCGCTCCCTCACATTGACATATTGGTTGATAATACTGCGCAATATTCTGTGTTTTCCTTCATGGACGGTTTTTCCGGGTATAATCAGATTAAGATGGCGCCAGAGGATATGGAGAAAACAACGTTCATCACACCGTGGGGGACTTTCTGTTATAAGGTAATGCCTTTTGGGTTGAAAAATGCAGGGGCAACCTATCAGCGGGTTATGGTCACTTTGTTTCAAGATATGATTCATCATGAGATTGAAGTATATGTTGATGACATGATAGCAAAGTTGCAAATGGAGGAGGAACATCTGGTAAACCTTCTGAAGTTGTTTGAAAGGCTAAGGAAATTAAGACTGAGGTTGAATCTGAATAAGTGCACTTTTGGTGTCAGGTCGGGAAAGTTGTTGGGGTTCATTGTCAGTGAAAAAGGAATCTAGGTCGATCCTGCAAAGATAAAAGCTATTCAAGATATGCCAAAGCCGAAAATGGAGAAAGAGGTCCGTGGTTTCTTGGGCAGGTTGAACTACATTGCTAGATTCATATCTCATCTCACAGCCACGTGTGAACCCATGTTCAAATTGTTAAAGATGGATCAAGCGGTTGTCTGGAACGAAAATTACGAAAGGGCGTTTGATAAAATAAAAGAATATTTGCAGGAGCCTCCGATACTGATACCTCCAATAGCTGGAAGACCATTGATCATGTATTTAACGGTTCTTGAGAATAGCATGGGTTGTATTCTTGGTCAGCATGACGAGACTGGAAGAAAATAGCATGCAATATACTACTTGAGTAAAAAGTTCACAGACTGTGAGTCTAGGTACTCAATGTTGGAAAAGACGTGTTGCGCACTCGCTTGGGCTGCCAAACGTCTGAGACAGTATATGCTGAATCATACAACCATGCTAATTTCGAAGATGGATCTGATTAAATATGTCTTTGAAAAACAAGCACTTTTAGGGAGAATTTCCAGGTGGCAGATGGTTTTGACAGAGTATGACATTCAATACGTTTCCCAGAAAGCTATCAAGGGGAATATTCTGTCAGAGTATCTTGCTGAATAGCCGATTGATGACTATCAACCTATGAAGTTTGAATTTCCCGATGAGGACATCATGTTCTTAAAGATGAAGGACTGGGATGAGCCATTACCCGATGAAGGTCCGGAGAAGGGCTCCCAATGGCAGATGATATTTGACGGTGTTTTTAACTCATATGGTAGTGGAATTGGGGCAATTATCACGACTCCTCATGGTTCTCATATCCCTTTCACTGCCAGGTTAACGTTTCCTTGTACCAACAATGAAGCCGAGTATGAAGTGTGCATTATGGGGTTGGAAGAAGCCATTGATCTGAGGATCAAGAATCTAGATGTATACGGCGATTCAGCGCTAGTTGTTAATCAGATAAAAGGTGAATGGGAGACCCGGCAGCCTAATCTGATACCTTACATGAACTATGCAAGGAGGTTGTTACCTTTCTTTGACCGGATAGAGTTCCATCATGTGCGAAGAGCAGAGAACCAGATGGCGGATGCCTTAGCCATTTTATCCTCAATGTATAAGGTGAATTTTTAGAATGATGCTTCAAGAATAATCATCTCTCGCCTTGATAGGTCGGCATTCGTATTCGCCATTGAGGAAGCTTCGGACGGCAAGCCGTGGTTTTATGATATCCAAAACTTCCTTAAGAACCAAGAATATCTGCCAGGGGCGTCGACTCGGGATAAGAAGACTCTGAGGAGGCTGGCTGGGAACTTTTATCTGAACCAGGATGGTGTACTCTACAGGAGGAATTATTGTAACACCCCAAATTTAATCAGAATATTTTAATTAATTTTTTTAATTGAGAATATTCGTATTCCTGGTGTTTTCAGTGTTTTCGGTGGTTTTGAGAATTATTGAGAAAATGTGCATTTTGGACTATTTATTTAATTAATAGTATACAATATGAGAATATCAATATTATTATTAATTAAAATGAGTATAAGAGAAATAAGGGTAAATTGGGAATTATGAAGAGTTAGTAAGGGTGTTATGGGAAAAGCCCAATTGTGTGGCCCAAGTCTAAGTTTGACAAAATAGAATTCTGAAGATGGAGGATTCATTTTTTTTAACCGTGAAAAGAATGAGGCCAGAGCTCTGAGGAGGGAGAAGTGGAGGCAAAAGCTTCGGAAGGTTGCCGGAGTTAATCGTGAAAGCCTTGAAACGGCTAAGGTATGAGGAGTATCGCATTTCATGATTTTCTATGTATGCCTTTAGATGTGTTTATGGCTGGTTTACGTGATTTATGATTTAAGGTATTTTGGGTTGATTGTGGGAAAGTAAAGGAAATTGACGATGAACTCTGAGATTATGGTTTATGATATGTATCACTGAATATTGAATATCTGATATGAGGATTAGGAAACCTTAGGCCTTCGTGGCCAAAACTATGGGGTGACATGCGTCCAACCTTGAAGGGATAGAGATAGGTGATATGAGAAATTATGATGCCTTTAGGGTAATTGCAGGAAAATAGTGTTTTAGGCAGTGCAAATGTTGCCGGATTAGCCTAATGAACCATATATTTTGTACCGTTATCGCCGTATGATCTTAGGGATGATTTGGGGATGTTTTAGGGGCATTGGGTAAATGGATCGTATGAGTATTTTGGGAAAAGAGTAGGTCTGATCGTAGCAGGTGGTGCTGTTATCGCGTTGTTCGCCTAGTGAGCAAGCTGGCGAACATTCGCCACAAGACTCGCCTAGAGAGCATTCGCTACCAACTCGCCTAGCGAGCGAGCCAGCAAACGTAGCAGAGTTCGCGAATATTGATCGTGTGCAGCGATGCCGTGATGTAGAACTGTGATGTTACTATGAGTATGACAGTAAGGTTGCGTGAGCAATAAGTGACAGTATGAGAATTACCGCGAGTGTAATTATGATGAATTAATATGAGGCAATGTGAGATGATAAAAGGGATTAATATGTGAATACTATGTGATGATATGATGAGTTAACATGAGTAGAACTGTGAAATTTATGTGATTGATAGGCGATAGTGTGAAGATTACCGTGAGTATAATCTGATAAATTAATATGAGATGATATGGGGGTAGTATTATGAATTAATATGGGATAATATGGGATAATATGACTATGAGCTAATATGTGATTTATACGTGATTATATGATGACATGATGTGTGAGAATGATTAATATGATGAATTATGATGATATGTTGTATGATGATTAAGATGATGAATTATGATGATATGTTGCATGATGAGTAATATGATGAATTATGATGATATGTTGCATGATGAGTAATATGATGAATTATGATGATATGTTGTATTGATGATTAATATGATGAGTTTTGACGTATGACGAATATGATGAATGATGATGCACCATATGGTGTTATTATGAGGATTATTTTGACATGTGCATCATGCATTCATGTGCATCCGGACTTCGGTTCAGGACCTCGATTACTTTGGCTTCAATCCCACTGTGTGGATGTGAAGTATTTTGATGTGCTCTGATCCAATTGATGGGGATCTATGGGGGTAGATGGCCCAGTGTCCATCGCGCTGTGATGATTGGTACCACATGCATTGAGTTGTGTCGCATTGCATCTATGAGCCTTTGTGTACGAATTATGACGTTATGGCCTTTGAGGCATATTTGAAGGATATCAATGTGTTGAATGTAATTATGAGTAATATGTTGTTTATGCATTAATTTTTATACATTGATTATTATGAATTGTCTTACTCACCTTGCCTGTTTGAATGTTACCTCCACGTGGGTAACGTGTAGATGAGCAAGTTTAGCCGTGGACACCGTCGAGGAGTATTTTGAAGTTTTAGAGTCGTTAGCCTTTATGTTTAATTTAGAGGGTCTTGCTCTGATATGTAACATCGGGTTGGGTTCTTTGAGTTGATTGTATATCATTGGGTTATTTTACTGATGTTCCCTTATGAGGAAAACATTGAGTTATGTTTTGAGTTCCGTTGTATATGATGTTTTGAATTATTTTGAGAAAACCCGTGTGTTACGGAGTATTTACCAACTTTGTTGACTTTGAGAAATGTACGCCCTTTTGTGGCTTTTTAATGAAAGTTAATATTTTATTCTGAAATCCGTGTTATTTTGTCGTAATATCTATGGGGTAGAATGAGGGTGTTACATTAGTGGTATCAGAGCCTGGTTGGTCCGTCCATCCAAGTTGTCCAATGTTGTTTGTTCCCTTGTATGCGACATGTGTGTAAAAACATTGTCGGTGCATGTTTGTTGCCTAACCGTGGTTTGCAGGAGTGGGAATGAAACAAGTGAGGGAGAAGCTGTGCTTCTCCAGGATGCTGCAAGTGTGGAGTTGTAGCTCAGCGTATGGTTGAACGCTCTTATAGTTTGGTAAAGATGGTTTATACCCCATCATGATTTTAGGCTGTCTATTGACAAATTGAGGAACTGATCAACCTTAATCTGTTATTGATAGTAGACGGGGTCATGTTGGATGGGATAGGTGTGTCTTGCAAGCTTAGATGGCGTGAGCAGCGAATTGTCTTGAATTAAGTTAAGTGCTTAAGAATTGTTTTGATGAGTCGGTGTAGGGTGATGCCGAGATGTTTATTTTGATGGAAATTGAGTGTCGGTGAAAGTGGAGAAGTTGGTGGTTTTCCAGTTAATTGTGATTGTCTGGAAGCTTTCCTGACGAGATAGTGATATACAACCAAGACGTAAAGTGGAGTTGTGATCGACTTAGTTACGGAAACTAGTCCAAGATTGAGAGCTCCATATTATATGTCTGTTTGGATGGTCAAGGAATTAAATTGATTGAGTAGTGTTGAGACTCATGTCTGGTGTGTGTGCTAAGGCAACGGAGTGTGAAGCATATTAAAGGTGGACAGTGACTTCTGATGATTATTAAAGAAATTAAGATGTGGAATGCAATATTGAATTAGGCCTTTAAATATTTCAAGAGTTGAAGATGTGTTGAATGGCCTTCCTAAGTGTGAAATTGTTGTTGTGCTTCGAATTCCGAGATCGCAACTTTTTACAGAATCAAAATCGGACACCCGAAAGTCAAGTAACGGTCAAAAATAGAATTTCGGACTGTCAGGTTCGCTAGGACCTTCGCCTAGCGAACAGCCGCTCGCTGTTGTGTTCGGCTAGCGAGCATGTCCTGGGCAGGAGAATGTTGTTTTGGTATTTTTGTCGTAACGAGAGAACCGTAACTCGGAATGACGCGCGGTCCGAATCGTTGGAAAGCTAGTCCAATTCTCTATGTGATGGTGAAGTAGTGGTATGGAATTAAATTATTTATTGATGGAATATGTTTGGATGTTGTGGTAAGTGTGGAAGGTGCGGTTCGTGTTTCCTCCATAACTCGCAAATTGAGTGTCCGTTTGGCATGGGATTTTCTGTACTTATTTGAGCGAGTCAGTGGTTGTGTTAACCGATGATATTTTGATATATTCAAAGAGTATAGAGGATCATGTTGGTGTCGCAGTGAAATTTGGATACCAAACTATTGATTAGTTTGAATCTTATTCATTTGCAACCGAACTTTGATTTGTCCAAAGGAAGGGATAAAGATCGAAATTCCCAGAATGCAATGCAAATGCAAGGTTTAGAGAGTTTTAGGTGCGGGGGTCGAATAAACTTAGGGAAGGTGCTGGCATCCTAAGTTTCTGTAGTACTCTACAGGAACCTCTTGTTTTATGTTTGTTTATTTGCTAAGATTTATCTGCTTAAGGATGAAAGACCTAGGGGTTTATTTCTAAGTATACTCGATAAGATATTGCATCTTATGCCTACATATCCTTACGGGAGTGGAATCAGAGTATTTGTAGTTCCCCTAAAGGGTTAAGGAGTTCTTTGACTGTGGTCAAAGTTCCTACGGGTTTAGGGTAGTGGATTGATTGATTTTAGGAGAAAAGATGAGTTATCATTTTAAGGGAGATTTAACCACCACAAATTGTAGGAAAATAGTCTTTGCATGATCTTAAGAGATGGGCTCAAGTACTCGGATATTGATCGAGGAGTACGCCTCTATCTCTCTTAAGGCAAAATCCCTACATAATGATTGTATTGATGTGGGGTGGAAGTTCTATCTCGCTTAGGATGATTAACATCTTTCTCTAATGTTTGAATAATCTGTTTGAGTTGTTTTGTTTTTTCTATGTTGTAAAGAAAGATTCCTTCCTATGGGGTAGGATCTATCTTAAGGGATCGACTTGAATGGGATCAAGGATCGTAAGGGAGTATGATGCAAATGATGTGCACTACACACAAGTGTTGAATCATGTGTAGGTTTTTCCTTTGGACGAAATGCAGTGCGGAAAAATGTAAATTGCGATAATGTAAATTGCGGTAAAATAAATGCGGATAAGGCAAAACATACACACGCATGAAAGCGCTAAGTGTTTGTATTGTGAATATGAGGACGGAGAGAGGCGTAAGCGTGCTCGATTGATTAAGTCGGGAGAGGTTGACCTTAAGAGGGATGTTGGATTGATTTTAGGCGAGATTAATATAAATTAGGTTTCTAACAGACGAGGTTTTAAATAAAATGTTCTAACATACTAATTGATTTTAATTTTCTAAAAAACTTAAGTGAAATGATTTGTTTTTAAATAAAATTATGGCTATTATCAAGAGTTAAGTTTAAATTATATTGATTACGAAATAAACAAAAGGTGTTTTTGTTATTTGTTTCTAAAAGTCCTTTAAATACTAAATAGGTTTTATTATTGATTATAGATAAAATTGGCAATTAGACGCAACTTATTTATAAAAGGTTTTTTTAGTGAATAAGTATTTATTTAATTAAAATGATATTAAGTTGAAAAAAGTTAATTTAATTAGCAAAATATTTTTAATGTGAATTAATAGGATTTTCAAAAAGAGTTTTTAGTTATTAAGATAGAAAAGTTTATAAGAGTTTACTAATTGGAATTATTAAACAAAAGGTAAAATAATTAATTCTTAAATAAGGTGAATTAATTAAAAAGATAAAACTGATTACGATTAATAAAAGGTTGTTGGTTTATTTTAAAAGATTAATTAATTAAATTCAAAATTAACAGATTAAGGTTAATTATGGTGATTAATTGGGGTAGATTAAGGGTAAATAATGGTTAATTAGGGTACCGTGTGATTGTGTGGCGCGGATGCGTGAGATTTACGGTAAGCGCGTGGGATACGGACCGCCCAATCTGATCCGTTGGAGATCAGAGGGTAGGTGCGTGAGGTGCACGGTGTGGTGTATGTGGGTGTGTCGTGTGTCATAATATTACAACAGACTGAAAACTAAACGAAGAAAAAAACCCTAAATCCCCTTCTTCCCAAATCCCTAGATCGATCTGAGATCCCTTTCTCCTTCTCCCGATCTCTCTACCGTTTTCGTCTTCCTTCCTTGCTTTCTCTCCCCTTGATTCTTCTTCGGTCACAATCTTCTCCTCCTCTTCTAATCTCTCATATCGCGATTCTCTTCTTCAACTCCTATATCCCTGTTGTTCTTCTCCGTCTCCGCTTCTTTCTTTACACTGAAAACAATAAACAAAACAAGCAAAACAAATTACGTTAAGCAGAAACAAAAAAAGCATGAAACAAGCTCACGGTGTGAATGGTTTTGTAGGCGTCCAATGGTGGATTCACGGCTGCGGATGACGTTTGAAAGGTTCGGTGGTTGCGGTTGACGGTGATGGATCCGAATGAACGCAGATAAGTTCTCAATTTTGAACTTAGGGTTTCATATTTGGGATTATTGTGATTGTTTTTTCGTGTTGTTGAATTTTACTTTTGATGTGGTATCCTTTTTTTTTCGAACCTCGAGTCTCTGCATCTCCTCCTCTTTATAGGCTACTTGCAATCAATGTGGCTTTGAATGAATTTCTGGATTTGGAAAATTATGTCCGAGATTGCTCTGATTTTGTTTAATGCTTTTCAAAACGTGTTTTGCACCTTCTATTTTAGACTCAATCCTATCAGATTTGATTTGGTGTGAAACTCAAGGTTGATTCTTGGTCCTCGGTTATGGAAAGTCTTCAAGAAAAAACAATATATTTCCTTCTTTATCTAAATGTGTCTGTTGGATATCGTCTGGGAAAGAAATCTAATGTAATGATGATGTTTCTTTGAAATTTCTTGTAGGAATTGGCATGGATAGGTATTGCATCCTTGTTTTGGAAAGTTATGAATGCTCTGATTTGTGCTGGTAAATGTTTTGATTCTTTCTTTATTAATGTTCGTTTGTGATGAAAATCCTCTTCAATAGATGACTTGTCCTCTGTTAAACTCATTAGATTCGAACAGGTTGAAAAAACTACACACTCGGCTATTGGTACAATCAATGCGACAAGAGTCCAAGCCTTCAGTTCTAAATCATCACCTCCTTGGTTATCCCTTTCTTATGTTTTATTATCTGTTGTTCCATTCAAGTCATCAGTTTTATTTTCACTTTCATCTGAAATAGATTGTCTGTTACCACTTGATTCAGATTTCTTCTCACTCTCCTCAGAATCAGAAGGCTTCACGTACTGAGTTGAATCAGCATATACCTGCTTGGTATCTTCAGGAGCCCTATCAGTAACTACCTGTTTTTCTTGGATAACAAGATTGTTTTCAAATGTGACACTGCTATCCATTTTGGTTGCATCCTGAGATAGATCTCCCTGCTTATCTTCGAACTACCGAGCATCGTTATTACTGGTATCATTAGTGGCTTCACTGACCCGATCCTTCACCTCACTCCGTTCTATCACCTCATTCTTGTTATTCAGTGAAGACTCTTCTACATTTTGCACAGGAACTACAGAATACAACGTCATCATCCATAGCCCAACCAAGCATAGAGCCACAACACAACAATAGCCTATGTCGAACAGTAACCCGATGTAGACCTCTTGTTATCTATTCTAGAATATTCCGCTTGCGCCATGTTGTCACGTGTCACCAGGTCAAGTATCTTACAGATAGTTTAGACCTTAGGCTATTCGGGAAGAATCAGATCTGAGAGAGAATCTCTTTCTCCACATTGTGGTACGCATGAGGGAGGAAGGAAATAAGAAAGAAAATCTTGAATCGAGAGTCTTGGTATCGTTAGTTATGCGTAACACTGCAGTGAGTTCTTATCGAATTACCCCTCTTTGGTATTCTTGCTTTTGTTTGTAGAACTTGACCACAATTTCAATGGTTTACAGGAAGCATAAAGATGGGTTTTTTATGTGTACCTCATACACCAATGTTAAGGCAACTTCGTCATGTCATTTCTTCCGCAACTATGCATATTAATACGTGATATCCAATAATAACAACCTCGACGAAGACACGAGTAGATGCAGTAATTTGGATAAACCAAGACAGGAAAATCGCGGGGACACAAACATGATTTCAACCAACCATTGCTAATGTCGCCGCTGGATTCACGTGTTTTCTCAAGATGTTCCATGTGTTGTATAGAATAGGTGGCGAGGTCAACATGATAGGTTCAATCAGACTGTTAATCCTCAACTCCCTTGGATTTGTAAATTCTTTCAAAACATGATTTTACATGCTCCTCTTTCATGCACCAGCTCTGATGATGAATCTTGTTTCAATGTTAACAGGTGATTACCTTCAATTTGTAGACTAAACTGCTATTGTGTTCCTTTTTCTTGCAGGAAGTTCTGAGGAGCATTATTAGATGGATTTGAACCCATCTTTGTGATCATTTGGAGAGGTGCAGAGCTGAATTTCGACATATTGCAAGCAACGATGCGGTGCGTTGTCAAGCGGATCCTTTTCATCCTTGTTTTCCTCATAGGTTGTAGACATCATAGCAGCTGTTGGTGGTAAAATGTTCTTCACAAAAATGAAAATGACCTTCTCAGGACTTAGTTTGATTCTTTTTCGCACCACATACTGGCCTACAGTCAAGGAGCCTACAGCCAACTTGGAACCATCGTTAACAGACGACTGCTCATCTGATCGTCCTTTGCAGGATTCATATCCTATTCGGCCGGTGAAGGATGAAAATGCTACGTATATTGGTTTGGCGATGGTGTAGGCGTAGGAGGGATATCAGAACGGAAGCTCCGAAGCTTACGGTTGTAAATCAGTAGCAGTAATTTGTAACATTAATCCATGTCGTAGTAATTTGAGTTTTGTATTTCAGTGGTAAATTTGTAATGTAAAGCTAATATTTCCTATAATACTTTTTATCCACATCATTATCTGATTTCAATTTGACGATTGCCTTGGCGCTGGATTCTAGTATGGCAATTTGGATACAATTCTTGGAATACCATGTACCTTCCAATCTCAATGTAAAGGTTGAGTTCAAGGAGTGACAAATAACCCTTAAGTTCCTTCTTCATGAATTAAATCTTAATATTTGCACCCCTAGGCAATAGAGTTAGGGATTTATCTGGATACTTGCGGCAATGAGATGGTCCCTTTAAATTTTAGCGCATTTAACCTTTGTAAAATGAATAACATGACGTTGCTTGCATCGATATGAAAATGGACAAATTTGGAACTTGGGATGCCTTGGAATATAACGACTTGCATTATGTCTTAAAACTATTATGAAATTATTGTGTTGGTCTCACAGTAGCAGCAACATCTTGAGGAGCATGGAACCTGAACCAAACTTTTAAAATGAATCTCTAGAACCTATCTTATATTCTTTGAGGTAACATTAAAAATCCGGTTTCAATCTCTTAAGTTCAAACATAAATGAAAAACTTTGTCCAAATTCATGGACGAAGACGAATATCATATCCTGGGACCCTTTGAAGCTAAAGATACCTCTTGCCAAACAATACACCCCAAAAATCCAACCAAGTCTTGAATAAACATCCTGGAAACCAGACATGGTGTGAATCCTCTGAGAAACGTTGAGGAAGATTTGCTTTGTACTGATTAAGATGTCGTAATGATGAGAATATGTGATTCCGTAATGCTTCAGCACAACTTGTAGGAGATAAGGAATACACACAAATCTTTTATATCTTCTAGCTTCACAAAAACGGTTGAAAAAGTTAATTATGTGTGGATGGTTGATCGCGAGAATGAACGCTATCTCCACTCGATATTACTGCGTTTGCACAAATTGGTTAGTCGCATAAATATTGAATATTAAAACAAAGTCAAAAAACAACATGAGAACGCAAAAGGAGGTGGGATCTTACGGTAAAAAATTAGGGTGCGACAGATGCCCCTATTTAAGATACTTCTATCCGAAGATATGGAGATGGGAATCTCTGTCTCGACGTGATAGGAGGGACTTAAATACAAACATTGCACGAATTTTTGGTCTTAAGAGGCCACCGAATGCATATGATATGAGATGACATGAAAATGCAAGACAGAGGAGTCTTGTGAGGAAAGATGTCACAGGGGAAAAAACTAGACACAACACACGGGAAGAACAGGCTCAATAGAGCGAGACTCCACGGGGGAAGATTGACAATCACAAAGTGTCTGTAAATATGTTACGGAGAAGCTTGCGAGAAAATCCACTTGAAGAACCTACTGCATAGGTCAAGTGTAATTATTTCAAGATATTAGCTGGAGAAGTCTACTACCGAGACTTGTAAATGTAATTGAGAATACTTTTGTCAAAGTATGTACTTGTTAAAATTTTTAGAGAATCTACTACCAAGATTCTATGTTGAAGTCTACTGGAGAAATACTTCTGACGAGGTCCTCTGGAAATCTACTGCCGATATTAGCCAGGAAATAAACGAGATACCTACTGTCGAGGTCTTCTGGTAATCTTCTGCCGAGATTAGCCATGAAATAAAATTGAAATACCTACTGTCGAGGTCCACTGGTAATCTACTGCCGAGATTAGCCAGGAAAAGAGATATCCTTGAATAAATGTTCAAAAGGATGATAAACCTCCCCGAGCGTCGTGGTCTGGATGCCATGAGCTGGTATCAGTCTCTTGAAATAACTTCCTGACGCCTCATGGTGTGTTTGCCATGAACGGGTCTCAGTTTCTTGTTTGAACTTGAAAATAGTTGAAATAAACCTCCCCGAGCGTCATGGTCTGGATGCCATGAGCTGGTCTCAGTTTCTACCTGAAATGATGAAAACTCGTGAGAGCATCTTCACAGGGGATTGAAATATCATTGTAGTTTGTAGAATCATTGTAGATTGTAGATGTTGTTGTAGATTTTCGACTGTAAGCCACAATGTACTAGAGGCTGCGAAACTTCACCGGGGATCCTCAGGAGAGATGTGAGCCGGTTGAATTGCAAAGTATGTCTTCTCAAATAAAGAGAGACTAATGTGATAAACTTCCTCGACTTCTTTGGGGAGATGTCACTTGATGGAATTAATCTTGTATAGTGAATTCACTGGGGAATACATTCCTAAAGAGTATATTTGTTGTAGAAATGCGTGAATTCTCAAATAAAGAGAAATATCTGTAAGGTTTTCCATTTACCAAATCGATAATCATTGGGGATGGACAAGCTGTCTTGAGGAGATTGTCATTTGTCGTCTCGATAAAAAGACCTGATTGAAATGGGTTGCTCAAATAAAGAGCTGCTCGCAATTCTGATATAGATTGTTGAGTAAATCTTGTAACGCTGTTGGAGAAGTACTTTGTCTTCAATGATAATCTTCATAGAGACTCTTCTTGGGGAGCAAAGTGCAAAATAAATGCACGCTTAAGTCATAGTCAAAAGTTGGAGATATCCAAAATGTGATTGTCAGAGACCGAAATTCAATTCAGGAAATAACTGAAGAGAAACTGTCAAGCAAGACTCGACCGTTGAGGTATGAACTCAAATGGGATGTACTAAAATAACCGTCTTCCACGAGGATCGAACTCTGTGGGGAAATAGAAATATGGTGCTCTTTCTGCCTAGGGCTGACAACTCTAATTGGAAGGAGAAGACGTGCCCAACCACTCGGGGATAAACACGACCAAAGCGACAGAACAAACAAACACAACGATGCAAAATGCACATGCCATGCTATCTATCTATATGTTATGCGTATGCTCATGCTGACAGGAGAAACCAGAGAGAAATAAACATCTCGAAAACATCCGACCAATCTTCAAAGATAAAAGCACCACTGGGGATAGGTGGAGAACTGGATATGGGATCACAATCCTGCTTCAAGATCTTAAAACTCATATAGGGAATAGAGAACATTCCACCTAAGGATATAACATCTGGATCAGTCTTGAAGAATTGTCAGCATGAATCATAGCTATCTTGCTGAAGGTGGGAATAGAGATCTACCAGGGGTGGATCAAACCCATAACCGGAGAAACCTCATGGATAAAATAAATATCCATTCACTGGAGAGATTCATACTGGAGTTGTAGACGGAGATACTCGAACTGAGGTTTCACAGGGGATAAAAGAAATATCCACCTCAAAAGGGGAAACCTGAATAACATAACTGTTAAATATGTTAGAGTCGAACTCAAAGGGGATGAAATAAACATCCGCTTTGCTGGAGAAGATCGGCGTTGATAGAGATCCACTGGGGAGCAAAATACGTCCACTTCACTGGGAAGGTGAAGTTGGAGAAGATTCATTGAGGATTAAAATAGTATCCACTTCATTGGGGAAGTGAAGTTTGAGCAAATTACTGGGTGTTCTGCATCTAAAAGCTTCATCGGAGAATTGTCACGACCACCAGAATTAAAAAATTCAATGGGGACATGAAGAATGTTGTAGCAACAAAGTCATTTGTCTTGATGAACTGCATAATGGTCGCCATTTTGAACAATAGTTTGTTGCACAGGGATACGATAATCTTCATTTCTCATATGCCCCAAGTTATATGGTTATGAGAAGAAGTCATTCCAAGAGGATTTTACAGAAAACTGGCGTCCAACTGCCCCACTGTTTTCAAACTCTTGTAGAGATTCGCCGAATCTCGACGTAACTGGCCCTGATTGTCGGTATTATGACAGAGTCTTCAAAAATATAGCCCTTAGGGAGTCAAACTTGTACAGAACAAACCATTTGGAAATAACTTGCCCCAGGTTAGCAGAATTCTCAATCTTCATCATCGGTGTCTGTATGCAACCTTTCTAAGATATCGAGGGAAGTTAGCAAGTAAGAAATGTTAATTTCGAAGCTATTAATGCAACACACGTTTGTCTTGAAGTTTTGAAAAGAGATGTCCCAACGACTGGTGACTGAAATCACTAGTTAGGATATAGATTTGTTTTATAAAGCCAATCATCAAATTGAGCATGACTCAAAGGAGTCAGGAAACGATATCTCATCGAGTATGCTTTCGAACTAAACCTTACTTCAATTAGGACTTTTTGAAGGTTGTATCAGTTTAGTTTACGATTTTTAAAACAAAGGCATAAGGGTCAAAGTATATTTGTATCTATCCATTTTGAAAGATGTTCACTATCTTTTTGAAAGGTTTTAAGTGTTCAATCGAGCTGACTAAAAATTGCCCTGCCCCAGATTTAGAATGAGGTTGAAAAGGGTTAAAAAGGATTTAACTTTCTTATGTCTTTGGTGTTTAGGAGGTTTGGAATAATGCCTTACATCATCAGCAGGTTTATTCAAAAGCATACATCAAGAGATCCTGCATTTTACTTCGTCATCCTCCTTCCAATTATTCACCAAAGTGAGAAAAAAATTGGGTAAATTTGGCATTATAAATAATGAGGAAATAATTCTCTTACGAGTGAATTGGGTAAATTTGGCATTATAAATAATGAGGAAATAATTCTTTTACGATTGAAACGAATGGATTTCTTCAAGACAAACACTTACTGTACTACTTTATTCAAAATAACATGTTCTTACATGCCAATTATGCTTTTAATCAAAGAAATAAAACACATAAGCAAACGAAAATAAATAGGTGATCAATATAACGGTGTTCCATTCAAGACTGGTCTTTCTCCTTTGAAGGTTAGCACTTCATCGTCTATCATTTCTTGGATTTTCTCTTGAAAAACTTTGCACTCTTCAATCGAATGCCCTAACACTCCATCATGAAATTCACAGTTGGCGTTCGGGTCGAACCACGGTGGGCGAGAATTCATGATTCTAGTCTTTCTTGGTGTCATCACCGAGTTTCGGATGAAGTAAGACCATAGTTGACTGTAAGTCATTGGGATAAGATTAAACCAGCGAGTTTCTTCTCTTGGAATACTCAGAGGGGCCTTCTAATTCTGAAACCGTCCTTGAACCTGTCGATTCTGATGTTGATCTGGAGAAGTCATCCTTCGCTTATGAGGTAGTCGCTGCTTGCACTGAGCAGTCGCTTCATACTAATGTTGAGGATAAAATGCTGGAATTGGATCTGGCAGGATTGCATTAACATCAACACTTCCTTCCTCTAGGGAATCGCTGACTGAAATTTTTTCATTAGCTTGGTCATTCAAATCATCTTGAATCCTTCCACTTTTGAGCGCATTCTCAATGTTTACTCCAACTTCCACAATCTTAGAGAAATCTAATGGCACAACTCCTACCATCCTATCATAATACGATTCAGGTAGCGTTCTTAGAAACATCTTGGTTAAATCTTTCTCTGGAAGTGGTGGATGAACTTGGGTTGCAAACTCTTTCCATCGTTGCGCGTATTCCCTGAAAGATTCGTTGTCATTCTTACTCATATTCATCAATTGATCACTGTCTGGAGCGATATCCAAATTATAATTGTATTGTTTCACGAAAGCATTAGCTAAATCTCTCCAAGACCGATATGGTTCCTTTGTAGCTTCATATACCATATCAAAGATGCCCCAGATAAGCTTTCTTGAAAGCAGTGAATCATCAATTTGTCATCGTCAACATAAGCAGCCATCTTTCGAGAAAAACATCGTCAAATGGTATCTCGGACAACTAACACCCTTGTAAACTTCGAAGACAGGCATCTTGAACTTCAGAGGAATAATTACGCCTGGAACTAAACATAAGTCATGAGCATCAAGATCAGATGCATCAGCTCCTTTCATCATCTTCAATTGCTCTTTAAGATCTCAAAATTCTTTCTCCATTACTATGAATCTGGGATCGTCCATCTTCGTCCTAGCATGAACATTCAGAGGATTTGGTATACACTGCAGAGACTGGGAGACTCTTTCATCAGCTTGATTAACTAAGTTATGTTGCACAGGCTGAGGTTGAGTAGGAACATCCACTTGCTGAACATTGTCGTCAGAGGGAAGATCAAATAACGGATTAGTCTTTACTTTGAAACCAGTCAAGGGATTCATATCCTTGTTCTCTTTATTATCCTTTAGTAATACTTCGAGCTTGGTCAGACAGTCGAGATGTCAGCTGACAGACAAAGACAGAAAGACGGATGAGCCACAAAAGAGGAGAGACACATGCATATGCAAAATGCTAAACGCTAATGCAAGAATGTAGAAATGAAAGATTTCATGGAACTCAAGCTTTCATAAACGTTACAGAATACCAAATAAAATTCATTTATTATTTTTTTACTATTATATTTTTTATTATGATATTGGATTACAAGGAAACAACCTTATAAGAGTCCTTACTTAATAGCTAAATAAAAGCTAATAAAGCCCTAAGGAAGTCCTTCATCGTGCTTGTTGATTTGCTGTCTACTTGGATCTTCTTGAATATGAGTCGTCCATGATCAACATCTAAAGATTAGTTTGATAGAGGAAAATAAATCCTCCATCTCTTCTTTTGTTCTTGTTGGAAGTAAGGGTGGAATCCTTTGGATCTTCAACGATAATAAGAGTCTTTTGAACTTCTAATGATCCTCCATGATAGGGGAAGCCTCTCGTATTTGTCCTTTTGAGTGTCTTGATTCTTCAATCGGTGCCCTTAACTTCCTTAGGACATCCAAGTTAGGACTCTTAAAAGAATATTCCAAAATATTTTCTTTTGTAATCCTTATTGGTTTCTGTAATGTTTATAAATACTCGGGATTCCATGAAACCAATGCAATATGATGCTTTATGGATGCAACAAACACATGTAAGCATATAGATGCACAAAGATAAACAAACAAAGGGGATCCTAGGTTTGCAACGAGCATGGAGCAAAGGGTATACCCATTCCCAAAGGATGTGGACTAAAAGTTGATTGTACCTGCAGAACAAGGTTCTAAAGAGGTTCCCAAAGTCATCAGCCCATCTTTCGAATATTATCAATTTCCCAACTAACTCGGGGATTAATAATATTCTCAAGAGAACTTATTTTGAGTGTAGCATCGCGTAGCACTATTTCGGGAGTACTCCCTCATAGTCCCGCACTACGTCCTAATAAAGGCCAAAGTGGGGTTAGAGGTAACTACGGTCCTCAGTATCATAGACTCCAATCAAAAATAGTAAAAGTCTTCACTATTACTCGTTCAACCGAACCATTTTTGAAAAGGTATCAACTGAGCGTGATTTTCGATTTAACTTAGTCAGGACTCAACTCCCTATAAGTCTCGTCGAACATATCACTATCCTATCTTAAGTTCACTCAAGTTCGGGTGTAGGACTTTGTCTCACCACTCAAGAGTACCAACCCAAAAGTAATAAACAAACAAGTATACAAGTAAACAATTAAGTAAATATAAGCAAATATAAACAAACATAAAAGCAAGTTAGGGAAACCTACTGAGGGTCCCCAGTGAAGTCGCCATTTCTGTCGCGGTGAAATTTGGATACCAAACTATTGATTAGTTTGAATCTTATTCATTTGCAACCGAAATTTGATTTTTCCAAAGGAAGGGATAAAGATCGAAATTCCCACAATGCAATGCAAATGCAAGGTTTAGAGAGTTTTAGGTTCGGGGGTCGGTTAAACTTAGGGAAGGTGCTAGCATCCTAAGTTTCTGTAGTACTCTACAGGAACCTCTTGTTTTATGTTTGTTTATTTGCTAAGATTTATCTGCTTAAGGATGAAAGACCTAGGGGTTTATTTCTAAGTATACTCGATAAGATATCGCATCTTATGCCTACATATCCTTACGGGAGTGGAATCAGAGTATTTGTAGTTCCCCTAAAGGGTTAAGGAGTTCTTTGATTGTGGTCAAAGTTCCTACGGGTTTAGGGTAGTGGATTGATTGATTTTAGGAGAAAAGATGAGTTATCATTTTAAGGGAGATTTAACCACCACAAATTGTAGGAAAATAGTCTTTGCATCTTCTTAAGAGAAGGGCTCAAGTACTCGGATATTGATCGACGAGTACGCCTCTATCTCTCTTAAGGCAAAGTCCCTACATATTGATTGTATTGATGTGGGGTGGAAGTTCTATCTCGCTTAGGATGATTAACATCTTTCTCTAATGTTTGAATAATCTGTTTGAGTTGTTTTGTTTTTTCTATGTTGTAAAGAAAGAGTCCTACCTATGGGGTAGGATCTATCTTAAGGGATCGACTTGAATGGGATCAAGGATCGTAAGGGAGTATGATGAAAATGATGTGCACTACACACAAGTGTTGAATCATGTGTAGGTTTTTCCTTTGGACGGAATGTAGTGCAGAAAAATGTAAATTGCGATAATGTAAATTGCGGTAAAATAAATGCGGATAAGGTAAAACATACACACGCATGAAAGCGTTAAGTGTGTGAATTGTGAATGTGAGGACGGAGAGAGGCGTAAGTGTGCTCGATTGATTAAGTCGGGAGAGGTTGACCTTAAGAGGGATGTTGGATTGATTTTAGACGAGATTAATATAAATTAGGTTTCTAACAGACGAGGTTTTAAATAAAATGTTCTAACATACTAATTGATTTTAATTTTCTAAAAAACTTAAGTGAAATGATTTATTTTTAAATAAAATTATGGCTATTATCAAGAGTTAAGTTTAAATTATATTGATTACGAAATAAACAAAAGGTGTTTTTATTATTTGTTTCTAAAAGTCATTTAAATACTAAATAGGTTTTATTATTGTTTATAGATAAAATTGGCAATTAGACACAACTTATTTATAAAAGGTTTTTTTTTAGTGAATAAGTATTTATTTAATTAAAATGCTATTAAGTTGAAAAAAGTTAATTTAATTAGCAAAATATTTTTAATGTGAATTAATAGGATTTTAAAAAAGAGTTTTTAGTTATTAAGATAGAAAAGTTTATAAGAGTTGACTAATTGGAATTATTAAACAAAAGGTAAAATAATTAATTATTAAATAAGGTGAATTAATTAAAAAGATAAAACTGATTACGATTAATAAAAGGTTGTTAGTTTATTTTAAAAGATTAATTAATTAAAATCAAAATTAACAGATTAAGGTTGATTAGGGTGATTAATTGGGGAAGATTAAGGGTAAATAGTGGTTAATTAGGGTACTGTGTGATTGTGTGGCGCGGATGCGTGAGATTTACGGTAAGCGCGTGGGATACGGACCTCCCGATCTGATCCGTTGGAGATCAGAGGGTGGGTGCGTGAGGTGCACCGCGGGTGCGTGAGGTAAACGAAGAAAAAAACCCTAAATCCCCTTCTTCCCAAATCCTTAGATCGATCTGAGATCCCTTTCTCCTTCTCCCGATCTCTCCACCGTTTTCGTCTTCCTTCCTTGCTTTCTCTCCCCTTGATTCTTCTTCGGTCAGAATCTTCTCCACCTCTTCTAATCTCTCATATCGCAATTATCTTCTTCAACTCCTATATCCCTGTTGTTCTTCTCCGTCTTCGCTTCTTTCTTTACACAGAAAACAATAAACAGAACAAGCAAAACAAATTACGTTAAGCAGAAACAAAAAAAGCATGAAACAAGCTCACGGTGTGAATGGTTTTGTAGGCATCCAATGGTGGATTCACGGCTGTGGATGACATTTGAAGGGTTCGGTGGTTGCGGTTGACGGTGATGGATCCGAACGAACGCAGATAAGTTCTCAATTTTGAACTTAGGGTTTCATATTTTGGATTATTGTGATTGTTTTTTCGTGTTGTTGAATTTTACTTTTGATGTGGTATCCTTTTTTTCCGAACCTCGAATCTCTGCATCTCCTCCTCTTTATAGGCTACTTGCAATCAATGTAGCTTTGAATGAATTTCTGGATTTGGAAAATTATGTCCGAGATTGCACTGATTTTGTTTAATTCCTTTTAAAACGTGTTTTGCACCTTCTATTTTAGACTCAATCCTGTTAGATTTGATTTGGTGTGAAACTCAAGGTTGATTCTTGGTCCTCGGTTATGGAAAGTCTTCAAGAAAAAACAATATATTTCCTTCTTTATCTGAATGTGTCTGTTGGATATCGTTTGGGAAAGAAATCTGATGTAATGATGATGTTTGTTTGAAATTTCTTGCAGAAATTGGCATGGATAGGTATTGCAACCTTGTTTTGGAAAGTTATGAATGCTCTGATTTGTGCTGGTAAATGTTTTGATTCTTTCTTTATTAATGTTCGTTTGTGATGAAAATCCTCTTCAATAGATGACTTGTCCTCTGTTAAACTCATTGGATTCGAACAAGTTGAAAAAACTACACACTCGACTATTGGTACAATCAATGCGACAAGAGTCCAAGCCTTCAGTTCTAAATCATCACCTCCTTGGTTATCCCTTCTGTTTTATTATTTGTTGTTCCATTCAAGTCATCAGTTTTATTTTCACTTTCATCTGAAACAGATTGTCCGTTACCACTTGATTCAGATTTCTTCTCACTCTCATCAGAATCAGAAGGCTTCACGTACTGAGTTGAATCAGCATATACCGGCTTGGTATCTTCAGGAGCCCTATCAGTAACTACCTGTTTTTCTGGGATAACAGGATTGTTTTCAAATGTGACACTGCTATCCATTTTGGTTGCATTCTGAGACAGATCTCCCTGCTTATCTTCGAACTGCCGAGCATCGTTATTACTGGTATCATTAGTGGCTTCACTGACCTGATCCTTCACCTCACTCCGTTCTTTCACCTCATTCTTGTTATTCACTGAAGACTCGTCTACATTTTGCACAGGAACTACAGAATACAACGTCATCATCCATAGCCCAACCAAGCATAGAGCCACAATACAACAATAGTCACTGTCGAACAGTAACCCGACGTAGACCTCTTGTTATCTATTCTAGAATATTCCGCTTACACCATGTTGTCACGTGTCACCAGGTCAAGTATCTTACAGATAGTTTAGACCTTAGGCTATTTGGAAAGAATCAGATCTGAGAGAGAATTGCTATCTCCACATTATGGTACGCATGAGGGAGGAAGGAAATAAGAAAGAAAATCTTGAATCGAGAGTCTTGGTATTGTTAGTTATGTGTAACACTGCAGTTAGTTCTTATCGAATTACCCCTCTTTGGTATTCTTGCTTCTGTTTGTAGAACTCTACCACAATTTCAATGGTTTACAGGAAGCATAAAGATGGGTGTTTTATGTGTACCTCATACGCCAATGTTAAGGCAACTTCATCATGTCATTTCTTCCGCAACTATGCATATTAATACGTGCTATCCAATAATAACAACCTCGACGAAGACACGAGTAGATGCAGTAATTTGGATAAACTAAGACAGGAAAATCGCGGGGACACAAACATGATTTCAACCAACCATTGCTAATGTCGTTGCTGGATTCACGTGTTTTCTCAAGATGTTCCATGTGTTGTATAGAATAGGTGGCGAGGTCAACATGATAGGTTCAATCAGACTGTTAATCCTCAACTCCCTTGGATTTGTAAATTCTTTCAAAACATTATTTTACATGCTCCTCTTTCATGCACCAGCTCTGATGATGAATCTTGTTTCAATGTTAACAGGTGATTACCTTCAATTTGTAGACTAAACTGCTATTGTGTTCCTTTTTCTTGCAGGAAGTTCTGAGGAGCATTATTAGATGGATTTGAACCCATCTTTGTGATCATTTGGAGAGGTGCAGAGCTGAATTTCGACATATTGCGGTGCGTTGTCAAGCGGATCCTTTTTCTTGCAAGCAACAATGCGGTGTGTTGTCAAGCGGATCCTTTTCATCCTTGTTTTCCTCATAGGTCGCAGACATCATAGAAGCTGTTGGTGGTAAAATGTTCTTCACAAAAATGAAAATGACCTTCTTAGGACTTAGTTTGATTCTTTTTCGCACCACATACTGGCCTACAGTCGAGGAGCCTACAGCCGACTTGGAACCATCGTTAACAGACGACTGCTCATCTGATCGTCCTTTTCAGGATTCATATCCTATTCGGCTGGTGAAGGATGAAACTGCTGCGTATATTGGTTTGGCGATGGTGTAGGCGTAGGAGGGATATCAGAACGGAAGCTCCAAAGCTTACGGTTGTAAATCAATAACAGTAATTTGTAACATTAATCCATGTTATAGTAATTTGAGTTTTGTATTTCAGTGGTAAATTTGTAATGTAAAGCTAATATTTCCTATAATACTTTTTATCCACATCATTATCTGATTTCAATATGACGATTGCCGTGGCGTTGGATTCTGGTATGGCAATTTGGATACAATTCTTGGAATACCATGTACCTTCCAATCTCAATGTAAAGGTTGAGTTCAAGGAGTGACAAATAACCCTTAAGTTCCTTCTTCATGAATTAAATCTCAATATTGCACCCCTAGGCAATAGAGTTAAGGATTTATCTGGATACTTGCGGCAATGAGATGGTCCCTTTAAATTTTAGCGCATTTAACCTTTGTAAAATGAATAACATGACGTTGCTTGCATCGATATGAAAATGGACAAATTTGAAACGTGGGATGCCTTAGAATATAACGACTTGCATTACGTCTTAAAACTATTATGAAATTATTGTGTTGGTCTCACAGTAGCAGCAACATCTTGAGGATTATGGAACCTGAACCAAACTTTTAAAATGAATCTCTAGAACCTATCTTATATTCTTTGAGGTAACATTAAAAATCCGGTTTCAATCTCTTAAGTTCAAACATAAATGAAAAACTTTCTCCAAATTCATGGCCGAAGACGAATGTCATATCCTGGGACCCTTTGAAGCTGAAGATACCTCTTGCCAAACAATACACCCCAAAAATCCAACCAAGTCTTGAATAAACATCTTGGAAACCAGACATGGTGTGAATCCTCTGAGAAACCTTGAGGAAGATTTTCTTTGTTCTGATTAAGATTTCGTAATGATGAGAATATGTGATTCCATAATGCTTCAGCACAACTTGTAGGAGATAAGGAATACACACAAAGCTTTTATATCTTCTAGCTTCACAAAAACGGTTGAAAATGTTAATTATGTGTGGATGGTTGATCGCGAGAATGAACGCTATCTCCACTCGATATTACTGCATCTGCACAAATTGGTTAGTCGCATAAATATTGAATATTAAAATAAAGTTAAAAAACAACATGAGAACGCAAAAGGAGGTGGGATCTTACGGTCAAAAATTAGGGTGCGATAGTTGGGCATCGGGAACTTGAGTTATCAGTGTTGGAGAAGAAGCAGGGATATGCCACTGTGAAGAAAGTTCAAAGAGTTTTTGGGAGATCTGTCAGCAGCTCGTGTGTTGATTTTTTCTGAATCCGACAAAACTATTCGTTGTGTTTTGTGATGCTTTGTTGATGTGATTGGGAAATATGTTTAGCGCAACATCAACGAGTTTTAGTTATGCTTTAAGGAAATTTAAAGTACATAAGAGGGATTATCTGACGAGTGATTTAGAGTTTGTTGTTGTTGTGTTTGTGTCGGAGTTGGAGGCTTCAATTGGTTAGTTTGAGATTTGAAATGATTGGTGATCTCAAGAGCTTAAGGTATTTACTTGATTTGGAAGAGTTGAATATGAGGCAGAGAAAATAATTGGGACTCCTGAAGGATTATGATTTTGGATTGAATTACCATTCGGGTGAAGCAAACGTGGTAGCCTATGCATTGATTTGGAAATCTTTGCATATACCGATGATGATTGTGAAAAGAGTTAGAACTAATTGAGCAATTTTATGATATGAGTTTGGTGTGTGAAGAGACTTCTTATGGAGTTAAGCTTAGTATGTTGGACCTTACTAGTGGTATTCTTGATGAGATTCGATAAGGTCAGAACTCTGGTTTGAGTTGGTAGATTGGTTGAATTTGATGAATTAAAGTCGAAGGGTTGATTTTCAAATTAATGGAAATGGTATCATGAGATGTCGTGATAGAGTTTGTGTTCTAGACATTATTGAGTGGAATAAGAGTATTGAGGTAGATGGAGTATCCATCCCGGTGCTATGAAGATGTTACTGGATATGAGGAAATTATTTTGATGGCCATAGATAAAGAGAGAAGTGGTTGAGTTTGTATACGCTGGTTAGACTTGTCGGAAGTCGAAGAATAAACGTTAGAGATCGTTGGGTCTGAGGCAACCGTTGAATATTCCAGGGTGAAAATCGGGTAGTATTTCCATGGATCTTGTGTGGGGCATTCCGAAGAATTGGAGGGATATGATTTTAATTAGGTGATTTTGGATAGATTGACTAGATTGGCTCTTTTCTTACCAATGAGGACTAATCAATCTATGTTAAAGCTAACTGAGATGTATGTCGATGAAGTTGTGAAGTTGTATGAGATGCCGTCGAATATTGTGTCAGATGAGAATCTGAGTTTTCATCGAGATTTTGCAGACGCTTTAAGTACCATGTTGAAGTTGAACTCTGCCTATCATCCGTGGACGGATGGACGGACAGAGAGAACTATCCAGTCTTTAGAGGATTTGTGGAGAGCTTATGTGTTGGATCAAGGTGGATCGTGGGATAGTTAATTATCGTTGATTGAGTTACCTACAATAACAGTTGGCATTCTAGTATCGGAATGGCACCGTATGAGGATTTGTATGGTAGAAGGTGTAGGAATCCTTTGTGTTGATATGATTCAGATGAGAGTGTTGTGCTCGGACCTGAGAATTGTGTAAGAGACGACTGAAAAGATCAAGAAGATTTAATAAAAGACGTGTTTTGAGAGTTACGATGGTGACTGGTGTTGGTCGAGCTTTAGAGTCTCGGAAGCACACACTGTGTTTTGTTGATTTGTATCGGAAGTGGCGCAGCGGAAGCATGGGAGTAGTAGCATGTTAGACTGTTTTACCGCTGTCGCTTGTGAATTTACATGATGTGGCATGTGCCTAGGTTGAGAAAGTGCATTTATTCGGATGGATGGTGTACAAGCAAGGGATAGTTTGACTGTTGAGGCATTGCTAGTTCAGGTTGATGAACGAGAAGCAACTTCGAGGTAAAGAGATTCCTTTGGTGAAGGTAGTTGAAAGGACCAGCTGGAGAAAGTTAGAATTGGGAACTTGGATATCAGTTGAGGGAGTCATATCCGACTCTATTCCTTGAGGGAATTGTAACACCCCGAATTTAATCGGAATATTTTAATTAATTTATTTAATTGAGAATATTCGTATTCCTGGTGTTTTCGGTGTTTTCGGTGGTTTTGGGAATTATTGAGAAAATGTGCATTTTGGACTATTTATTTAATTAATAGTATACAATATGAGAATATCAGTATTATTATTGATTAAAATGAATATAAGAGAAATAAGGGTAAATTGGGTATTATGAAGAGTTAGTAAGGGTGTTATGGGAAAAGCCCAATTGTGTGGCCCAAGTCTAAGTTTTACAAAATAGAATTCTGAAGATGGAGGATTCATTTTGGTTAACCGTGAAAAGAATGAGGCCAGAGCTCTGAGGAGGGAGAAGTGGAGGCAAGAGCTTTGGAAGGTTGTCGGAGTTAAACGTGAAAGCTTGAAATTGGCTAAGGTATGGGGAGTATCGCATTTCATGATTTTCTATGTATGCCTTTAGATGTGTATATGGCTGGTTTACGTGGTTTATGATTTAAGGTATTTTGGGTTGATTGTGGGAAAGTAAATGAAATTGAAGATGAACTCTGAGATTATGGTTTGTGATATGTATCACTGAATATTGAATATCTGATATGAGGATTAGGAAACCTTAGGCCTTCGTGGTCAAAACTATGGGGTGACATGCGTCCGACCTTGAACGAATAGAGATAGGTGATATGAGAAATTATGATGCCTTTAGGGTAATTGCAGGAAAATAGTGTTTTAGGCAGTGCAAATGTTGCCGGATTAGCCTAATGAACCATAGATTTTGTACCGTTATCGCCGTATGATCTTAGGGATGATTTGGGGATGTTTTGGGGGCATTGGGTAAATGGATCGTATGAATATTTTGGGCAGAGAGCAGGTCTGATCGTAGCAGGTGGTGATGTTATTGCGTTGTTCGCCTAGCGAGCAAGATGGCGAAATTCGCCACAAGACTCGCCTAGCGAGCATTTGCTACCAACTCGCCTAGCGAGCAAGCCAGCAAACGTATCAGAGTTCGCAAATATTGATCGTGTGCAGCGATGCCGTGATGTTTGATTCTGAGATTCCTGTGATGAGTTACTATGAGTATGACAGTGAGGTTGTGTGAGCAATAAGTGATAGTATGAGAATTACCGCGAGTGTAATTATGATGAATTAATATGAGGCAATGTGAGATGATAAAAGGGATTAATATGTGAATACTATGTGATGATATGATGACTTAACATGAGTAGAACTATGAAGTTTATGTGATTGATAGGCGATAGTGTGAGGATTACCGTGAGTATAATTTGATAAATTAATATGAGATGATACAGGGTTAGTATTATGAATTAATATGGGATAATATAAGATAATATGATTATGAGCTAATATGTGATTTATACGTGATTATATGATAACATGATGTGTGAGAATGATTAATATGATGTATTATGATGATATGTTGTATGATGATTAACATGATGAATTATGATGATATGTTGCATGATGAGTAATATGATGAATTATGATGATATGTTGCATGATGAGTAATATGATGAATATGATGAATGATGATGCACCATATGTTGTTATTATGAGGATTATTGTGATGTGTGCATCATGCGTTCATGTGCATCCGGACTTCGGTTCAGGACCTCGATTACTTTGGCTTCAATCCCACTGTGTGGATGTGAAGTATTTTGATGTGCTCCGATCCTATTGATGGGGATCTATGGAGGGTTGATGGCCCAGTGTCCATTACGCTGTGATGATTGGCACCACATGCATTGAGTTGTGTCACATTGCATCTATGAGCCTTTGTGTATGAATTATGACATTATGGCCTTTGAGGCATATTTGAAGGATATGAATGTGTTGAATGTAATTATGAGTAATATGCTTTTTATGCATTAATTGTTATACATTGATTATCATGAATTTTCTTACTCACCCTTCCTGTTTGAATGTTACCTCCACGTGGGTAACGTGCAGATGAGCAAGTTTAGTCGTGGACGCCGTCGAGGAGTATTTTGATGTTTTAGAGTCGCTAGCCTTTATGGTTAATTTAGAGGGTCTTGCTCTGATATGTAACATCGGGTTGAGTTCTTTGAGTTGATTGTATATCATTGGGTTATTTTACTGATGTTCCCTTATGAGGAAAACATTGAGTTATGTTTTGAGTTCCGTTGTATATGATGCTTTGATGTATTTTGAGAAAACCCGTGTGTTACGGAGTATTGACCAACTTTGTTGACTTTGAGAAATGTACGCCCTTTGTGGCTTTTTAATGAAAGTTAATATTTTACTCTGAAATCCGTGTTATTTTGCCGTAATATCTGTGGGGTAGAATAAGGGTGTTACAATTATGACTTGGTGCTTTTAAGATGCGTGGATGAAAAAGAAGCGAGCCTGCTTATAGAAGACGTCCACGAAGGAGCCTTTGGTACACATGTGTCACTACTGCAAAAATGAGGTGCCAACAAAACAGAAGAGTCGCCACCTTTCGTTATTTATCCCATAGGAGGGAAAGGAAACGATCGGAAAAACCTGACGAAAAGGTATAAGACAAGGTCATTGCAACCATGCCTGGGTTCGGGAGTCGGTTACGCAAGGGGAAGGTATTAGCACCCCTCACGTCCATTGTACTCAACGGGATCCACGCTTGTTGTGTTTATCTGACGGGTTGGTTTAACTATCTACCTATCAAGGCTGGTCTGAAAAGAAAAGAAAAATGACTCGGCAAAGCATCGCGCTTCGTGCCTACGTATTCTCGTCAGAGAACGAGAAATCAGAGTCAATGTAGTTCGGCTAACTATGGGTAAAGGGAAGGTTGCTCGCCAATACGTCAGTATTGTGCCTACGTACTCTCAATAGATATGGGAGATCAGAGCTTACGTAGTTTGGGATAACACGAAACAGGGGTTTGATTTATCTATTTTTACCCGAGTAGGGTTAACAAACAGTTCCAGCAATTTGGTGTATGCAGCTCGCTCATCGGAGACTCGTGCGTTACCGTTTGCGGTAGAACTGAGAGTTAACGACACTCTTTTCAGAGAATGTTTTCCTGATTAAGAGCCCACGGGGAAAAAAGAGGTTTGATATTTTTTTTGTCTTTTACGGAAGAAGTGTTTTTTATGGATGTTTGTAGTTCGTACTGCACTAGAGACTATGACTCCGGAGTGAACGTGTCGCATGTCACCCTAAGGGTGCCAGGCTAAACATCCTGACTGTTGAAGAGTGACCCTTCAACAATCATTTCCTAAGTAGCTTAAGGCTCGTAACGTACTATACCAACTTGCCTTTATTACGTATTTTACGGTTGTTTTGGAGATGAGAAAGCGAAAGAACTACAGGGGAGACTATCAAGATTCCTTACTGTTGTCATGCAATTGATTCATCCTATTGGGTGAGTTTGAAACAGGGAACTCCTAGATGTTATCATGCAAAGGTTTCAACCTAAAAGTCTATCATCACTTCCTTATCAAAGGAAGTGAGAATCCTAAGGGATCATGTCAATGGGAAACACCAGCAAAACCATTAAGCAGACGAGTACAAAGCTATCAAGCTACTAAGATAAAGACATGTAAATATGCTATGCATCAACACAAGCAGAAGGAGGAAACCTCGACTTCTAATGCGTACAAGCAAAGGAAACAAACAATCAAGCAAAGGGAGGGTCACCTCAACCTTTCAATGCAAACAAGCAAAGGGAGCTCAACTCAACCCTTCAGTGCAGTCATGCACGTAAGCCTAGAATACTCTACACATGAGGCTATCCTAATGCATCAAGCAACAGGCAAACAAATAAGAATGCAGTCATGCACCTAACAAAAGTGTCTACTCATGCCAGTTTAACCTAATGCATCACAGCAACAGGTAGTCAATCAATCAATACAACAATCATGCAAACAAACAATCACACCACAACCCATCAGGAAAGAAGAGGTGAACTGGAAGAGCAACAAGGAAGTCATCCCAATGCTACATCCAGTTGATGCGTGTCAACACATGAGTCCATCAGAGGCTCAACCTCTTGAGGAATGCACAGAGCACTTCCTAAGGAAGGCCAGGCTCTCTCAAGAGGGATCCTATGTCAATAGGACAGATAAAGGAATTAGGGTAGAACCTAGATGTCAATCTAAGGTGTTAGCTTAATGTGCATCAGCACAGGAGTCCATCAGAGGCTCTACCTCTTGAGTAATGCACAAAGCACTTCCTAAGGAAGGCCAGGCTCTCCCATGAGGGATCCCATGTCAATAGGACAAAGAATGATTTAGGGAATGAACCTAGATGTCAATCTAAAACACTTGATTAATGTGCATCAGCACATGAGTCCATCAGAGGCTCCACCTCTTGAGGAATGCATAGAGCACTTCCTAAGGAAGGCCAGGCTCTCCCAAGAGGGATCCTATGTCAATAGGACAGAGAAAGATTGGTAAAGAACCTATATGTCAATCTAAGGTTTCAAACTTAATGTGCATCAGCACAGGAGTCCATCACTGGCTCCACCTCTTGAGGAATGCACAAAGCAATTCCTAAGGAAGGCCAGGCTCTCCCAAGAAGGATCCTATGTCAATAGGACAAAGGTAGATTGGAGGATGGGAGGCATGGTGAAAACCTAAGGAGTTCACCAAGGCACTCAACCAAATTCATTTGATTAGGAAATGATGGGAAGCATGATGTATACCAAAGGTATCCACCATGACACTCAACCAATCATGGGAGAATTGAATCATGGGAAGCATGATGTATACCAAAGGTATCCATCATGACACTCAACCAATCATGGATGATTATGAGCAATACAAAGCAAAGTTAGAAGGAGAATCATCCTCCTAAAGGTTTTAACTAGAAACCCTAATGATTAGTTACAAGGATCACCTAACCAAATGGATTTAGAAGCTCTATCAAGGCCTAATCAATGCTCTAAATAGGTATCAACCTAAGCTCTATTCTATCAAGAAGGAATTAGAAGTAAGGTTAGCTAAGGTTCACCTTAGAAGCTAAACTATGAGGAGTGCTACATTAGGATCCACCTAAAAACAATCAACTTGCAAATTCTAAGAAAAATACTAAAATCAATCCTAAATGGCTAGGAAAAATCCTAAGGCTTCCTAAGTATGTTAAGGAATCATGGTACAAAATCCAGGGCCAAGACCTAAATCAAAAGGGTCTAAACAAATCCTACACTTAAAGGTATGCTCAAGGGAATCCACAAGGGGAAAATCCTAGAAATCTATTTCAAACCTATACCTAAAAGTATCTAAAAATCAAAGAAAAATGCTACAATATTCTAAAATGTATCAACATTCATCATACAAAAATCAGAAATTAAATCCAAGCATTGATATGGAAACAAAAATCTAGAAGTTAACATGGCATGATTTCTATTTATTGAAAAGCACATAAAAGGAAACTACAAAATTAATTGAAAAAAGAATTAAAATCAAAATAAAAAATCATGACAAAATTCTACACATATTCAAGTATCTCCAATATTTTTCTCATGATTTTTATGACATCATTTAACATTTTTTCTGAATTAAAATGAACAAGAATTAATAAAGAAAACTAAAAGAAAATGAAATTAAAATGGAAACAGCAAGGGTGCAGTTAGCAATTACTCTGTGTGTTATTCATGTGGGCCGTGTGGGATGGGGGTGTGATTAGCGAACGCACTAGGCTCAGTTGAGTTTCTTTAATGAAACTCAGCGTTTTACTATTATGCAAAGCCAACTCGTGAGTGAATCCTGGCCGTTCGCGCGAGATACTAAGTCAAGCCAAGTTACCGATCCCACGGCTGTCACGCGATCTAGGCGTTTGAATTGGAAACGGAGGGAAAGCCTCCCGCGGTGGCGCTGCCATGCGCAGACGGTGGTCGGCCTTGCGCCGGTCATCTTCTCCAAATGCCCAAAAATTGAACTTCCTCATTCCTTGACCAAAACTAGATTTTCTAGAACCAAACCTATGTGATTTTTCATGTAGAATCCAAATATGTGCTTTATTTTAACTTTCCTCCATTAAAACTCAGAAATCGTGATCATCCAAGAATCTCTCAAGAAATCTCAACTTTCACAAAAGCCAAAATTGAAGGCACTAATCTCTTCCTCTCACTTCCTACATCAATATTCCATGTTCCTTTTTCCATTTTCATCCAATATTTAGAGAGAAATCCAAACTGCAAGCTAAGGTGTCATGTAAAGAATTGTCATGAAACTTAACCATTCTAATCCTAAAACGTTCTACACACTCTAAGGATCACAATCATGTGAAAATAACATAGCAATTCATCAAGAACAGAGCGTATGGATGAAAGATAGGAACCTGGTAATAAGCTTCGACAGAGGCTTGAATTGTGGACGAAGCTTCAAGCAAATAGTCCAGAATCCATCATTGAACCTCACTGAAGCTTTTTGCAATGCTAATTTGGACTGAAAATGGCTCTATCTTCAAAATCGAATTTCCACTTTTCTCCACTTTTTCTTAACTCAATTTTCTGTTATCTTCCACCAAATTCTGTTATGGCAGTTGGAAATCATCCCAGAGGTTATATGCAATGGATATTGAGTG
The DNA here is from genome assembly GCA_963859935.3 of Lathyrus sativus. Lineage (NCBI taxonomy): Eukaryota > Viridiplantae > Streptophyta > Magnoliopsida > Fabales > Fabaceae > Lathyrus > Lathyrus sativus. The sequence goes on along the minus strand of CAWUDS030000673.1, from coordinate 9,791 downwards.
ATTAAAAGCCCAATTGAAGCCTATGGCAGCCCAATTCAAAATCCAAATTTTTGGTTATGGAGCTTTGTGAAACTCATTAAAACAGAGCTATCAAGTCTGCTAGCTGATCCATTCTGGTTGCTTGTGATGCAAGGAAGATGTGTGGATAGGATTGAGGCCTTGAAATTGAATGGATGGTTGATTTTGCATTTATTGCTTAAGGATGAAGAAATCTTGAATTTGACATAGCAAATGAATTCACTCTTGATTTCTGATTTTTCCAATGTTCTTAAAACATCATTTGGACTCAAAACAAGCACAAATATGACATGAATTGGTTCCAAAATTAATTGATTTGAATTAGCCCTTTTCAAGCTTCCTTTAATGATTCATTCATGAATTTTCTTCACACATTTCTCATTCTAGTCTATACCAATGAACTCTTGATGCTTGGTGAGTTAAACAACATCATTTTAAACAACTTTCAAGTTTAACAAATCTTCATTTGAGGTATGTAAGTTGGTGCAATTGACCCATAATCAAAAATGGCCTATAATCTCAACTTCCCAAAATACCATTGTCTTGCAAAGCTCATATCTTGAGTTCTACACATCCAATCATGGACTTCTAGTACTTTTTGAAAAGCTAAGAAGATAAGAAACAACATTCATGTTGGACAAAAGTTGAGGAGAATCATCTTTCTATGGCAAAAGTGTCATGCAAGTTGGTTGACTTTCAAGCTCCAAATTCGCATTCATCTGATGACCTGTAACTTGTCTGACTCATAACTTGAGTTCTATAAACCCTATCAAGGACTTCTAGTACTCAAATTAAATCTATGATCATGCTCTACAACAATCATGTTGGGGTCAAGGTGATATGAAAATCACATCTTGAGTTATGTGGTCTTGAAGTTAGGCACCAAACCATGGGATTTTACACTGTCAAGCATAGCAACCCTAGCCTAGCAACTCCTCACACTCTTGATTCATGATGAGTTGACCTTGCAATCATCCCTTGGGCATCTCAATTCATCAATACATGATCAAATGGCCTTGAAATTAGGTCTCAACCTTCATCAAATCATATGTTAACCTAGGGTTGACCAGATGAAACCCTAGTTGCACCAATCTTGGTAGTAGCTTCTTACTCTTCATCTGATAACCTGTCTAGGCTTAAAAATGGCTTTCAATACTTCTCATGAGCTCTTTCAAGGTCTCAAGTCCAACTCCATGTGTCACTACTGCGAAAATAAGGTGCCGGCAAAACAGAAGAGTCGCCACCTATCGTTATTTATCCCACAGAAAGGGAAAGGAAACGATCGAAAAAACCTGACGAAAAGGTATAAGACAAGGTCATCGCAACCATGTCTGGGTTCAGGAGTCAGTTACGTAAGGGGAAGGTATTAGCACCCCTCACGTCCGTTGTACTCAACGGGATCCATGCTTATTGTGTTTATCTGACGGGTTGGTTTAACTATCTACCTATCAAGGCTGGTCTGAAAAGAAAAGAAAAATGACTCGGCAAAGCATCGCGCTTTGTGCCTACGTATTCTCGTCAAAGAACGAGAAATCAGAGTCAACGTAGTTTGGCTAACTACGGGTGATGGGGGAAGGTGGCTCGCTAATACGTCAGTATTGTGCCTACGTACTCTCAACAGGTGTGAGAGATTAGAGCTTACGTAGTTCGGGATAACGCTAAACACGGGTTTAGATTCATCTGTTTTTCCGAGTAGGGTTAACAAACAGTTCCAGCAGTTTGGTGTATGCAGCGTGCTCGTCAGGGACTCATGCGTTACCGTTTGCGGTAGAACTGAGAGTTAACGACACTCTTTTCATTAGAAAAGTTTTCCTTGAATTATGGGCCCACGGGGCAAAAAGAGGTTTGAAGTTTGTTTTTTTGTGTTTTGCGGAAGAAGTGTTTTTTATGGACGTCTGTAGTTCGTACAACTCTAGAGACTATGACTTGGGAATGAATGCGTCGCATATCGTCCAAAGGACGTATACTAAACACTCTAGGCGATTGAGAGGAGACCGCTCAATTATCATTTCCCAAGTGGCTTAAGGCTTGTAATGCATTGTACCAACTTGCCTTTATTACATATTTTACTGTTGTTTTGGAGATAAGAAGAGAACGAATTCTACAAGGGAAACTATCAAGCCCTAATGTTGTCATGTCATGGATTCATCCTATGGTTGAGTTTGAAACAGGGAACTCCTAGACGTTATCATGCAAAGGTTTCAACCTAAAGTTCTATCATCACTTCCTTATCAAAGGAAGTGAGACTCCTAGGGGATCATGTCAATGGGATACAGAAAACCAACTGCAAAAATCATTAAGGTAAATAAAACAGCAAAGCCAAACAGTAAAGATGCAAATGGAATGCAGCAATACAAGCAGAGGGAGAGACTCAACCTCTAAGCAATCAAACAAAAAGAATAAACAAAAATAGACAAGCAAAGGGAGGGTCACCTCAACCTTTTAATGCAAACACATCAGATAGAAAGAGAAAAAACAACACACAAGCAAGGGGATGATCACCTCAACCTTTAATGCAAGCAAGCAGAGGGAGACTCACTCAACCTCTTAGTGCAGTCATGCTCCTAGCCTACAATACTCTAAACATGAGACTGTCCTAATGCATCAAGCAAATTAAACAAGGAAGAGAACTGTAACCAAGATGAGCAATAGGGAAGTCATCCCAGGCTACACCAGGTTGGATGTGTGTCAACACAAGAGTCCATCATGGGCTCAACCTCTTGAGGAATGCACAGAATCCAACCAAGGGAAGGATTAGGCTCTCCCAAGAGGGATCCTATGTCAATAGGACAGAGAACACTGGGTATTATTCCTAGATGTCAATCTAAGGTATCTTGTTAAAGTGTATCAACATAGAATGTCCATCTCAGGCTCAACCTGTTGAGGAATGCACAGAATCCAACCAAGGGAAGGATTAGGATCTCCCAAGAGGGATCCTAAGAAAAGGGACTTGGAGAGGGATGACAGTATATGCCAAGGGAATATACCATCCCAAGAATGTCAATCTAAGGCTCAACCTCTTGAGGAATGCACAAAATCCAACCAAAGGAAGGATTAGGCTCTCCCAAGAGGGCTCCTCATCAAGACTTGAAGGAGGAAGATAGTGCAAACCAAAGGAATATACTATACTGATGAACGTCAATCCAAGGCTCAACCTCCTGAGGAATGCTCAGAATCCAACCAAAGGAAGGATTAGGCTCTCCCAAGAGGGATCCTCATCAAGACTTGGAGAAAGAGGATAGGGCAAAGCCCAGGGAAGAAACCACATAGGGGAAAGAAGACATCACAGAAACTTCTAAGAAACCCTAATGACTAGCTACAAGGATCACCTCAACTAGGGGGATTCAAAATCTCTATCAAGGCCTAATCAATATTCTAAAGAGGTATTTACCTAAGTTCTATTCTATCAAGAAAGGATTGAAGTATATAATTAGTTAAAGTTCACTTAAAAGACTATTCTATCAACTAGTAGGGTCACCTAAACCATAATCAACTTGTAAAATGTGGGAATAATAGAAGATCACTTCTATAGATGCTAAGGAAAATTCTGGATGATCCTAAATGTGTTGGGGAATCATAATAGAAAATTCAGGGTCAAAGCCTAAATCTAAGGGGTCTAAACAATTTCTACATCTCAAGGTGTGCTAAAAGGAATCCATAAGGGGAAAGCTCTAAAACCTATCTCAAACCCAAACTTAGAATCATCTAAAAAATGCAAGAAAAATCATACAAACCTATCAAGGAGTCTATAGCAATCATGCCAAATTTCAAAACCTAACTCTAAAGTATGAGATAGTACAAAAACCAGAAAGTGAACTAGTCATTTTGAACATTTTTAATCATATAATAAAAATGGAAAAATAGCACAAAAATGGAAAATTAAACAAAATGAAATTAAATGACATACAAAAATCAGGGACATGCCAAAGATTAATCAGGATTTTTTTCATATTTTTCCAAGCATTATTTCTATTTTTAATTAATTAAAAATGATAAAAGCATTAAAAGAAAATCAAAAATGAATTAAAAGAATTAAAAAGAATTAAAAACTGAGAAATAAAACAAGACCATTAGATCAGTGAACCAGTCTACTCATCCAAGGGGCAAGACGCGTGCCACGTAGCACAGAGGCCTCTAAATGAAACGCAGTGTTTCATTAACGCTTGCGTGTGGCTGGTTTGACTATGGATCACCATAGTCCCTAATCTGGAGCGTTCATGCCAAAAGTATTACAATCCCATGTCTAATAGCATGCCACCTCATCTGGTCAAGATTCAATATTCTCAGAATAGATCTCACGTGTTAGATCCTAATAATAGGTCAAGCCAGTCAAGACAATCCAAGGGCTCACACTTCATCTTCTTCATTTGAACTGCAAATGGAAAGGGGGGAAATTCAGGGCGGCCGGAGAAGACTCCGGTCGTCTTCTCCGACGGGCTCACGGTGGCCAAGTCATCAGACAACACTAAACCTCACAAAAATATCCAGATCCACTCGTCTTCTCACAAGGATAATCATGATACTCTTCATTTTCTCATTTTCTCAAAGATCACGCAGATACAACCATGAACAGAAAATATGTGCTTTGGCAAATCATCACCAAACTCTAATTTAAAGCCATAAATCTCTTCTACACTCCTCACTTGTCAAGAATCCACTAATAAAACGTGATATCCATCAAGATATAGCCTATACCGAATCCTTAAAGATTTCATTCATGATCAAGAACCTTCACCAATGGCTTCCAAACCTTGCCTAAATCCATCTATGGTTCAAACTCTACCTAACCACATGCAACATTTGTCCTAATTCATTCTCAACAGAGCATAATTATGAAAAGAAAGAAACCTGGTTTGAGCTTCAACAAAGAGTGCTACAGCCTCCAAACCTTGATCAAACTTGCTCAGACACGATCAGTGATGCTTGCTGAAGATTCTTGGAGCTTCAATTCCTTCTGAAATGGCCTCCAAGATGAAATTCGATTTTCACTCCTAACAAACTTTTTCAAGTGCTTCTTACCTGATTCAAGCTCTTCCAATCACCAACCTTGTTCTGAAATCCATCATGGCAATATATAGAACTGTTTTGGGCTAAGAATGGGGGCCCAACTTGCTTGCAAATCCAATTTCCATTTTTTCAATTTTTCTTCAAAACTCCTTCATGATTGAGCACAAATTCACCTCTGTTTCAGCTTCATTCTCACCTAAATCAATTGCTGGTGTGTTAGGGAGGATGTAGGGCAAGGATTTGTTCCTTGAATCCAATCAATGGTGGATCTTTATTATGTAACTTCATTATTAAGAAACTTGGAATTATGCCATGAAACCAACTCCAACTTAAAATTCTACAAATTCCAATCCACTCAAATGCCTTTTACCTTCAAAAAATGCACAAACTTGTAATGTTTTGCACCAAAATGAATTATTTAAGAATTTTCATCTTTTTATGCCTTTAATTATTCCTTCATGAAAATTTCTTCCTTCACTTCTTAATTTAATCCATATCAATGAATCATTGGGTCATGGTTGGACAAATAACACCATTTTGAACAACTTTCAAGTTGCACAAAAGTCCATTTGAGGTGTCTAAGTTGATGAAAATGACCCATAATCAAAAATGGCTTATAATTTCAAATTCCCAAAATACCCTTGTCTTGCAAAGCTCATGTCTTGAGTTCTATAAATCCAATCATGGACTTCTAGTACTTTCTAGAAAGATAAGAAGATAAGGAACAACATTCATGTTGGCCAAAAGTTCATGAGAATCATCCTTCTAGGGCAAAAGTGTCATGCAAGTTGGTTGACTTTCAAGCTCCAAATTCACATTCCTCTGATGACCTGTAACTTGTCTGGCTCATAACTTGAGTTCTATAAGCCATATCAAGGACTTCTAGTACTCAAATTAAAGCTATGAGCATGCTCTACAACAATCATGTAAGGGTCAAGGTGAGATGAAAATCACATCTTGAGTTATGCGGTCTTGAAGTTAGGCACCAAACTAGGGGATTTTACACTGTCAAGCATGGCAACCCTAGCCTAGGAACTCCTCACACTCTTGATTCATGATGAGTTGACCTTGGAATCATCTCTTGGGCATCTTAATACATCACCCCATGATCACATGGCCTTGGAATTAGATCACAACCTTCTTCAAATCATCAGTTGACCTAGGGTTGACCAGATGAAACCCTAATTGCACCAATCTTGGTTGTAGTCTCTTATCTTTCACATAATGACCTATCTAGGCTTCAAAATGATCTTCAATACTTCTCATGAGCTCTTTCAAGGCTTCAAGTCTTCTCCCATGTGTCGCTACCGCGAAAATAAGGTGCCGGCAAAACAGAAGAGTCGCCACCTTTCGTTATTTATCCCTCAGAACGGGAAAGGAAACGATCGGAAAAACCTGACGAAGAGGTATAAGACAAGGTCATCGCAACCGTTGTCTGGGTTCGGGAGTCGGTTACGCAAGGGGAAGGTATTAGAACCCCTCACGTCCATCGTACTCGATGGGATCCATGCTTGTTGTGTTTATCTGCCGGGTTGGTTTTATCTATCTACCTATCAAGGCTGGTCTGAAAAGAAAAGAAAATGACTCGGCAAAGCATCGCACTTTATGCCTACGTATTCTCATCAGAGAATGAGAAATCAGAGTCAACGTAGTTCGGCTAACTATGGGTTAAGGGGAAGGTGGCTCGCCAATACGTCAGTATTGTGCCTACGTACTCTCAACAGATATGAGAGATCAGAGCTTACGTAGTTCGGGATAATACGGATTACGGGAATTTAGATTCATCTGTTTTTTCGAGTAGGGTTAACAAACAGTTCCAGCAGTTTTGTGTACGCAGCTCGACCTTTGGAGACTTAGGCGTTACCGTTTACGGTAGAACTGGGAGTTAACGACACTCTTTTCTTCAGAAAAGCTTTCCTTTGAATTATGGGCCCACGGGGAAAAAAGGTTTGAAGTTTGTTTTCTATCTTTTATGGAAGAACTGTTTTTTATGGATGTTTGCAACCAATAGCGCACTAGAGACTATGACCTGAGAGTGAATGCGTCGCATGTCACCCAAAGGGTACCATACTAAACATCCAGACTGTTGAAAAGAAACTCTCCAACAATCCTTTCTCAGATAGCTTAAGGCTCGTAACGTACGGCGTCAGTTAACCTTTATTACTGTATTTTAAGTTGTTTTGAGATGAGAAGAGAACGAACAGGTTCAACTAAGGGGAGACTATCAAGTCCTAATGTTGTCATGCCAAGGATTCATCCTATGGTTGAGGTTTGAAACAGGGAACTCCTAGAGGTTATCATCATAGGTTTCAACCTAAAGTTCTATCATCACTTCCTTATCAAAGGAAGTGAGATTCCTAGGGGATCATGTCAATGATACACAGAAACAGATAAAGCATCAGCTTAAACAGTAAACAGTAAACCGATATACAGTAAAATGCATGCAATGCAAGTGAGGGAGGAAATGTGTGTGGGGCATCAGCCTCCACAAGCTCGTCTCGACCTCAAGCCAGATATGAATAACTGCAATCATACAAGAAGAATAAAATAAAATGCCATCAAGCAAATCATAAACCACATAGGCAAGGGAGCACTATGACCTGAGAGTGAATGCGTCGCATGTCACCCAAAGGGTACCATACTAAACATCCAGACTGTTGAAAAGAAACTCTCCAACAATCCTTTCTCAGATAGCTTAAGGCTCGTAACGTACGACGTCAGTTAACCTTTATTACTGTATTTTAAGTTGTTTTGAGATGAGAAGAGAACGAACAGGTTCAACTAAGGGGAGACTATCAAGTCCTAATGTTTTCATGCCAAGGATTCATCCTATGGTTGAGGTTTGAAACAGGGAACTCCTAGAAGTTATCATGCATAGGTTTCAACCTAAAGTTCTATCATCACTTCCTTATCAAAGGAAGTGAGATTCCTAGGGGATCATGTCAATGATACACAGAAACAGATAAAGCATCAGCTTAAACAGTAAACAGTAAACCGATATACAGTAAAATGCATGCAATGCAAGTGAGGGAGGAAATGTGTGTGGGGCATCAGCCTCCACAAGCTCGTCTCGACCTCAAGCCAGATATGAATAACTGCAATCATACAGGAAAAATAAAATAAAATGCCATCAAGCAAATCATAAACCACATAGGCAAGGGAGCAAAGCTCTACCGAATACCCGCAAGCAAAGCCATACAGTAAAAATACAAGTAGAGAGAGCAACTCAACCCCTAGTGCAATCATGCTCCTAGCTTAAATTAATCTAAACATGAACTTATTCTAATGCATCAAGCAAATCAAACAAGTCACAGCAATACAGTTGCACAACCAGCAAACAGACAGGAAAGAAAAGCAGATCAACCACTCCCACAGCTTCACAGCAAAACTCTTCTGACATCAGCTCAGCCCTCAGTCTTCAACTTTTCTTCAAGTCTTCAACTTTGATAGCAAGTATCAACTTGCTTCTCCAAACTTCCAATACCACACACATAAGTATCAACTTACTTTCCAACCTCAAGCTTCACCTCTTCATTCAATCTCAATTTGATCTTCTCCATAAGTGTCAACCTGCTCTTCTGGATCTTCAAGCCTCAGCTTCAATGGCAGTCTTCAAAGAAGTAGCAACCTCTAGCATCTTCAATCCTCTAACAAGGAACTCCATCCTCTAGCAAGGGAGGAAGATTCATCTAACAAGAGTAAGGTTAGGATGATAGACAGCAGAGTGAAGACCAAAGGTCACCACTAAGCACTCCATCATCAGAGAAAGGGACCCTCAAAGGTTCTACCAACTTGTGAAGAGCCACACATCCTATCAAAGGAGGGATGAGGCCTCCACAAGGGGACCTTATATCATAGGGAAGAATGGAAGTGATCAACACCTTCCATGTTTATGAAAGAAGAGAATCTATCTAGAAGCTCTGCCTGCAAACTCTAATCTAAACACTTAATCAACACTACACCAGAAGAAAGGAAGAACTTCACATCCAAGCCTCTTCAAGCACTCCATGGTAGCCCCAAGCTTGTCTTCAACATCATCCAAGAGCAAGAGAGGCAAAACCCTAATCTAAGGGAACTAAAGAAATCAATCTAATTGAATTAGCAAGTTAGGATCACCTAAAACCTAGTACTAAAGTTAATCCTAACTAAAATACTAAAACCAATTGTAAAATCCTACAAAACTAACTATGGGACCCTAATTCAATCATGAACCTACCATACAAAATCCAGAGGTTGAATCATCCCCCAAGTCCTAGAAATAAAACCTAAATCACAAGGTACTAAGCACAAACCCTAAAAATAGAGCACCTAAAGTTTCAACTTAAAACTACCACCTAACTTCATCACAAAAATGTGATAAAATTACTAGGAGAACATGTATATCTATACTAGCTACACACAAAAAATCAAGGCAAGAATCATCACCAAATACTCAAACAAAATTCAGCAAGACAAGGTATCAACCATGGCCATTTTAATATCAATTAATATTCAAAAAATGCAAATAAAATCACAAATGCATGAATTCCTAATATTTTTTATCTACAAAATTCTAGATTCAATCATGAATCAGGGGAAAAAAGTTTGGAATTAATTGAGTTAATTTCCTATTTTTTTATGAATTAAGCTCTAAGTCATATGAAATAATGAAAAATAAAAGAAAACAAAAGAAATTAATAAAAACGCGTGGCAAATAGCAATCCAATACAGTTCATATCAAAGAATTAGGCCAAAGGGGGGTGTGGATATCACTCTGAGTGTTAAGC
>CAWUDS030000671.1:0-275724 GCA_963859935.3 Lathyrus sativus | reverse complement strand
GGAATCTGGATACACAACGAAACTGATCGGAGCTTGAACGCTCAACGTAATAACCGAAGTTCGGATACCCAACGAAACTGACCGGAGCCTGAACGCTCAACATAATAACCGGAGTCTGGATACCCAACAAAACTGACCGGAGCCTGAACGTTCAACGTAATAACCGGAATCTGGATACACAACGAAACTGACTGGAGCCTGAACCATCAATGTAATAACCGAAGTCTGGATACGCAACGAAACTGAACGGAGCCTGAACGCTCAACGTGATAACCGGAGTCTAGATACCCAACGAAACTGACCAGAGCCTGAACGCTCAACGTAATAACCGGAGTCTGGATACCCACCGAAACTGACCGGAGCCTGCTCGCTCAACGTAATAACCGGAGTCTGGATACCCAGCAAAACTGACCGGAGCCTGAACGCTCAACGTAAAAACCGGAGTCTGGATACGCAACAAAACTGACCGGAGCCTGAACGCTCAACGTAAAAACCGGAGTCTGGATACCCAACGAAACTGACCGGAGCCTGAACGCTTAACGTAATAACCGGAGTCTGGATACCCAACAAAACTGACCGGAGCCTGAACGCTCAACGTAAAAACCAGAGTCTGGATACCCAACAAAACTGACCGGAGCCTGATCGCTCAACGTAAAAATCGGAGTCTGGATACCTAAACAACTGACCGGTGTTGCACCCCAAAATTTGACCAATAATTATTTATTCATTGAGTGTTTGAAAATAGATACCTTCATCAGAAAGTTCAAGAGAACTTCAGAGGAAGTGGATTGAAACCAGGGTTGTGTGCTTCATAGCTTGAGAGTTATGGGTGCTCCTCAGATGATTCTGAGACTTTGAGAAAGAACTTGATGTTTTGGGAAAGCCTATGAGATGTCTTGATAGCCATCATGAAGCCCAGAGAAGTCATTATGCAAGAATTCAGAAGATTCAACCATGAATGGTAGAATTAAGGTTTTGACTGGGTCAACCCTAGATCAACTAAAGATTTGGAAAAGGTTGAGACTAATCCAAGGGCCATGAGATCATGGAATGATGTATAGAGATGTTATAAAGATGATTCCTAGACCAAATCATCATGATTGAGGAGTTTGAGAAGCTTTGAGTTAGGGTTTCTGAGGAATGTCAGTGGAAAAACCCTAATTTGATCCCTATTTTCCAGGCAGTTTTAGCTCTAGATGTGATTAATATCTCATCTTCCCCAAAGCATGAATGTTGTAGAGCTTGTTCTAAGCTTTAAATTGAGTGGTGGAAGTCCTTGATAGGAGTTACAGAGCCCAAGTTATGGTTTTGACAAATTACAGGTCAGCAGAGATGTGTGAATCTGGGTCCTTGAAAGTCACCCAACTTGCAGACAACTTTTGCCCTAGTAGGATGATTCCTATGATTTCTTGGTCAACATGAATGCTGAAGAGCATCTTCTAAGTTTTAATTTGAGTGGTAGAAGTCCTTGATTGGATTTGTGGAACTCAACTTATGGTTTGAACAAGGCAGGGGTATTTTGGTCATTTGTCAGTTATAGGTCATTTTAGCCAATGCCTAAAACTCCTATTTCCAAGCCTCAAATGGAAAAACTCAAAACATGAAAGTTGCTCAAAATGTGATTTTAAGTCTAGAAAGAAGGTCACAAATTGTTGGAAAAGCTCATAGCACAAGATTACATGATTGGTCAAAAATGAACTAAAAAAGGCTTATAACTTTGAAAAGTTGAAATTGAAAAGTGATTTGGAAGATCCACAAATCCAAAATAGGTCATCCAATATATCATTTTGATTGGAAAAACCATTTTGAGAACATTGGTTTAGCTAGAATTTTCATTTGAGGTCTAAAAATGGGTGATGCTTTGAAAAGTCATTACTTGAAAAAGAAGGCAATGTTGAAAAACCCTACACAAGCCAAAAATGAACTTGTTTTTCACTCATCCCTTCTCAATATCTCACATAAGGACATTTTAAGACAAAATTGCAAGGCATAACATATGAGATATGAGATAACCAACTTGTCATCACATGAAAATTTCAAGAAGTTTCCACCACATTCTAGATGAATCTAGACACATCTGAGGATCATTATAAAGAGAGTGCATCAGAAAGTGATCCAGGTTGGTGATAGAGAGTCAAGTCAGAGGAGAAAGAGAGAGATACATTGCCATTGAAGAGGTTTCTTCAAGTTGAAGCAACTTGAGTTTTCTTCCACTACAAGCCATCTCCTTCACAACCATTGCAAACAGAAGACTGGTGATCATCCAAGGATCATCCAGAAGCAATTCCAAGGCTTGAATCGTGCTCTACATCACTCCACCATAACCTCTTGACAGGTTCCTTCTCCATCTTAATTCTCTTGAATTATATGGTCTTGCTTAGTTTTAGAGGTATAGGAAGGTTGTACTAGGCTAGATGATTAAGCCCTAGGAGGCATAGCTCATTCCATGACAATGCATAACAGAACCATGAATCTTTAATCTCCAAGAATTGTGTAGATTGTTAGTTTTAGGCACTAAGAACTGGTTTAGAATAGCTAGGGTAGCATGAAGAATATCTGTACACCATTAGAATCAAGACTAGTGAAGGTTGATCTCAGTTGATTTCATTTGAACCATGATCTTTAATCCCTCTGTTAGAACAACCTAGGTAGAGTTAATAAAAAGTGTGCGTATGGTTGTGTTCCCCTTGAGGTTTAGAGCAATTTTCGTGTTTGGATCGTGTGAAACCATGGCCTGAGCAGAGAGATAGAGGAGCTCGAATCTTGGTGCATGGGAGGAGGGTTCTGAAAACCCTAGGTCTCATCTGGGACGATGAAGGGGAGCCATTGGATCAGTCTCCATATTTGACTCATTAATCAAATCCAATGGCCGTGGTTTAATCTGAGAGTTGGAGGGAAGATTTAAATGAATTGAAACGCGGTCGTTTCATTAAACCGCTCATGGGCTCAGCTTGCTATTCGCCCCCCCCCCCCCCTTTTTGGCTGGCCCAATTATTTTAACTAGCGTGAGTTGCTTTTCGCCCCCCCTCCCTTTATTGATTTAATTCTTTTAATTTTGTTTTAATATTTTTTTCTGTTTTGATTAATTCATTAAAAAATGGAAATTGACTCTTTTTTAATTCTTCTTTTTTCTATGATTAGATGAAAATGTGTAGAAAATTATAAAAATAAAAATGGGATTTTATTTTTAAGTTTAGTATTTTAATAGATTTTTCTTTTAAAGTAGCTTTTAATATGTTTAATTTTGTATCATGATTTTGTAGGAATTGTTTTAGGACTTTCCCTTAGGGCTTTTAATCCATTCTTTTTTGTGTAATTAGATGATGAATCATAGTTCCCCATAGGATTTTTTCTAGATTTTTAGAATTAAATTTTGATTAGTTTAATTAGGGTAGATTTAGGGTATCCTAATTAGGGTTTAGATTGTGTTTAGGTGATGAATCACTTTCTTTGATTGAGTTTTGTCTTGATTTTTAGGTAGAGGCCTATGTAGATGTTATGGGTAGGTGTTGAGGACCCTTGTGAATAATTGTTAGATTTTTCCCCATTAGTTTAGTATTTTTAGGTATTTTCTGAAGTTGCCTATTGATTTTGTCCCCCCTGTGGTTATCTGTGCATCTTTGGGGTTCATTGTGAGGAATTTGTTGTGGGGCTTGTGTTGCCTTGAAGATCCTTGTTGGAGAGCATCATGAAGAGAAGATTGTAGATCAAGATTCAGAGACCCAGAGCTTGGCTTGTCCCCTGTCTGTGAGGTTTGAGATCCTGAAGTTTGAAGGAAGTTCATGGTACTTTCCTGAGGAAGGCACTATGAATGACTTTCATGCTTTCTTCTCACCTCTTTCGTAAGTATCCAATGATGTTGGAGCCAACTTGTGAGTTTAATTTCTCCTGAGGAGGAATGTAAACTGATCACATGTTGTTGAGCCACATGGGATACAACTCCTAAGTGGAAGCCTCCTAGTACTTTCCTGAGGAAGGTCCTATGGGTCTATTCACTTAGTTCCCTTAGTTTATCTAGGATTTCTCAAGTATCCAATGATGTTGGAGCCAACTTGTGAGTTTAATTTCTCCTGAGGAGGAATGTAAACTGATCACATGTTGTTGAGCCACATGGGATACAACTCCTAAGTGAAAGCCTCCTAGTACTTTCCTGAGGAAGGTCCTATGAGTCTGTTCATTTAGTTCCACTAGTTCAGATAGGATTTCCTAAATATCCAGTGATGTTGGAGCCTGCTTGTGAGTTTAATTTCTCCTGAGGAGGAATGTAAACTGATCACAGTGGTTGAGCCACATAGGGTATGAATCCTGAGTATACACCTCCTAGTGTTCTCCTGAGGAAGACACTATGAGTCTGCTTGCTTAGCTCCCTTTCTTTGGTAAGCTTGTTCTGAAGCTTGAAGACTGGGATTGATTTCTCTTGTTTAGGGTTTTGCTTGAGGGCTTTGTTCAGGATTCTGTGTTAGGGTTAGGATTAGAGAGTAGATGATTCTTTCTCAGGTGTATTTGTTTGCCTGATGGCACTTCATTCCTTTTATCTGTTCATTGCTTGATAGCATGTTGTTTATCTTCAGTTTGATTACTTTTATTTCATGACTGGCTTGAGGTCGAGATGAGCTTGTGGAGGCTGAAGCCCCACACATATTTCCTCCCTCACTTGCATTGCATGCATTTTACTGTTAAAGCTGATGCTTTTGTCTGTTTTGGTTTATCATTGACATGATCCCTTAGGACTCTCATTTCTTCTGATGAGGATTTGATGATAGACTTTTAGGTTGAAACCTATGCATGACAACATCTAGGAGTTCCCTGTTCAAACCTCAACCATAGGATGAATCCATGGCATGATAACAGTAGGACTTGATAGTCTCCCTCCTAGTTGAGCCATTTTTCCCCGTAGTTTCCCGAACTACGTTTGCTCTGATCTTTCATACCAGATGAAAGTACGTAGGCATAGGATGCGATGTCCTAGCGAGCAACCTCCCCCCGTAGTTAGCCGAACTACGTTGACTCTGATTTCTCATTCTCTGATGAGAATACGTAGGCATAAAGCGCGACGCTTTGCCGAGTCATTTTTCTTTTCTTTTTCAGCCAGCCTTGATAGGTAGATAGATTATAACCAACCCGTCCAAGTAAACAAACAAGCGAGGATCCCGTCGAGTACGACGGACGTGAGGGGTGCTAATACCTTCCCCTTGCGTAACCGACTCCCGAACCCAGACAATGGTTGCGAAGACCTTGTCTTACCCTTATTCGTCAGGTTTCTCCGATCGTTTCCTTTCCCGTTCTGAGGGATAAATAACGAAAGGTGGCGACTCTTCTGTTTTGCCGGCACCTTATTTTCGCGCAAGCGACAGCTGGCGACTCTGCTGGGGACTTATAGCATCTAGGGACTTTTCCCGTCCCTTATGCTGGGACCGTTTCCCATCCCCTACGCGAGTCAATCCTATCGTTTGTGTGTTGGCTTGATGGGTTGCGTTTATTTATCGCACTTTTAATTCCCGCATTTTTATTTCCCGCATTTTATTTCCAGTTTGATATGATTATCTGTGCTGCTGTGGGAGAGGGATGTTACTGTGAGTGAAAAGCCGGACCTGGGCTTGAGTACACACCTAGATATAGTTGCGGAGAAGTAGTAGACGAACCTGTCTGCTGAGCAGGCACAGTTCCCTACGAAAATCTGCGCTCAGACGAGATTCTTGCAGAGGTGCTCCTTTCCGGTCCTGAGGATCTGAGGGGAGTCCAGACGTGAGGATTGTCGACTCTGGGGACCGATCATTTGGAAGTCAGCTAAGAGAGGCCTCTTCATGACTTGACGATGCCACTCCTTCTGGGAATCGTATTGTCACTCATGAAAGTCTGTGACGCTGACGACCGCATAGGATGCCGTACCTTTGTCCGTGGATTAGGTCCATCATACCTGTGAGTGGGGTTGGGATATTGCAGGAAACTTTGACCTCCAGACTACCTGGTTTTCTTGACAGTGAATCAGTTATGTTGGGTTCTCAGTTGCAGAGATGTTCTTGATAGAGCAAGTTTGTTGATCAGAGGATCTTATCATCGGGTGTTTGTCTGTTCCTGATAGAGCAGGCTCCGATCAGAGTATTGTTATCAGAGGTTTGTTCTGGATGGAGCAGATTTTTGAATGGGGTCTGAGGATCTCGTTAGCAGTTGTTATTTTGTTCTTGATAGGGCAGATTTTGAGTGGGGTTTGAAGATCTCCCCGGCAGCTGTGTGTTTGTTCTTGAGAGGGCAGATTTTTGATTTGGGGTCTGAAGACTTCATCAACAGATATTCCTTGATCTTGCATCCGGGGTCTTTATTATCAGGCCTTCGTTCTTGTCAGAGCAGAATGCTGATCTCGATCCTATCAGATGGTTATTCTCAGCAGATCAGATCAGTGGGTTTACACCGGGGTTTCCTTCTCATCAGTGACTGTTGACATCGAATCTCCACAGCAGCCACCTGGATATATTGTTGCATCCCTGCATTTTGCATTAGCTCGCATATTCATGTTTGCATTCCATTAGCATGTGTCGGTGCTGCAGGCGCATTTCGTACCCTGATTCTGGTGTCCCGAGCAATATGAGATATTTTCTTCCATGAATGGATCCAGTCTTATCACTGCATTGACACTATGTCGGCACGTTGACACCAGAATTAGGGGTGATCTCCTAAACGTACAGACACCCATGGCATTGGCATAATTCATCTTGCATGACAGAAGCCGGGGCTTGTCTTCTAACCTTTGTGTTTGCAGGTTTGACTCAGAATCGAGCAGCTCAGACTAATGGAGCAGATACAAGCTGAACTGGGGAAAATCCAAAGCCAGCTGGGGCAGGTCATGAATGACATACAGGCAGTGCGTCTAGACCAGCAAGTACTCAGAGAGGAGAATCAGCAGCTGCAGAATCAGTTGAGCTTTCTCATGGGAGTGGTGAGAAGTATGCTAAATAAGGAGAGTGGTCAAGCATCCAAGGAGGAGACCAAAGTGTTTCCCCCATTGCCGTCAGTGCCACCTGTGCTGAAGCCAAGTGGACCTCATAGACCCTCTACACAGCATGAAGCTCGAGGCCTGTCTCGTCAGCAGCCGCGTCAGGCATCTCAGAATAACCCTGAAGGTTATGGTCAAAAGAAGAAGCTACTTGATAGAGCTGTGGACCCACTACCTGTGAGTTATGCCCAGCTGCTGCCGCTGTTGGTTCAGAACCGTGTTCTCAAGCTTCGGACCTCAAATCCACCAGATGACGTGTCACCAGACGTTGATCTAAGCATGCGTTGTGATTTCCACTCAGGAGCACCAGGGCACCATGTTGAAACATGCAAGGCTCTCAGGAATAAGATTCAGGACCTTATTGACTCAAGGGCGATTAGGCTTGTGCCGGGCGGCACGAGAGCATCGGGAAAGTTCATCCCGTACCCCGCAAAAGGAGCGAATGATTTCACTCCTTTGCCTGAAGCTGAGAAAGATCTTGAATATGTCTCGCGACCTTTGGTGACTGAATCGCCTCGCTCGCAGTTTACCTGGATCAAGCTCAGGGACGCAAGCGCCTAAGCAAGGGACCATTGCCAGTCAGAAACGACGACTTCTTGGGCGGAAAGAATACCAGCCCCAGGATCACAAGAGACCTCGCAACCACTTAGAGCAAAGGAATGCTTCTTTCCAGCCAGTGCCTGTGCCGTATAGCCGGATTCTTCCACTGCTGATTCAGAATTCCTTGGTGGAACCGAAAGCTCTCAAGCCCGTGCCAGAGCCTTACCCTCCAGGGTACGATCCTCATGCTCAGTGTGGCTACCATGGTGGATCTCTGGGGCATTCAACTGAAGATTGCAAGGCTTTCCAGGCGAAAGTGCAACAATTGATCGACCAAGGGTGTATTTCCTTTCCAGACGGAGTTTTGGTTGTACGTGACAACCTCTCAGCTGTTTGAGCTCGCAGATTCAGAGGGTTATTTCCAGAAGCCAGTGATCCAGACAGGCAGACGTCCTCAACATTGGCAGTCCTCGGACTTTTTACCATTTTGCATTTGTAGTTTCTTTTCTGTTAGTTACTACTTGCTGTTAAACATTGTATGTTTCGAATGGTGATGTTAATAAAGTGACTATGCATTTTTTCTGAACTAATTATGTCGTTGTCACTCATTTACTGCATTACACTGACACTTGCATTTTATTTACTCCAATTTCTTACTATGATTAGCAATGAGCGGAGGGAGGATGATGAAACTGAATACTCATAGCCAATGATCGTATTGCTTTCAGATAAAACTTTGCCGATGACGTACAAGGCATTGTTTCAAATCCCCTAAACACCGGAGAGATAAGGAAGAGAATCCCTTGTTAACCACTTCGAGCCGAGAAGTAGGAGTTTCTTTCGGACTTTTGAACCCTCACATCTTAACCCGGGGCAGGGTAGTTGTCAGTTAGCTTGATCGAGCGTTCAAGTCTTACAGAGGAGTGTTGTCCTTCGAGGACCAATCACATCATATTCCTCTCCAGAGGTCGTACCTCATCAACCACAATGGTTAAACCTCACCAATCAGGAGTGAGACAGTTATAATCCTTTCGAAGCAATCAAGACAACCAGTGTCGCACGACTTGTTCCAAAAGAAAAAGGAATAAGAAAGCCCGCTAAGTAAAAAAGAAAAAAGCTAGAAAGCAAATACTTAGGCAAAAATCAGGGCATCCCGCTGGACTTCAAAAGAAAAAATCGAAAAGAACTCAAAAGGAGTCAGTCCAGGCAAAAGTTAGGGAATCAAAAGAATGAAAAGAAAGGATATAAAAAAGAAAAATCCTCGAACAAGGGCGAAGTCGTGTAGATGCAGACACCGAAAACGAAAAGGAGTAACTATCACTCCGAAACACCTTGAGAATTCTTTAACCAATTGTTCCCAATGTTCAACATACCTCTCGAAGAGGAAAGCGCTCGAGCTAAGTTAACTGAACTTTAGGATCGGAGAATATCACGTAGAAGGGGTGGGTACAAATCATAATTTGAGCAAAATATCCTTTGTTTCACGAACCGTGAACCCGACCACGATACAACCCTTAAAAGACCTAATTGAGGCAGGGTTTATTCTGAAAGCGCATTACGATAAGGTTGAGTAACCTGACTCCTTCATGATTTGCTAATCATATCCTTATTGCATTTTTCACTGATCGCATCAGCACTACGTTTGAACTCTTTGGTTCATTCGTCACTCACTAGCATGACACGTAAATGAGTGACAGTACAACATTTTTTCGAAATTTGCATGAACACTGCATTAAAATTACTGTTCGTGAATAAACAATTTTAGTTGCAGGTTAGTAGCTGATACGAAGGAACTTCAGCAGGGAATAGTCACTCAGGACTGAATCGTCAGAGGTCTGGATCAGAATGGTATGTTGTGAAACCCTGTGAATCTGGGGCATCGACTTCTAGTGAGTTTGGAATCGGTTTGTCTGAGGACAAGTCCCGGAGCATCAGTTGATTATGGGGCAGTTTATGCAAGCAGCGGTTGATCGGAAGTGAATCTTCTCGAGACCCAATCAGGGGCAGTTATCCGGAATCCTTGCGATTTAAGGGCAGATCCCTCCAGTGTTCGATCAGAGCATGTTGAGTCGCTCATCGCTCGTTCAGGGGCAAACTACTTCAGAGATGTTGAAGCCGACCATGCTGAAAGTTGATTAGTTGAGGATGAATCCTCCCGTTGTGCAGATGCTGGGGCAAGCCCTCTGAAGTTTGTCTTGTTGCCAGTTGTTTTCGGCTCAGAATGAATTATTCCCAAAGGTCGGATTGGGGCAAGTTGAAATGCACTGGGGCAAGTTGTTCAAATGAGTTTGTTCACCCTAGCAAGAATTGAGTATCGGGGAATCGTGTCATTACCCCGTCAATACCTGAACCTTCTGAAGAAGCCTTGCGGTCATTGGGTTGCTATCCTACAGCATAACCTGTTACTTGACTCCATGATTGGTAGCCTGTATTCCCTGTGTTGGCGTTGTTGAATCAGGATTGTTTCTCCGCAGAGATGTACGGTTCGAGGTTGTTCCCCCGTACAGTTGGAGACTGCAGCAGATTGAGATGGCGTTTATCCCTCATCAGATTAGGGTCAAGATTGCCCTCAGTAGACCAGGATTGATATCCCCGAAGCGGAGCGAGTCCTCCTTCTCCAGCAGAGTTCAATAGTCTCTCCTCCGCAGAATCAGAATCAGAATAGTGAGCATTGATATGTCTTCCCCAGGTGGAGGTGATTCTCCTCCCCAAGCAGACGCATCCTGAAGGAATGTCACCTCATCAGGTAAGTCAAGCACCGAAGAATGATGTCGTCGTTTCCCCAGCACCGGGTCAAAAGTGCAGAGTTCATAGAAATGTTCGGGAGCCGAAGCTCGTGTTTTCCCCAGTAAAGTCGCCGAAGCCGGTGTCTCCCCCGCACCGGGTCACAAGTGCAAGTCTCGTAGGAAGCTGTTCGCATGCCGAAGGATGCAGTAACTGATGGTGCCAGACTGAGGTCTCCAGTGGAATTGAGATTCCTCACCAGAGTCAGGCTCTCTCCGGAAGTTGGATGATTCCCTCTTCCCCAGTAGAGTATTGGAATGGCTGATGTTGTATTCCCTTGCAGAGTTGTACTCTCCCCCGAAGTCAGATGATTCTTTCTTCCCCAGCGGAATTGAAATCTCCACCAGAGGCGCACTCTCCAGTGAAGTAGAATGATTTCTATCCCCGGCTGAGTCCGCAGAAAAGCAGAATCCTTGGAAGTTGATCAGATCATGATCAATTTTCCCCAGCAGAGCATGGGGCAGCTAATGTTGTGTTCCCCAGAGTCGCACTCTCTCCATCGAAGCAGAATGACTTTTCCTTCCTCAGCCGAGTTTGCAGATATCCAAGAGAGCCGAATCCTTGGAAGTTGATCGGATCATGATTGATTTTCCCCAGTGGAGTGTGGAGCAGCTGAAGTTGTCTCCCCATAGAGTTATCTTCCCCAGAAGAATAGCCGAGACGGCCGCACAGTTCATTCTCGCGATTGATATCAGCAGATCCAAGTTCTCGTAGAGCTTCATCCCCTGCAGCAGTCAGCTGAAGTTGTTCCCCTGCAGCAGTTCGCGGAAGATCAATTCCCCAGACAGAGCCTGATTGATATTGGCGTGTTCACATTCTCCTCAGCAGGACGATTCCTCTATCTGAGCGGTTCTTTCTCCTTGACAGGAGAATCTCCCCAGCATTTATTTTGCGGACGGGATCGCATCATTGTGCATGACTGCATAGCATTTAACACCGCATAGCATTTAACGTTGCATGGCATTGTGCATGATTGCATGGCATTTAGCATAAAAGCATATCATTCCCACTGTATGGGGCGTAGTGCCGAAGCATACGCATCATAAGCATGATCTAGGTCATCATCATCCTTGTTGAACAGGTGTATCTCCGAAAGACCAGTTGCTCAGGACAATTCTTGATAATCTCCCCAGCAAGGTCGCTTTTTGAGATGATTCTTAAAGACCCCGGTGTGATCCCCGCAGTCGCTCGCTCAAGATGATTTTTGAGATCCACAGCGAAGTCTTCAGTTCAAGACGATTCTCGAATTCCTCAGCAGAGCCGTTTGCTTAAAATGACTTTTAAGACCTCAGCGCAACTTCCCGAGTTGTTTGCTTAGGATGATACTTGAGCTCCCCAATGGCACCTCCAGCAAGAGTTGCCCAGGAAGATTTCTGGAATACCCAACAGAAGGTTTGCTCTAGAAAGGTTATTAGTTCAGGACGATTCTTGAAGATGCCCGATGGATCTGTTTGGTCAAGATGATTCTTGAAGTCCTTAGCAGCGTGATATGTCTGTTCCAACAGTAATGTCTAATCTGAAGATTGACTTCGTAAACGCCTGAAGAAGGTATCAGAAGGTTCCTGTGAGCTCAGATGTCCTTGATTGATGAATCAACGTGTGGATGAAGACAAGGTTCCAAATTTTGTATTCAAGATGATCCGTGTTGGTCTGAAGACCAAGTCAGTTGTCCCGAGAAGATGATTGATTGCGATCAAGTGGATAGTTTTTCTTCTGACTGAAGTCGAAGATGTTTCTCCAGCTGAAGCGGAGTTTCGCCTGAAGGCAAAGTGTTTGAATCCCCGTAGAGTCATGAATGGCTCAGGAAACCATTTCTCTGACTGAAGTCACAGATTTCCTAAGCTGAAGCGAAAGTGCCTAAGGGCAAGGTTATCCCCAAGGTCATGAATGACCTAGGATTCATTTTTCGGACTGAAGGCCGAAGTATATCCCTGACTGAAGTCTCGGATGCTCTATAGCAGAGGCGGAGTTGCCTGAAGGCATATCCATGTATCCTTGAAGGTCAAGGACCATGGCTTTAGACTGAAGTCGAAGATGCCTCCTGCAGAGTTGCCGACGGGCAAATTTACATCCTTGAAGGCCAAGGATGTTCTTTCTAGCTGAAGCTGGAATGGCCGACGGCCAGGGTTTCATTCATATTCAGAAATACTTGAAGATCTTTTCTAGCTAAAGCTGGAAGTGGCCAGGGGCCAGGGTTTCATATATCTTTAGTGTTGAAGTTCTACGGCGGGCAGTGTGCAGCAGTATTCCGATGTTCGTTATGGTTCTGAGGGTGAACCCCAGATCAGAGTGTGCTCGGTTAAGTCTCTCATTCCCAGCGGAGTAGTTTCAAATACGCAAGTATACCTTTTGCTCCATTTACCAGGGGTGAACCCCAGGTCGGAGTTGTTCAGGGTTGCATTTTGGTCCGGCGGCGAGGTCAGGTTATGTTTGTTTGACGGCGAGGTCAGGCTCTTTAAATCCCCAGTAGAGATGTGTTTGTACGACAGCGATGTCGAGTGTCTCTCAGGGCGATGTTTGTTTCAGACGGCGATGTCAGATTCAGTTTTCCAGCGGTGATGCAGAGTATGTTTGTGTTTGACGGCGAGGTCAGATTATGATTTGTCCGACGGCAATGTCAGGCTCTTTAAATCCCCAGCAGAGATGATGTTGGTACGACGGCGATGTCGAGTGTCTCTCAGAATGATGTTTGTTTCCGGCAGCGATGTCAGATCAGTATCTCTCCAGCTAGCGGCCGTGCAGCTCGCATTGCAATATTCAAAGATTTGTTCCCCGCAGAGTACCGTGTGCTCGTGCAGTTGGCAAATTTTCGGGTTTACCGATATTCAACCGTCTCGTACCTTGATTGGTTGAGAGTCGTTCGCTTCTCACCAGTCAGGTTCAAGCCGTTTGAATAGGGGCAGCTGTTGCACCCCAAAATTTGACCAACAATTATTTATTCATTGAGTGTTTGAAAATAGATACCTTCATCAGAAAGTTCAAGAGAACTTCAGAGGAAGTGGATTGAAACCAGGGTTGTGTGCTTCATAGCTTGAGAGTTATGGGTGCTCCTCAGATGATTCTGAGACTTTGAGAAAGAACTTGATGTTTTGGGAAAGCCTATGAGATGTCTTGATAGCCATCATGAAGCCCAGAGAAGTCATTATGCAAGAATTCAGAAGATTCAACCATGAATGGTAGAATTAAGGTTTTGACTGGGTCAACCCTAGATCAACTAAAGATTTGGAAAAGGTTGAGACTAATCCAAGGGCCATGAGATCATGGAATGATGTATAGAGATGTTATAAATATGATTCCTAGACCAACTCATCATGATTGAGGAGTTTGAGAAGCTTTGAGTTAGGGTTTCTGAGGAATGTCAGTGGAAAAACCCTAATTTGATCCCTATTTTCCAGGCAGTTTTAGCTCTAGATGTGATTAATATCTCATCTTCCCCAAAGCATGAATGTTGTAGAGCTTGTTCTAAGCTTTAAATTGAGTGGTGGAAGTCCTTGATAGGAGTTACAGAGCCCAAGTTATGGTTTTGACAAATTACAGGTCAGCAGAGATGTGTGAATCTGGGTCCTTGAAAGTCACCCAACTTGCAGACAACTTTTGCCCTAGTAGGATGATTCCTATGATTTCTTGGTCAACATGAATGCTGAAGAGCATCTTCTAAGCTTTAATTTGAGTGGTAGAAGTCCTTGATTGGATTTGTGGAACTCAACTTATGGTTTGAACAAGGCAGGGGTATTTTGGTCATTTGTCAGTTATAGGTCATTTTAGCCAATGCCTAAAACTCCTATTTCCAAGCCTCAAATGGAAAAACTCAAAACATGAAAGTTGCTCAAAATGTGATTTTAAGTCTAGAAAGAAGGTCACAAATTGTTTGAAAAGCTCATAGCACAAGATTACATGATTGGTCAAAAATGAACTAAAAAAGGCTTATAACTTTGAAAAGTTGAAATTGAAAAGTGATTTGGAAGATCCACAAATCCAAAATAGGTCATCCAATATATCATTTTGATTGGAAAAACCATTTTGAGAACATTGGTTTAGCTAGAATTTTCATTTGAGGTCTAAAAATGGGTGATGCTTTGAAAAGTCATTACTTGAAAAAGAAGGCAATGTTGAAAAACCCTACACAAGCCAAAAATGAACTTGTTTTTCACTCATCCCTTCTCAATATCTCACATAAGGACATTTTAAGACAAAATTGCAAGGCATAACATATGAGATATGAGATAACCAACTTGTCATCACATGAGAATTTCAAGAAGTTTCCACCACATTCTAGATGAATCTAGACACATCTAAGGATCATTATAAAGAGAGTGCATCAGAAAGTGATCCAGGTTGGTGATAGAGAGTCAAGTCAGAGGAGAAAGAGAGAGATACATTGCCATTGAAGAGGTTTCTTCAAGTTGAAGCAACTTGAGTTTTCTTCCACTACAAGCCATCTCCTTCACAACCATTGCAAACAGAAGACTGGTGATCATCCAAGGATCATCCAGAAGCAATTCCAAGGCTTGAATCGTGCTCTACATCACTCCACCATAACCTCTTGACAGGTTCCTTCTCCATCTTAATTCTCTTGAATTATATGGTCTTGCTTAGTTTTAGAGGTATAGGAAGGTTGTACTAGGCTAGATGATTAAGCCCTAGGAGGCATAGCTCATTCCATGACAATGCATAACAGAACCATGAATCTTTAATCTCCAAGAATTGTGTAGATTGTTAGTTTTAGGCACTAAGAACTGGTTTAGAATAGCTAGGGTAGCATGAAGAATATCTGTACACCATTAGAATCAAGACTAGTGAAGGTTGATCTCAGTTGATTTCATTTGAACCATGATCTTTAATCCCTCTGTTAGAACAACCTAGGTAGAGTTAATAAAAAGTGTGCGTATGGTTGTGTTCCCCTTGAGGTTTAGAGTAATTTTCGTGTTTGGATCGTGTGAAACCATGGCCTGAGCAGAGAGATAGAGGAGCTCGAATCTTGGTGCATGGGAGGAGGGTTCTGAAAACCCTAGGTCTCATCTGGGACGCTGAAGGGGAGCCATTGGATCAGTCTCCATATTTGACTCATTAATCAAATCCAATGGCCGTGGTTTAATCTGAGAGTTGGAGGGAAGATTTAAATGAATTGAAACGCGGTCGTTTCATTAAACCGCTCATGGGCTCAGCTTGCTATTCGCCCCCCCCCCCCCCCCCCCCCCCCTTTTTGGCTGGCCCAATTATTTTAACTAGCGTGAGTTGCTTTTCGCCCCCCTCCCTTTATTGATTTAATTCTTTTAATTTTGTTTTAATATTTTTTTCTGTTTTGATTAATTCATTAAAAAATGGAAATTGACTCTTTTTTAATTCTTCTTTTTTCTATGATTAGATGAAAATGTGTAGAAAATTATAAAAATAAAAATGGGATTTTATTTTTAAGTTTAGTATTTTAATAGATTTTTCTTTTAAAGTAGCTTTTAATATGTTTAATTTTGTATCATGATTTTGTAGGAATTGTTTTAGGACTTTCCCTTAGGGCTTTTAATCCATTCTTTTTTGTGTAATTAGATGATGAATCATAGTTCCCCATAGGATTTTTTCTAGATTTTTAGAATTAAATTTTGATTAGTTTAATTAGGGTAGATTTAGGGTATCCTAATTAGGGTTTAGATTGTGTTTAGGTGATGAATCACTTTCTTTGATTGAGTTTTGTCTTGATTTTTAGGTAGAGGCCTATGTAGATGTTATGGGTAGGTGTTGAGGACCCTTGTGAATAATTGTTAGATTTTTCCCCATTAGTTTAGTATTTTTAGGTATTTTCTGAAGTTGCCTATTGATTTTGTCCCCCCTGTGGTTATCTGTGCATCTTTGGGGTTCATTGTGAGGAATTTGTTGTGGGGCTTGTGTTGCCTTGAAGATCCTTGTTGGAGAGCATCATGAAGAGAAGATTGTAGATCAAGATTCAGAGACCCAGAGCTTGGCTTGTCCCCTGTCTGTGAGGTTTGAGATCCTGAAGTTTGAAGGAAGTTCATGGTACTTTCCTGAGGAAGGCACTATGAATGACTTTCATGCTTTCTTCTCACCTCTTTCGTAAGTATCCAATGATGTTGGAGCCAACTTGTGAGTTTAATTTCTCCTGAGGAGGAATGTAAACTGATCACATGTTGTTGAGCCACATGGGATACAACTCCTAAGTGGAAGCCTCCTAGTACTTTCCTGAGGAAGGTCCTATGGGTCTATTCACTTAGTTCCCTTAGTTTATCTAGGATTTCTCAAGTATCCAATGATGTTGGAGCCAACTTGTGAGTTTAATTTCTCCTGAGGAGGAATGTAAACTGATCACATGTTGTTGAGCCACATGGGATACAACTCCTAAGTGAAAGCCTCCTAGTACTTTCCTGAGGAAGGTCCTATGAGTCTGTTCATTTAGTTCCACTAGTTCAGATAGGATTTCCTAAATATCCAGTGATGTTGGAGCCTGCTTGTGAGTTTAATTTCTCCTGAGGAGGAATGTAAACTGATCACAGTGGTTGAGCCACATAGGGTATGACTCCTGAGTATACACCTCCTAGTGTTCTCCTGAGGAAGACACTATGAGTCTGCTTGCTTAGCTCCCTTTCTTTGGTAAGCTTGTTCTGAAGCTTGAAGACTGGGATTGATTTCTCTTGTTTAGGGTTTTGCTTGAGGGCTTTGTTCAGGATTCTGTGTTAGGGTTAGGATTAGAGAGTAGATGATTCTTTCTCAGGTGTATTTGTTTGCCTGATGGCACTTCATTCCTTTTATCTGTTCATTGCTTGATAGCATGTTGTTTATCTTCAGTTTGATTACTTTTATTTCATGACTGGCTTGAGGTCGAGATGAGCTTGTGGAGGCTGAAGCCCCACACATATTTCCTCCCTCACTTGCATTGCATGCATTTTACTGTTAAAGCTGATGCTTTTGTCTGTTTTGGTTTATCATTGACATGATCCCTTAGGACTCTCATTTCTTCTGATGAGGATTTGATGATAGACTTTTAGGTTGAAACCTATGCATGACAACATCTAGGAGTTCCCTGTTCAAACCTCAACCATAGGATGAATCCATGGCATGATAACAGTAGGACTTGATAGTCTCCCTCCTAGTTGAGCCATTTTCCCCGTAGTTTCCCGAACTACGTTTGCTCTGATCTTTCATACCAGATGAAAGTACGTAGGCATAGGATGCGATGTCCTAGCGAGCAACCTCCCCCCGTAGTTAGCCGAACTACGTTGACTCTGATTTCTCATTCTCTGATGAGAATACGTAGGCATAAAGCGCGACGCTTTGCCGAGTCATTTTTCTTTTCTTTTTCAGCCAGCCTTGATAGGTAGATAGATTATAACCAACCCGTCCAAGTAAACAAACAAGCGAGGATCCCGTCGAGTACGACGGACGTGAGGGGTGCTAATACCTTCCCCTTGCGTAACCGACTCCCGAACCCAGACAATGGTTGCGACGACCTTGTCTTACCCTTATTCGTCAGGTTTCTCCGATCGTTTCCTTTCCCGTTCTGAGGGATAAATAACGAAAGGTGGCGACTCTTCTGTTTTGCCGGCACCTTATTTTCGCGCAAGCGACAACCGGGGCCTGAATGCTCAACGTAATAACTGAAGTCTGGATACCAAACGAAACTGACCGGAGCCTAAACACTCATTGTAATAACCGGAGTCTGGATACCCAACGAAACTGACCGGAGCCTGAATGCTCAACATAATAACCGGAGTCTGGATACCCAACGAAACTGACCGGAGCCTGAACGCTCAACGTAATAACTGGAGTCTGGATACCCAACAAAACTGACCGGAGCCTGAACGCTCAACGTAAAAACCGGAGTCTGGATACCCAACGAAACTGACAAGAGCCTGAACGCTCAACGTAATAACTAGAGACTGGATACACAACGAAACTGACCGGAGCCTGAACGCTCAACGTAATAACCGGAGTCTGGATACCCAACAAAACTGACCGGAGCCTGAACGCTCAACATAATAACCGGAGTCTGGATACCCAAAGAAACTGACCGGAGCCTAAACGCTCAACTTAATAACCGGAGTCTGGATACCCAACAAAACTGACGGAGCCTGAACACTCAACGTAAAAACCGGAGTCTGGATACCCAACAAAACTGACCGGAGCCTGAACGCTCAACGTAATAACTGGAATCTGGATACACAACGAAACTGACCGGAGCCTAAACGCTCAACGTAATAACCGGAGTCTGGATACCCAATAAAACTGACCGGAGCTTGAACGCTCAACGTAAAAACCGGAGTCTGGATACCCAACGAAACTGACCGGAGCCTGAACGCTCAATGTAATAACCGGAGTCTGGATACCGAACGAAACTGATCGGAGCCTGAATGCTCAACGTAATAACCGGAGTCTGGATACCCAACGAAACTGACCGGAGCCTGAACGCTCAAAGTAAAAACCAGAGTCTGGATACCCAATGAAACTAACCGGAGCCTGAACGCTCAACGTAATAACCGGAATCTGGATACCCAACGAAACTGACCGGACCCTGAACGCTTAACGTAATAACCGGAGTCTGGATACCCAACAAAACTGACCGGAGCCTGAACGCTCAACTAAAAACCAGAGTCTGGATACCCAACAAAACTGACCGGAGCCTGAACGCTCAACGTAAAAATCGGAGTCTGGATACCCAACGAAACAGACCGGGGCCTGAATGCTCAATGTAATAACTGAAGTCTGGATACCAAACGAAACTGACCGGAGCCTAAACACTCAATGTAATAACCGGAGTCTGGATACCCAACGAAACTGACCGGAGCCTGAACGCTCAACATAATAACCGGAGTCTGGATACCCAACGAAACTGACCGGAGCCTGAACGCTCAACGTAATAACCGGAGTCTGGATACCCAACAAAACTGACCGGAGCCTGAACGCTCACGTAAAAACCGGAGTCTGGATACCCAACGAAACTGACCGGAGCCTGAACGCTCAACGTAATAACCGGAATCTGGATACACAACGAAACTGATCGGAGCTTGAACGCTCAACGTAATCACCGAAGTTCGGATACCCAACGAAACTGACCGGAGCCTGAACGCTCAACATAATAACCGGAGTCTGGATACCCAACAAAACTGACCGGAGCCTGAACGTTCAACGTAATAACCGGAATCTGGATACACAACGAAACTGACTGGAGCCTGAACCATCAATGTAATAACCGAAGTCTGGATACGCAACGAAACTGAACGGAGCCTGAACGCTCAACGTAATAACCGGAGTTTAGATACCCAACGAAACTGACCAGAGCCTGAACGCTCAACGTAATAACCGGAGTCTGGATACCCAACGAAACTGACCGGAGCCTGCTCGCTCAACGTAATAACCGGAGTCTGGATACCCAGCAAAACTGACCGGAGCCTGAACGCTCAACGTAAAAACCGGAGTCTGGATACGCAACAAAACTGACCGGAACCTGAACGCTCAACGTAAAAACCGGAGTCTGGATACCCAACGAAACTGACCGGAGCCTGAACGCTTAACGTAATAACCGGAGTCTGGATACCCAACAAAACTGACCGGAGCCTGAACGCTCAACGTAAAAACCAGAGTCTGGATACCCAACAAAACTGACTGGAGCCTGAACGCTCAACGTAAAAATCGGAGTCTGGATACCCAAACAACTGACCGGGGCCTGAATGCTCAACGTAATAACTGAAGTCTGGATACCAAACGAAACTGACCGGAGCCTAAACACTCATTGTAATAACCGGAGTCTGGATACCCAACGAAACTGACCGGAGCCTGAATGCTCAACATAATAACCGGAGTCTGGATACCCAACGAAACTGACCGGAGCCTGAACGCTCAACGTAATAACTGGAGTCTGGATACCCAACAAAACTGACCGGAGCCTGAACGCTCAACGTAAAAACCGGAGTCTGGATACCCAACGAAACTGACAAGAGCCTGAACGCTCAACGTAATAACTAGAGACTGGATACACAACGAAACTGACCGGAGCCTGAACGCTCAACGTAATAACCGGAGTCTGGATACCCAACGAAACTGACCGGAGCCTGAACGCTCAACATAATAACCGGAGTCTGGATACCCAAAGAAACTGACCGGAGCCTGAACGCTCAACTTAATAACCGGAGTCTGGATACCCAACAAAACTGACGGAGCCTGAACACTCAACGTAAAAACCGGAGTCTGGATACCCAACAAAACTGACCGGAGCCTGAATGCTCAATGTAATAACTGAAGTCTGGATACCAAACGAAACTGACCGGAGCCTAAACACTCAATGTAATAACCGGAGTCTGGATACCCAACGAAACTGACCGGAGCCTGAACGCTCAACATAATAACCGGAGTCTGGATACCCAACGAAACTGACCGGAGCCTGAACGCTCAACGTAATAACCGGAGTCTGGATACCCAACAAAACTGACCGGAGCCTGAACGCTCACGTAAAAACCGGAGTCTGGATACCCAACGAAACTGACCGGAGCCTGAACGCTCAACGTAATAACCGGAATCTGGATACACAACGAAACTGATCGGAGCTTGAACGCTCAACGTAATCACCGAAGTTCGGATACCCAACGAAACTGACCGGAGCCTGAACGCTCAACATAATAACCGGAGTCTGGATACCCAACAAAACTGACCGGAGCCTGAACGTTCAACGTAATAACCGGAATCTGGATACACAACGAAACTGACTGGAGCCTGAACCATCAATGTAATAACCGAAGTCTGGATACGCAACGAAACTGAACGGAGCCTGAACGCTCAACGTAATAACCGGAGTTTAGATACCCAACGAAACTGACCAGAGCCTGAACGCTCAACGTAATAACCGGAGTCTGGATACCCAACGAAACTGACCGGAGCCTGCTCGCTCAACGTAATAACCGGAGTCTGGATACCCAGCAAAACTGACCGGAGCCTGAACGCTCAACGTAAAAACCGGAGTCTGGATACGCAACAAAACTGACCGGAACCTGAACGCTCAACGTAAAAACCGGAGTCTGGATACCCAACGAAACTGACCGGAGCCTGAACGCTTAACGTAATAACCGGAGTCTGGATACCCAACAAAACTGACCGGAGCCTGAACGCTCAACGTAAAAACCAGAGTCTGGATACCCAACAAAACTGACTGGAGCCTGAACGCTCAACGTAAAAATCGGAGTCTGGATACCCAAACAACTGACCGGGGCCTGAATGCTCAACGTAATAACTGAAGTCTGGATACCAAACGAAACTGACCGGAGCCTAAACACTCATTGTAATAACCGGAGTCTGGATACCCAACGAAACTGACCGGAGCCTGAATGCTCAACATAATAACCGGAGTCTGGATACCCAACGAAACTGACCGGAGCCTGAACGCTCAACGTAATAACTGGAGTCTGGATACCCAACAAAACTGACCGGAGCCTGAACGCTCAACGTAAAAACCGGAGTCTGGATACCCAACGAAACTGACAAGAGCCTGAACGCTCAACGTAATAACTAGAGACTGGATACACAACGAAACTGACCGGAGCCTGAACGCTCAACGTAATAACCGGAGTCTGGATACCCAACGAAACTGACCGGAGCCTGAACGCTCAACATAATAACCGGAGTCTGGATACCCAAAGAAACTGACCGGAGCCTGAACGCTCAACTTAATAACCGGAGTCTGGATACCCAACAAAACTGACGGAGCCTGAACACTCAACGTAAAAACCGGAGTCTGGATACCCAACAAAACTGACCGGAGCCTGAACGCTCAACGTAATAACTGGAATCTGGATACACAACGAAACTGACCGGAGCCTAAACGCTCAACGTAATAACCGGAGTCTGGATACCCAATAAAACTGACCGGAGCTTGAACGCTCAACGTAAAAACCGGAGTCTGGATACCCAACGAAACTGACCGGAGCCTGAACGCTCAATGTAATAACCGGAGTCTGGATACCGAACGAAACTGATCGGAGCCTGAATGCTCAACGTAATAACCGGAGTCTGGATACCCAACGAAACTGACCGGAGCCTGAACGCTCAAAGTAAAAACCAGAGTCTGGATACCCAATGAAACTAACCGGAGCCTGAACGCTCAACGTAATAACCGGAATCTAGATAC
The DNA here is from genome assembly GCA_963859935.3 of Lathyrus sativus. Lineage (NCBI taxonomy): Eukaryota > Viridiplantae > Streptophyta > Magnoliopsida > Fabales > Fabaceae > Lathyrus > Lathyrus sativus. Next base: position 253,288 of record CAWUDS030000671.1, on the reverse strand, counting down.
CCAACGAAACTGACCGGACCCTGAACGCTTAACGTAATAACCGGAGTCTGGATACCCAACAAAACTGACCGGAGCCTGAACGCTCAACGTAAAAACCAGAGTCTGGATACCCAACAAAACTGACCGGAGCCTGAACGCTCAACGTAAAAATCGGAGTCTGGATACCCAACGAAACTGACCGGGGCCTGAATGCTCAACGTAATAACTGAAGTCTGGATACCAAACGAAACTGACCGGAGCCTAAACACTCAATGTAATAACCGGAGTCTGGATACCCAACGAAACTGACCGGAGCCTGAACGCTCAACATAATAACCGGAGTCTGGATACCCAACGAAACTGACCGGAGCCTGAACGCTCAACGTAATAACCGGAGTCTGGATACCCAACAAAACTGACCGGAGCCTGAACGCTCACGTAAAAACCGGAGTCTGGATACCCAACGAAACTGACCGGAGCCTGAACGCTCAACGTAATAACCGGAATCTGGATACACAACGAAACTGATCGGAGCTTGAACGCTCAACGTAATCACCGAAGTTCGGATACCCAACGAAACTGACCGGAGCCTGAACGCTCAACATAATAACCGGAGTCTGGATACCCAACAAAACTGACCGGAGCCTGAACGTTCAACGTAATAACCGGAATCTGGATACACAACGAAACTGACTGGAGCCTGAACCATCAATGTAATAACCGAAGTCTGGATACGCAACGAAACTGAACGGAGCCTGAACGCTCAACGTAATAACCGGAGTTTAGATACCCAACGAAACTGACCAGAGCCTGAACGCTCAACGTAATAACCGGAGTCTGGATACCCAACGAAACTGACCGGAGCCTGCTCGCTCAACGTAATAACCGGAGTCTGGATACCCAGCAAAACTGACCGGAGCCTGAACGCTCAACGTAAAAACCGGAGTCTGGATACGCAACAAAACTGACCGGAACCTGAACGCTCAACGTAAAAACCGGAGTCTGGATACCCAACGAAACTGACCGGAGCCTGAACGCTTAACGTAATAACCGGAGTCTGGATACCCAACAAAACTGACCGGAGCCTGAACGCTCAACGTAAAAACCAGAGTCTGGATACCCAACAAAACTGACCGGAGCCTGAACGCTCAACGTAAAAATCGGAGTCTGGATACCCAAACAACTGACCGGGGCCTGAATGCTCAACGTAATAACTGAAGTCTGGATACCAAACGAAACTGACCGGAGCCTAAACACTCATTGTAATAACCGGAGTCTGGATACCCAACGAAACTGACCGGAGCCTGAATGCTCAACATAATAACCGGAGTCTGGATACCCAACGAAACTGACCGGAGCCTGAACGCTCAACGTAATAACTGGAGTCTGGATACCCAACAAAACTGACCGGAGCCTGAACGCTCAACGTAAAAACCGGAGTCTGGATACCCAACGAAACTGACAAGAGCCTGAACGCTCAACGTAATAACTAGAGACTGGATACACAACGAAACTGACCGGAGCCTGAACGCTCAATGTAATAACCGGAGTCTGGATACCCAACGAAACTGACCGGAGCCTGAACGCTCAACATAATAACCGGAGTCTGGATACCCAAAGAAACTGACCGGAGCCTGAACGCTCAACTTAATAACCGGAGTCTGGATACCCAACAAAACTGACCGGAGCCTGAACGCTCAACGTAAAAACCGGAGTCTGGATACCCAACAAAACTGACCGGAGCCTGAACGCTCAACGTAATAACTGGAATCTGGATACACAACGAAACTGACCGGAGCCTGAACGCTCAACGTAATAACCGGAGTCTGGATACCCAATAAAACTGACCGGAGCCTGAACGCTCAACGTAAAAACCGGAGTCTGGATACCCAACGAAACTGACCGGAGCCTGAACGCTCAACGTAATAACCGGAGTCTGGATACCGAACGAAACTGATCGGAGCCTGAATGCTCAACGTAATAACCGGAGTCATGATACCCAACGAAACTGACCGGAGCCTGAACGCTCAAAGTAAAAACCAGAGTCTGGATACCCAACGAAACTAACCGGAGCCTGAACGCTCAACGTAATAACCGGAATCTGGATACCCAACGAAACTGACCGGACCCTGAACGCTTAACGTAATAACCGGAGTCTGGATACCCAACAAAACTGACCGGAGCCTGAACGCTCAACGTAAAAACCAGAGTCTGGATACCCAACAAAACTGACCGGAGCCTGAACGCTCAACGTAAAAATCGGAGTCTGGATACCCAACGAAACTGACCGGGGCCTGAATGCTCAACGTAATAACTGAAGTCTGGATACCAAACGAAACTGACCGGAGCCTAAACACTCAATGTAATAACCGGAGTCTGGATACCCAACGAAACTGACCGGAGCCTGAACGCTCAACAAAATTCCGGAGTCTGGATACCCAACGAAACTGACCGGAGCCTGAACGCTCAACGTAATAACCGGAGTCTGGATACCCAACAAAACTGACCGGAGCCTGAACGCTCACGTAAAAACCGGAGTCTGGATACCCAACGAAACTGACCGGAGCCTGAACGCTCAACGTAATAACCGGAATCTGGATACACAACGAAACTGATCGGAGCTTGAACGCTCAACGTAATCACCGAAGTTCGGATACCCAACGAAACTGACCGGAGCCTGAACGCTCAACATAATAACCGGAGTCTGGATACCCAACAAAACTGACCGGAGCCTGAACGTTCAACATAATAACCGGAATCTGGATACACAACGAAACTGACTGGAGCCTGAACCATCAATGTAATAACCGAAGTCTGGATACGCAACGAAACTGAACGGAGCCTGAACGCTCAACGTAATAACCGGAGTCTAGATACCCAACGAAACTGACCAGAGCCTGAACACTCAACGTAATAACCGGAGTCTGGATACCCAACGAAACTGACCGGAGCCTGCTCGCTCAACATAATAACCGGAGTCTGGATACCCAGCAAAATTGACCGGAGCCTGAACGCTCAACGTAAAAACCGGAGTCTGGATACGCAACAAAACTGACCGGAGCCTGAACGCTCAACGTAAAAACCGGAGTCTGGATACCCAACGAAACTGACCGGAGCCTGAACGCTTAACGTAATAACCGGAGTCTGGATACCCAACAAAACTGACCGGAGCCTGAACGCTCAACGTAAAAACCAGAGTCTGGATACCCAACAAAACTGACCGGAGCCTGAACGCTCAACGTAAAAATCGGAGTCTGGATACCCAAACAACTGACCGGGGCCTGAATGCTCAACGTAATAACTGAAGTCTGGATACCAAACGAAACTGACCGGAGCCTAAACACTCATTGTAATAACCGGAGTCTGGATACCCAACGAAACTGACAGGAGCCTGAATGCTCAACATAATAACCGGAGTCATGATACCCAACGAAACTGACCGGAGCCTGAACGCTCAACGTAATAACTGGAGTCTGGATACCCAACAAAACTGACCGGAGCCTGAACGCTCAACGTAAAAACCGGAGTCTGGATACCCAACGAAACTGACAAGAGCCTGAACGCTCAACGTAATAACTAGAGACTGGATACACAACGAAACTGACCGGAGCCTGAACACTCAATGTAATAACCGGAGTCTGGATACCCAACGAAACTGACCGGAGCCTGAACGCTCAACATAATAACCGGAGTCTGGATACCCAAAGAAACTGGCCGGAGCCTGAACGCTCAACTTAATAACCGGAGTCTGGATACCCAACAAAACTGACCGGAGCCTGAACACTCAACGTAAAAACCGGAGTCTGGATACCCAACAAAACTGACCGGAGCCTGAACGCTCAACGTAATAATTGGAATCTGGATACACAACGAAACTGACCGAAGCCTGAACGCTCAACGTAATAACCGGAGTCTGGATACCCAATAAAACTGACCGGAGCCTGAACGCTCAACGTAAAAACCGGAGTCTGGATACCCAACGAAACTGACCGGAGCCTGAACGCTCAACGTAATAACCGGAGTCTAGATACCGAACGAAACTGATCGGAGCCTGAACGCTCAACGTAATAACCGGAGTCTGGATACCCAACGAAACTGACCGGAGCCTGACCGGTTAAAGTAAAAGCCAGAGTCTGGATACCCAACGAAACTGACCGGAGCCTGAACGCTCAACGTAATAACCGGAGTCTGGATACCCAACGAAACTGACCGGAGCCTGAACGCTTAACGTAATAACCGGAGTCTGGATACCCAACAAAACTGACCGGAGCCTGAACGCTCAACGTAAAAACCAGAGTCTGGATACCCAACAAAACTGACCGGAGCCAAAACGCTCAACGTAAAAATCGGAGTCTGGATACCCAACGAAACTGACCGGGGCCTGAATGCTCAACGTAATAATTGAAGTCTGGATACCAAACGAAACTGACCGGAGCCTAAACACTCAATGTAATAACCGGAGTCTGGATACCCAACGAAACTGACCGGAGCCTGGACGCTCAACATAATAACCGGAGTCTGGATACCCAACGAAACTGACCGGAGCCTGAACGCTCAACGTAATAACCGGAGTCTGGATACCCAACAAAACTGACCGGAGCCTGAACGCTCACGTAAAAACCGGAGTCTGGATACCCAACGAAACTGACCGGAGCCTGAACGCTCAACGTAATAACCGGAATCTGGATACACAACGAAACTGATCGGAGCTTGAACGCTCAACGTAATCACCGAAGTTCGGATACCCAACGAAACTGACCGGAGCCTGAACGCTCAACATAATAACCGGAGTCTGGATACCCAACAAAACTGACCGGAGCCTGAACGTTCAACGTAATAACCGGAATCTGGATACACAACGAAACTGACTGGAGCCTGAACCATCAATGTAATAACCGAAGTCTGGATACGCAACGAAACTGAACGGAGCCTGAACGCTCAACGTAATAACCGGAGTCTAGATACCCAACGAAACTGACCAGAGCCTGAACGCTCAACGTAATAACCGGAGTCTGGATACCCAACGAAACTGACCGGAGCCTGCTCGCTCAACATAATAACCGGAGTCTGGATACCCAGCAAAACTGACCGGAGCCTGAACGCTCAACGTAAAAACCGGAGTCTGGATACGCAACAAAACTGACCAGAGCCTGAACGCTCAACGTAAAAACCGGAGTCTGGATACCCAACGAAACTGACCGGAGCCTGAACGCTTAACGTAATAACCGGAGTCTGGATACCCAACAAAACTGACCGGAGCCTAAACGCTCAACGTAAAAACCAGAGTCTGGATACCCAACAAAACTGACCGGAGCCTGAACGCTCAACGTAAAAATCGGAGTCTGGATACCTAAACAACTGACCGGGGCCTGAATGCTCAACGTAATAACTGAAGTCTGGATACCAAACGAAACTGACCGGAGCCTAAACACTCATTGTAATAACCGGAGTCTGGATACCCAACGAAACTGACCGGAGCCTGAATGCTCAACATAATAACCGGAGTCTGGATACCCAACGAAACTGACCGGAGCCTGAACGCTCAACGTAATAACTGGAGTCTGGATACCCAACAAAACTGACCGGAGCCTGAACGCTCAACGTAAAAACCGGAGTCTGGATACCCAACGAAACTGACAAGAGCCTGAACGCTCAATGTAATAACTAGAGACTGGATACACAACGAAACTGACCGGAGCCTGAACGCTCAATGTAATAACCGGAGTCTGGATACCCAACGAAACTGACCGGAGCCTGAACGCTCAACATAATAACCGGAGTCTGGATACCCAAAGAAACTGACCAGAGCCTGAACGCTCAACTTAATAACCGGAGTCTGGATACCCAACAAAACTGACCGGAGCCTGAACGCTCAACGTAAAAACCGGAGTCTGGATACCCAACAAAACTGACCGGAGCCTGAACGCTCAACGTAATAACTGGAATCTGGATACACAACGAAACTGACCGGAGCCTGAACGCTCAACGTAATAACCGGAGTCTAGATACCCAATAAAACTGACCGGAGCCTGAACGCTCAACGTAAAAACCGGAGTCTGGATACCCAACGAAACTGACCGGAGCCTGAACGCTCAACGTAATAACCGGAGTCTGGATACCGAACGAAACTGATCGGAGCCTGAACGCTCAACGTAATAACCGGAGTCTGGATACCCAACGAAACTGACCGGAGCATGAACGCTCAAAGTAAAAACCAGAGTCTGGATACCCAACGAAACTAACCGGAGCCTGAACGCTCAACGTAATAACCGGAATCTGGATACCCAACGAAACTGACCGGACCCTGAACGCTTAACGTAATAACCGGAGTCTGGATACCCAACAAAACTGACCGGAGCCTGAACGCTCAACGTAAAAACCAGAGTCTGGATACCCAACAAAACTGACCGGAGCCTGAACGCTCAACGTAAAAATCGGAGTCTGGATACCCAACGAAACTGACCGGGGCCTGAATGCTCAACGTAATAACTGAAGTCTGGATACCAAACGAAACTGACCGTAGGCTAAACACTCAATATAATAACCGGAGTCTAGATACCCAACGAAACTGACCGGAGCCTGAACGCTCAACATAATAACCGGAGTCTGGATACCCAACGAAACTGACCGGAGCCTGAACGCTCAACGTAATAACCGGAGTCTGGATACCCAACAAAACTGACCAGAGCCTGAACGCTCAACGTAATAACCGGAATCTGGATACACAACAAAACTGATCGGAGCTTGAACGCTCAACGTAATCACTGAAGTTCGGATACCCAACGAAATTGACCGGAGCCTGAACGCTCAACATAATAACCGGAGTCTGGATACCCAACAAAACTGACCGGAGCCTGAACGTTCAACGTAATAACCGGAATCTGGATACCCAACGAAACTGACTGGAGCCTGAACCATCAAAGTAATAACCGAAGTCTGGATACGCAACGAAACTGAACGGAGCCTGAACGCTCAACGTAATAACCGGAGTCTAGATACCCAACGAAATTGACCAGAGCCTGAACGCTCAACGTAAAAACCGGAGTCTGGATACCCAACAAAACTGACCGGAGCCTGAACGCTCAATGTAAAAACCGGAGTCTGGATACCCAACGAAACTGACCGGAGCCTGAACGCTTAACGTAATAACCGGAGTCTGGATACCCAACAAAACTGACCGGAGCCTGAACGCTCAACGTAAAAACCAGAGTCTGGATACCCAACAAAACTGACCGGAGCCTGAACGCTCAACGTAAAAATCGGAGTCTGGATACCCAAACAACTGACCGGGGCCTGAATGCTCAACCTAATAACTGAAGTCTGGATACCAAACAAAACTGACCGGAGCCTAAACACTCATTGTAATAACCGGAGTCTGGATACCCAACGAAACTGACCGGAGCCTGAATGCTCAACATAATAACCGGAGTCTGGATACCCAACGAAACTGACCGGAGCCTGAACGCTCAACGTAATAACTGGAGTCTGGATACCCAACAAAACTGACCGGAGCCTGAACGCTCAACGTAAAAACCGGAGTCTGGATACCCAACAAAACTGACAAGAGCCTGAACGCTCAACGTAATAACTAGAGACTGGATACACAACGAAACTGACCGGAGCCTGAACGCTCAATGTAATAACCGGAGTCTGGATACCCAACGAAACTGACCGGAGCCTGAACGCTCAACATAATAACCGGAGTCTGGATACCCAAAGAAACTGACCGGAGCCTGAACGCTCAACTTAATAACCGGAGTCTGGATACCCAACAAAACTGACCGAAGCCTGAACGCTCAACGTAAAAACCGGAGTCTGGATACCCAACAAAACTGATCGGAGCCTAAACGCTCAACGTAATAAATGGAGTCTGGATACACAACGAAACTGACCGGAGCCTGAACGCTCAACGTAATAACCGGAGTCTGGATACCCAATAAAACTGACCGGAGCCTGAACGCTCAACGTAAAAACCGGAGTCTGGATACCCAACGAAACTGACCGGAGCCTGAACGCTCAATGTAATAACCGAAGTCTGGATACGCAACGAAACTGAACGGAGCCTGAACGCTCAACGTAATAACCGGAGTCTAGATACCCAACGAAACTGACCAGAGCCTGAACGCTCAACGTAATAACCGGAGTCTGGATACCCAACGAAACTGACCGGAGCCTGCTCGCTCAACATAATAACCGGAGTCTGGATACCCAGCAAAACTGACCGGAGCCTGAACGCTCAACGTAAAAACCGGAGTCTGGATACGCAACAAAACTGACCGGAGCCTGAACGCTCAACGTAAAAACCGGAGTCTGGATACCCAACGAAACTGACCGGAGCCTGAACGCTTAACGTAATAACCGGAGTCTGGATACCCAACAAAACTGACCGGAGCCTGAACGCTCAACGTAAAAACCAGAGTCTGGATACCCAACAAAACTGACCGGAGCCTGAACGCTCAACGTAAAAATCGGAGTCTGGATACCCAAACAACTGACCGGGGCCTGAATGCTCAACGTAATAAATGAAGTCTGGATAACAAACGAAACTGACCGGAGCCTAAACACTCATTGTAATAACCGGAGTCTGGATACCCAACGAAACTGACCGGAGCCTGAATGCTCAACATAATAACCGGAGTCTGGATACCCAACGAAACTGACCGGAGCCTGAACGCTCAACGTAATAACTGGAGTCTGGATACCCAACAAAACTGACCGGAGCCTGAACGCTCAACGTAAAAACCGGAGTCTGGATACCCAACGAAACTGACAAGAGCCTGAACGCTCAATGTAATAACTAGAGACTGGATACACAACGAAACTGACCGGAGCCTGAACGCTCAATGTAATAACCGGAGTCTGGATACCCAACGAAACTGACCGGAGCCTGAACGCTCAACATAATAACCGGAGTCTGGATACCCAAAGAAACTGACCGGAGCCTGAACGCTCAACTTAATAACCGGAGTTTGGATACCCAACAAAACTGACCGGAGCCTGAACGCTCAACGTAAAAACCGGAGTCTGGATACCCAACAAAACTGACCGGAGCCTGAACGCTCAACGTAATAACTGGAATCTGGATACACAACGAAACTGACCGGAGTCTGAACGCTCAACGTAATAACCGGAGTCTGGATACCCAATAAAACTGACCGGAGCCTGAACACTCAACGTAAAAACCGGAGTCTGGATACCCAACGAAACTGACCGGAGCCTGAACGCTCAACGTAATAACCGGAGTCTGGATACCGAACGAAACTGATCGGAGCCTGAACGCTCAACGTAATAACCGGAGTCTGGATACCCAACGAAACTGACCGGAGCCTGAACGCTCAAAGTAAAAACCAGAGTCTGGATACCCAACGAAACTAACCGGAGCCTGAACGCTCAACGTAATAACCGGAATCTGGATACCCAACGAAACTGACCGGACCCTGAACGCTTAACGTAATAACCGGAGTCTGGATACCCAACAAAACTGACCGGAGCCTGAACGCTCAACGTAAAAACCAGAGTCTGGATACCCAACAAAACTGACCGGAGCCTGAACGCTCAACGTAAAAATCGGAGTCTGGATACCCAACGAAACTGACCGGGGCCTGAATGCTCAACGTAATAACTGAAGTCTGGATACCAAACGAAACTGACCGGAGCCTAAACACTCAATGTAATAACCGGAGTCTGGATACCCAACGACACTGACCGGAGCCTGAACGCTCAACATAATAACCGGAGTCTGGATACCCAACGAAACTGACCGGAGCCTGAACGCTCAACGTAATAACCGGAGTCTGGATACCCAACAAAACTGACCGGAGCCTGAACGCTCACGTAAAAACCGGAGTCTGGATACCCAACGAAACTGACCAGAGCCTGAACGCTCAACGTAATAACCGGAATCTGGACACACAACGAAACTGATCGGAGCTTGAACGCTCAACGTAATCACCGAAGTTCGGATACCCAACGAAACTGACCGGAGCCTGAACGCTCAACATAATAACCGAAGTCTGGATACCCAACAAAACTGACCGGAGCCTGAACGTTCAACGTAATAACCGGAATCTGGATACACAACGAAACTGACTGGAGCCTGAACCATCAATGTAATAACCGAAGTCTGGATACGCAACGAAACTGAACGGAGCCTGAACGCTCAACGTAATAACCGGAGTCTAGATACCCAACGAAACTGACCAGAGCCTGAACGCTCAACGTAATAACCGGAGTCTGGATACCCAACGAAACTGACCGGAGCCTGCTCGCTCAACGTAATAACCGGAGTCTGGATACCCAGCAAAACTGACCGGAGCCTGAACGCTCAACGTAAAAACCGGAGTCTGGATACCCAACAAAACTGACCGGAGCCTGAACGCTCAACGTAAAAACCGGAGTCTGGATACCCAACGAAACTGACCGGAGCCTGAACGCTTAACGTAATAACCGGAGTCTGGATACCCAACAAAACTGACCGGAGCCTGAACGCTCAACGTAAAAACCAGAGTCTGGATACCCAACAAAACTGACCGGAGCCTGAACGCTCAACGTAAAAATCGGAGTCTGGATACCCAAACAACTGACCGGGGCCTGAATGCTCAACGTAATAACTGAAGTCTGGATACCAAACGAAACTGACCGGAGCCTAAACACTCATTGTAATAACCGGAGTCTGGATACCCAACGAAACTGACCGGAGCCTGAATGCTCAACATAATAACCGGAGTCTGGATACCCAACGAAACTGACCGGAGCCTGAACGCTCAACGTAATAACTGGAGTCTGGATTCCCAACAAAACTGACCGGAGCCTGAACGCTCAACGTAAAAACCGGAGTCTGGATACCCAACGAAACTGACAAGAGCCTGAACGCTCAATGTAATAACTAGAGACTGGATACACAACGAAACTGACCGGAGCCTGAACGCTCAATGTAATAACCGGAGTCTGGATACCCAACGAAACTGACCGGAGCCTGAACGCTCAACATAATAACCGGAGTCTGGATACCCAAAGAAACTGACCGGAGCCTGAACGCTCAACTTAATAACCGGAGTCTGGATACCCAACAAAACTGACCGGAGCCTGAACGCTCAACGTAAAAACCGGAGTCTGGATACCCAACAAAACTGACCGGACCCTGAACGCTCAACGTAATAACTGGAATCTGGATACACAACGAAACTGACCGGAGCCTGAACGCTCAACGTAATAACCGGAGTCTGGATACCCAATAAAACTGACCGGAGCCTGAACGATCAACGTAAAAACCGGAGTCTGGATACCCAACGAAACTGACCGGAGCCTGAACGCTCAACGTAATAACCGGAGTCTGGATACCGAACGAAACTGATCGGAGCCTGAACGCTCAACGTAATAACCGGAGTCTGGATACCCAACGAAACTGACCGGAGCCTGAACGCTCAAAGTAAAAACCAGAGTCTGGATACCCAACGAAACTAACCGGAGCCTGAACGCTCAACGTAATAACCGGAATCTGGATACCCAACGAAACTGACCGGACCCTGAACGCTTAACGTAATAACCGGAGTCTGGATACCCAACAAAACTGACCGGAGCCTGAATGCTCAACGTAAAAACCAGAGTCTGGATACCCAACAAAACTGACCGGAGCCTGAACGCTCAACGTAAAAATCGGAGTCTGGATACCCAACGAAACTGACCGGGGCCTGAATGCTCAACGTAATAACTGAAGTCTGGATACCAAACGAAACTGACCGGAGCCTAAACACTCAATGTAATAACCGGAGTCTGGATACCCAACGAAACTGACCGGAGCCTGAACGCTCAACATAATAACCGGAGTCTGGATACCCAACGAAACTGACTGGAGCCTGAATGCTCAACGTAATAACCGGAGTCTGGATACCCAACAAAACTGACCGGAGCCTGAACGCTCACGTAAAAACCGGAGTCTGGATACCCAACGAAACTGACCGGAGCCTGAACGCTCAACGTAATAACCGGAATCTGGATACACAACGAAACTGATCGGAGCTTGAACGCTCAACGTAATCACCGAAGTTCGGATACCCAACGAAACTGACCGGAGCCTGAACGCTCAACATAATAACCGAAGTCTGGATACCCAACAAAACTGACCGGAGCCTGAACGTTCAACGTAATAACCGGAATCTGGATACACAACGAAACTGACTGGAGCCTGAACCATCAATGTAATAACCGAAGTCTGGATACGCAACGAAACTGAACGGAGCCTGAACGCTCAACGTAATAACCGGAGTCTAGATACCCAACGAAACTGACCAGAGCCTGAACGCTCAACGTAATAACCGGAGTCTGGATACCCAACGAAACTGACCGGAGCCTGCTCGCTCAACGTAATAACCGGAGTCTGGATACCCAGCAAAACTGACCGGAGCCTGAACGCTCAACGTAAAAACCGGAGTCTGGATACCCAACAAAACTGACCGGAGCCTGAACGCTCAACGTAAAAACCGGAGTCTGGATACCCAACGAAACTGACCGGAGCCTGAACGCTTAACGTAATAACCGGAGTCTGGATACCCAACAAAACTGACCGGAGCCTGAACGCTCAACGTAAAAACCAGAGTCTGGATACCCAACAAAACTGACCGGAGCCTGAACGCTCAACGTAAAAATCGGAGTCTGGATACCCAAACAACTGACCGGGGCCTGAATACTCAACGTAATAACTGAAGTCTGGATACCAAACGAAACTGACCGGAGCCTAAACACTCATTGTAATAACCGGAGTCTGGATACCCAACGAAACTGACCGGAGCCTGAATGCTCAACATAATAACAGGAGTCTGGATACCCAACGAAACTGACCCGAGCCTGAACGCTCAACGTAATAGCTGGAGTCTGGATACCCAACAAAACTGACCGGAGCCTGAACGCTCAACGTAAAAACCGGAGTCTGGATACCCAACGAAACTGACAAGAGCCTGAACGCTCAATGTAATAACTAGAGACTGGATACACAACGAAACTGACCGGAGCCTGAACGCTCAATGTAATAACCGGAGTCTGGATACCCAACGAAACTGACCGGAGCCTGAACGCTCAACATAATAACCGGAGTCTGGATACCCAAAGAAACTGACCGGAGCCTGAACGCTCAACTTAATAACCGGAGTCTGGATACCCAACAAAACTGACCGGAGCCTGAACGCTCAACGTAAAAACCGGAGTCTGGATACCCAACAAAACTGACCGGAGCCTGAACGCTCAACGTAATAACTGGAATCTGGATACACAACGAAACTGACCGGAGCCTGAACGCTCAACGTAATAACCGGAGTCTGGATACCCAATAAAACTGACCGGAGCCTGAACGCTCAACGTAAAAACCGGAGTCTGGATACCCAACGAAACTGACCGGAGCCTGAACGCTCAACGTAATAACTGGAGTCTGGATACCCAACAAAACTGACCGGAGCCTGAACGCTCAACGTAAAAACCGGAGTCTGGATACCCAACGAAACTGACAAGAGCCTGAACGCTCAATGTAATAACTAGAGACTGGATACACAACGAAACTGACCGGAGCCTGAACGCTCAATGTAATAACCGGAGTCTGGATACCCAACGAAACTGACCGGAGCCTGAACGCTCAACATAATAACCGGAGTCTGGATACCCAAAGAAACTGACCGGAGCCTGAACGCTCAACTTAATAACCGGAGTCTGGATACCCAACAAAACTGACCGGAGCCTGAACGCTCAACGTAAAAACCGGAGTCTGGATACCCAACAAAACTGACCGGAGCCTGAACGCTCAACGTAATAACTGGAATCTGGATACACAACGAAACTGACCGGAGCCTGAACGCTCAACGTAATAACCGGAGTCTGGATACCCAATAAAACTGACCGGAGCCTGAACGCTCAACGTAAAAACCGGAGTCTGGATACCCAACGAAACTGACCGGAGCCTGAACGCTCAACGTAATAACCGGAGTCTGGATACCGAACGAAACTGATCGGAGCCTGAACGCTCAACGTAATAACCGGAGTCTGGATACCCAACGAAACTGACCGGAGCCTGAACGCTCAAAGTAAAAACCAGAGTCTGGATACCCAACGAAACTAACCGGAGCCTGAACGCTCAACGTAATAACCGGAATCTGGATACCCAACGAAACTGACCGGACCCTGAACGCTTAACGTAATAACCGGAGTCTGGATACCCAACAAAACTGACCGGAGCCTGAACGCTCAACGTAAAAACCAGAGTCTGGATACCCAACAAAACTGACCGGAGCCTGAACGCTCAACGTAAAAATCGGAGTCTGGATACCCAACGAAACTGACCGGGGACTGAATGCTCAACGTAATAACTGAAGTCTGGATACCAAATGAAACTGACCGGAGCCTAAACACTCAATGTAATAACCGGAGTCTGGATACCCAACAAAACTGACCGGACCCTGAACGCTCAACGTAATAACTGGAATCTGGATACACAACGAAACTGACCGGAGCCTGAACGCTCAACGTAATAACCGGAGTCTGGATACCCAATAAAACTGACCGGAGCCTGAACGATCAACGTAAAAATCGGAGTCTGGATACCCAACGAAACTGACCGGAGCCTGAACGCTCAACGTAATAACCGGAGTCTGGATACCGAACGAAACTGATCGGAGCCTGAACGCTCAACGTAATAACCGGAGTCTGGATACCCAACGAAACTGACCGGAGCCTGAACGCTCAAAGTAAAAACCAGAGTCTGGATACCCAACGAAACTAACCGGAGCCTGAACGCTCAACGTAATAACCGGAATCTGGATACCCAACGAAACTGACCGGACCCTGAACGCTTAACGTAATAACCGGAGTCTGGATACCCAACAAAACTGACCGGAGCCTGAATGCTCAACGTAAAAACCAGAGTCTGGATACCCAACAAAACTGACCGGAGCCTGAACGCTCAACGTAAAAATCGGAGTCTGGATACCCAACGAAACTGACCGGGGCCTGAATGCTCAACGTAATAACTGAAGTCTGGATACCAAACGAAACTGACCGGAGCCTAAACACTCAATGTAATAACCGGAGTCTGGATACCCAACGAAACTGACCGGAGCCTGAACGCTCAACAAAATAACCGGAGTCTGGATACCCAACGAAACTGACTGGAGCCTGAACGCTCAACGTAATAACCGGAGTCTGGATACCCAACAAAACTGACCGGAGCCTGAACGCTCACGTAAAAACCGGAGTCTGGATACCCAACGAAACTGACCGGAGCCTGAACGCTCAACGTAATAACCGGAATCTGGATACACAACGAAAATGATCGGAGCTTGAACGCTCAACGTAATCACCGAAGTTCGGATACCCAACGAAACTGACCGGAGCCTGAACGCTCAACATAATAACCAAAGTCTGGATACCCAACAAAACTGACCGGAGCCTGAACGTTCAACGTAATAACCGGAATCTGGATACACAACGAAACTGACTGGAGCCTGAACCATCAATGTAATAACCGAAGTCTGGATACGCAACGAAACTGAACGGAGCCTGAACGCTCAACGTAATAACCGGAGTCTAGATACCCAACGAAACTGACCAGAGCCTGAACGCTCAACGTAATAACCGGAGTCTGGATACCCAACGAAACTGACCGGAGCCTGCTCGCTCAACGTAATAACCGGAGTCTGGATACCCAGCAAAACTGACCGGAGCCTGAACGCTCAACGTAAAAACCGGAGTCTGGATACCCAACAAAACTGACCGGAGCCTGAACGCTCAACGTAAAAACCGGAGTCTGGATACCCAACGAAACTGACCGGAGCCTGAACGCTTAACGTAATAACCGGAGTCTGGATACCCAACAAAACTGACCGGAGCCTGAACGCTCAACGTAAAAACCAGAGTCTGGATACCCAACAAAACTGACCGGAGCCTGAACGCTCAACGTAAAAATCGGAGTCTGGATACCCAAACAACTGACCGGGGCCTGAATACTCAACGTAATAACTGAAGTCTGGATACCAAACGAAACTGACCGGAGCCTAAACACTCATTGTAATAACCGGAGTCTGGATACCCAACGAAACTGACCGGAGCCTGAATGCTCAACATAATAACCGGAGTCTGGATACCCAACGAAACTGACCGGAGCCTGAACGCTCAACGTAATAACTGGAGTCTGGATACCCAACAAAACTGACCGGAGCCTGAACGCTCAACGTAAAAACCGGAGTCTGGATACCCAACGAAACTGACAAGAGCCTGAACGCTCAATGTAATAACTAGAGACTGGATACACAACGAAACTGACCGGAGCCTGAACGCTCAATGTAATAACCGGAGTCTGGATACCCAACGAAACTGACCGGAGCCTGAACGCTCAACATAATAACCGGAGTCTGGATACCCAAAGAAACTGACCGGAGCCTGAACGCTCAACTTAATAACCGGAGTCTGGATACCCAACAAAACTGACCGGAGCCTGAACGCTCAACGTAAAAACCGGAGTCTGGATACCCAACAAAACTGACCGGAGCCTGAACGCTCAACGTAATAACTGGAATCTGGATACACAACGAAACTGACCGGAGCCTGAACGCTCAACGTAATAACCGGAGTCTGGATACCCAATAAAACTGACCGGAGCCTGAACGCTCAACGTAAAAACCGGAGTCTGGATACCCAACGAAACTGACCGGAGCCTGAACGCTCAACGTAATAACTGGAGTCTGGATACCCAACAAAACTGACCGGAGCCTGAACGCTCAACGTAAAAACCGGAGTCTGGATACCCAACGAAACTGACAAGAGCCTGAACGCTCAATGTAATAACTAGAGACTGGATACACAACGAAACTGACCGGAGCCTGAACGCTCAATGTAATAACCGGAGTCTGGATACCCAACGAAACTGACCGGAGCCTGAACGCTCAACATAATAACCGGAGTCTGGATACCCAAAGAAACTGACCGGAGCCTGAACGCTCAACTTAATAACCGGAGTCTGGATACCCAACAAAACTGACCGGAGCCTGAACGCTCAACGTAAAAACCGGAGTCTGGATACCCAACAAAACTGACCGGAGCCTGAACGCTCAACGTAATAACTGGAATCTGGATACACAACGAAACTGACCGGAGCCTGAACGCTCAACGTAATAACCGGAGTCTGGATACCCAATAAAACTGACCGGAGCCTGAACGCTCAACGTAAAAACCGGAGTCTGGATACCCAACGAAACTGACCGGAGCCTGAACGCTCAACGTAATAACCGGAGTCTGGATACCGAACGAAACTGATCGGAGCCTGAACGCTCAACGTAATAACCGGAGTCTGGATACCCAACGAAACTGACCGGAGCCTGAACGCTCAAAGTAAAAACCAGAGTCTGGATACCCAACGAAACTAACCGGAGCCTGAACGCTCAACGTAATAACCGGAATCTGGATACCCAACGAAACTGACCGGACCCTGAACGCTTAACGTAATAACCGGAGTCTGGATACCCAACAAAACTGACCGGAGCCTGAACGCTCAACGTAAAAACCAGAGTCTGGATACCCAACAAAACTGACCGGAGCCTGAACGCTCAACGTAAAAATCGGAGTCTGGATACCCAACGAAACTGACCGGGGCCTGAATGCTCAACGTAATAACTGAAGTCTGGATACCAAATGAAACTGACCGGAGCCTAAACACTCAATGTAATAACCGGAGTCTGGATACCCAACGAAACTGACCGGAGCCTGAACGCTCAACATAATAACCGGAGTCTGGATACCCAACGAAACTGACCGGAGCCTGAACGCTCAACGTAATAACCGGAGTCTGGATACCCAACAAAACTGACCGGAGCCTGAACGCTCACGTAAAAACCGGAGTCTGGATACCCAACGAAACTGACCGGAGCCTGAACGCTCAACGTAATAACCGGAATCTGGATACACAACGAAACTGATCGGAGCTTGAACGCTCAACGTAATCACCGAAGTTCGGATACCCAACGAAACTGACCGGAGCCTGAACGCTCAACATAATAACCGAAGTCTGGATACCCAACAAAACTGACCGGAGCCTGAACGTTCAACGTAATAACCGGAATCTGGATACACAACGAAACTGACTGGAGCCTGAACCATCAATGTAATAACCGAAGTCTGGATACGCAACGAAACTGAACGGAGCCTGAACGCTCAACGTAATAACCGGAGTCTAGATACCCAACGAAACTGACCAGAGCCTGAACGCTCAACGTAATAACCGGAGTCTGGATACCCAACGAAACTGACCGGAGCCTGCTCGCTCAACGTAATAACCGGAGTCTGGATACCCAGCAAAACTGACCGGAGCCTGAACGCTCAACGTAAAAACCGGAGTCTGGATACCCAACAAAACTGACCGGAGCCTGAACGCTCAACGTAAAAACCGGAGTCTGGATACCCAACGAAACTGACCAGAGCCTGAACGCTTAACGTAATAACCGGAGTCTGGATACCCAACAAAACTGACCGGAGCCTGAACGCTCAACGTAAAAACCAGAGTCTGGATACCCAACAAAACTGACCGGAGCCTGAACGCTCAACGTAAAAATCGGAGTCTGGATACCCAAACAACTGACCGGGGCCTGAATGCTCAACGTAATAACTGAAGTCTGGATACCAAACAAAACTGACCGGAGCCTAAACACTCATTGTAATAACCGGAGTCTGGATACCCAACGAAACTGACCGGAGCCTGAATGCTCAACATAATAACCGGAGTCTGGATACCCAACGAAACTGACCGGAGCCTGAACGCTCAACGTAATAACTGGAGTCTGGATACCCAACAAAACTGACCGGAGCCTGAACGCTCAACGTAAAAACCGGAGTCTGGATACCCAACGAAACTGACAAGAGCCTGAACGCTCAACGTAATAACTAGAGACTGGATACGCAACGAAACTGACCGGAGCCTGAACGCTCAATGTAATAACCGGAGTCTGGATACCCAACGAAACTGAGCGGAGCCTGAACGCTCAACATAATAACCGGAGTCTGGATACCCAAAGAAACTGACCGGAGCCTGAACGCTCAACTTAATAACCGGAGTCTGGATACCCAACAAAACTGACCGGAGCCTGAACGCTCAACGTAAAAACCGGAGTCTGGATACCCAACAAAACTGACCGGAGCCTAAACGCTCAACGTAATAAATGGAGTCTGGATACACGACGAAACTGACCGGAGCCTGAACGCTCAACGTAATAACCGGAGTCTGGATACCCAATAAAACTGACCGGAGCCTGAACGCTCAACGTAAAAACCGGAGTCTGGATACCCAACGAAACTGACCGGAGCCTGAACGCTCAATGTAATAACCGAAGTCTGGATACGCAACGAAACTGAACGGAGCCTGAACGCTCAACGTAATAACCGGAGTCTAGATACCCAACGAAACTGACCAGAGCCTGAACGCTCAACGTAATAACCGGAGTCTGGATACCCAATGAAACTGACCGGAGCCTGCTCGCTCAACATAATAACCGGAGTCTGGATACCCAGCAAAACTGACCGGAGCCTGAACGCTCAACGTAAAAACCGGAGTCTGGATACGCAACAAAACTGACCGGAGCCTGAACGCTCAACGTAAAAACCGGAGTCTGGATACCCAACGAAACTGACCGGAGCCTGAACGCTTAACGTAATAACCGGAGTCTGGATACCCAACAAAACTGACCGGAGCCTGAACGCTCAACGTAAAAACCAGAGTCTGGATACCCAACAAAACTGACCGGAGCCTGAACGCTCAACGTAAAAATCGGAGTCTGGATACCCAAACAACTGACCGGGGCCTGAATGCTCAACGTAATAACTGAAGTCTGGATACCAAACGAAACTGACCGGAGCCTAAACACTCATTGTAATAACCGGAGTCTGGATACCCAACGAAACTGACCGGAGCCTGAATGCTCAACATAATAACCGGAGTCTGGATACCCAACGAAACTGACCGGAGCCTGAACGCTCAACGTAATAACTGGAGTCTGGATACCCAACAAAACTGACCGGAGCCTGAACGCTCAACGTAAAAACCGGAGTCTGGATACCCAACGAAACTGACAAGAGCCTGAACGCTCAATGTAATAACTAGAGACTGGATACACAACGAAACTGACCGGAGCCTGAACGCTCAATGTAATAACCGGAGTCTGGATACCCAACGAAACTGACCGGAGCCTGAACGCTCAACATAATAACCGGAGTCTGGATACCCAAAGAAACTGACCGGAGCCTGAACGCTCAACTTAATAACCGGAGTCTGGATACCCAACAAAACTGACCGGAGCCTGAACGCTCAACGTAAAAACCGGAGTCTGGATACCCAACAAAACTGACCGGAGCCTGATCGCTCAACGTAATAACTGGAATCTGGATACACAACGAAACTGACCGGAGCCTGAACGCTCAACGTAATAACCGGAGTCTGGATACCCAATAAAACTGACCGGAGCCTGAACGCTCAACGTAAAAACCGGAGTCTGGATACCCAACGAAACTGACCGGAGCCTGAACACTCAACGTAATAACCGGAGTCTGGATACCGAACGAAACTGATCAGAGCCTGAACGCTCAACGTAATAAC
Organism: Lathyrus sativus; assembly: GCA_963859935.3. Classification (NCBI taxonomy): domain Eukaryota; kingdom Viridiplantae; phylum Streptophyta; class Magnoliopsida; order Fabales; family Fabaceae; genus Lathyrus; species Lathyrus sativus. Next base: position 232,695 of record CAWUDS030000671.1, on the reverse strand, counting down.
CGGAGTCTGGATACCCAATGAAACTGACCGGACCCTGAACGCTTAACGTAATAACCGGAGTCTGGATACCCAACAAAACTGACCGGAGCCTGAACGCTCAACGTAAAAACCAGAGTCTGGATACCCAACAAAACTGACCGGAGCCTGAACGCTCAACGTAAAAATCGGAGTCTGGATACCCAACGAAACTGACCGAGGCCTGAATGCTCAACGTAATAACTGAAGTCTGGATACCAAACGAAACTGACCAGAGCCTAAACACTCAATGTAATAACCGGAGTCTGGATACCCAACGAAACTGACCGGAGCCTGAACGCTCAACATAATAACCGGAGTCTGGATACCCAACGAAACTGACCGGAGCCTGAACGCTCAACGTAATAACCGGAGTCTGGATACCCAACAAAACTGACCGGAGCCTGAACGCTCACGTAAAAACCGGAGTCTGGATACCCAACGAAACTGACCGGAGCCTGAACGCTCAACGTAATAACCGGAATCTGGATACACAACGAAACTGATCGGAGCTTGAACGCTCAACGTAATCACCGAAGTTCGGATACCCAATGAAACTGACCGGAGCCTGAACGCTCAACATAATAACCGGAGTCTGGATACCCAACAAAACTGACCGGAGCCTGAACGTTCAACGTAATAACCGGAATCTGGATACACAACGAAACTGACTGGAGCCTGAACCATCAATGTAATAACCGAAGTCTGGATACGCAACGAAACTGAACGGAGCCTGAACGCTCAACGTAATAACCGGAGTCTAGATACCCAACGAAACTGACCAGAGCCTGAACGCTCAACGTAATAACCGGAGTCTGGATACCCAACGAAACTGACCGGAGCCTGCTCGCTCAACGTAATAACCGGAGTCTGGATACCCAGCAAAACTGACCGGAGCCTGAACGCTCAACGTAAAAACCGGAGTCTGGATACCCAACAAAACTGACCGGAGCCTGAACGCTCAACGTAAAAACCGGAGTCTGGATACCCAACGAAACTGACCGGAGCCTGAACGCTTAACGTAATAACCGGAGTCTGGATACCCAACAAAACTGACCGGAGCCTGAACGCTCAACGTAAAAACCAGAGTCTGGATACCCAACAAAACTGACCGGAGCCTGAACGCTCAACGTAAAAATCGGAGTCTGGATACCCAAACAACTGACCGGGGCCTGAATGCTCAACGTAATAACTGAAGTCTGGATACCAAACAAAACTGACCGGAGCCTAAACACTCATTGTAATAACCGGAGTCTGGATACCCAACGAAACTGACCGGAGCCTGAATGCTCAACATAATAACCGGAGTCTGGATACCCAACGAAACTGACCGGAGCCTGAACGCTCAACGTAATAACTGGAGTCTGGATACCCAACAAAACTGACCGGAGCCTGAACGCTCAACGTAAAAACCGGAGTCTGGATACCCAACGAAACTGACAAGAGCCTGAACGCTCAACGTAATAACTAGAGACTGGATACACAACGAAACTGACCGGAGCCTGAACGCTCAATGTAATAACCGGAGTCTGGATACCCAACGAAACTGACCGGAGCCTGAACGCTCAACATAATAACCGGAGTCTGGATACCCAAAGAAACTGACCGGAGCCTGAACGCTCAACTTAATAACCGGAGTCTGGATACCCAACAAAACTGACCGGAGCCTGAACGCTCAACGTAAAAACCGGAGTCTGGATACCCAACAAAACTGACCGGAGCCTAAACGCTCAACGTAATAAATGGAGTCTGGATACACAACGAAACTGACCGGAGCCTGAATGCTCAACGTAATAACCGGAGTCTGGATACCCAATAAAACTGACCGGAGCCTGAACGCTCAACGTAAAAACCGGAGTCTGGATACCCAACGAAACTGACCGGAGCCTGAACGCTCAACGTAATAACCGGAGTCTGGATACCGAAAGAAACTGATCGGAGCCTGAACGCTCAACGTAATAACCGGAGTCTGGATACCCAACGAAACTGACTGGAGCCTGAACGCTCAAAGTAAAAACCAGAGTCTGGATACCCAACGAAACTAACCGGAGCCTGAACGCTCAAAGTAATAACCGGAATCTGGATACTCAACGAAACTGACCGGAGCCTGAACGCTTAACGTAATAACCGAAGTCTGGATACCCAACAAAACTGACCAGAGCTTGAACGCTCAACGTAAAAACCAGAGTCTGGATACCCAACAAAACTGACCGGAGCCTGAATGCTCAACGTAAAAATCGGAGTCTGGATACCCAATGAAACTGACCGGGGCCTGAATGCTCAACGTAATAACTGAAGTCTGGATACCAAACGAAACTGACCGGAGCCTAAACACTCAATGTAATAACCGGAGTCTGGATACCCAACGAAACTGACCGGAGCCTGAACGCTCAACATAATAACCGGAGTCTGGATACCCAACGAAACTGACCGGAGCCTGAACGCTCAACGTAATAACCGGAGTCTGGATACCCAACAAAACTAACCGGAGCCTGAACGCTCACGTAAAAACCGGAGTCTGGATACCCAACGAAACTGACCGGAGCCTGAACGCTCAACGTAATAACTGGAGTCTGGATACACAACGAAACTGACCGGAGCCTGAATGCTCAACATAATAACCGGAGTCTGGTTACCCAATAAAACTGACCGGAGCCTGAACGCTCAACGTAAAAACCGGAGTCTGGATACCCAACGAAACTGATCGGAGCCTGAACGCTCAACGTAATAACCAGAGTCTGGATATCGAACGAAACTGACCGGAGCCTGAACGCTCAACGTAATAACCGGAGTCTGGATACCCAACGAAACTGACCGGAGCCTGAACGCTTAAAGTAAAAACCAGAGTCTGGATACCCAACGAAACTGACCGGAGCCTGAACGCTCAACGTAATAACCGGAGTCTGGATACCCAACGAAACTGACCGGAGCCTGAACGCTTAACGTAATAACCGGAGTCTGGATACCCAACCAAACTGACCGGAGCCTGAACGCTCAACGTAAAAACCAGAGTCTGGATACCCAACAAAACTGACCGGAGCCTAAACGCTCAAAATAAAAATCGGAGTCTGGATACCCAACGAAACTGACCGGGGCCTGAATGCTCAACGTAATAACTGAAGTCTGGATACCAAACAAAACTGACAGGAGCCTAAACACTCAATGTAATAACCGGAGTCTGGATACCCAACGAAACTGACCGGAGCCTGAACGCTCAACATAATAACCGGAGTCTGGATACCCAACGAAACAGACCGGAGGCTGAACGCTCAACGTAATAACTGGAGTCTGGATACCCAACAAAACTGACCGGAGCCTCAACGCTCAACGTAAAAACCGGAGTCTGGATACCCAACGAAACTGACCAGAGCCTGAACGCTCAACGTAATAACTAGAGACTGGATACCCAACGAAACTGACCGGAGCCTGAATGCTCAATGTAATAACCGGAGTCTGGATACCCAACGAAACTGACCGGAGCCTGAACGCTGAACATAATAACCGGAGTCTGGATACCCAAAGAAACTGACCGGAGCCTGAACGCTCAACTTAATAACCGGAGTCTGGATACCCAAAAAGACTGACCGGAGCCTGAACGCTCAACGTAAAAACAGGAGTCTGGATACCCAACAAAACTGACCGGAGCCTGAACGCTCAACGTAATAACTGGAGTCTGGATACACAACGAAACTGACCGGAGCCTGAACGCTCAACGTAATAACCGGAGTCTGGATACCCAATAAAACTGACCGGAGCCTGAACGCTCAACGTAAAAACCGGAGTCTGGATACCCAACGAAACTGACCGGAGCCTTAACGCTCAACGTAATAACCGGAGTCTGGATACCGAACGAAACTGATCGGAGCCTGAACGCTCAACGTAATAACCGGAGTCTGGATACCCAACGAAACTGACCGGAGCCTGAACGCTCAAAGTAAAAACCAGAGTCTGGATACCCAACGAAACTAACCGGAGCCTGAACGCTCAAAGTAATAACCGGAATCTGGATACCCAACGAAACTGACCGGAGCCTGAACGCTTAACGTAATAACCGTAGTCTGGATACCCAACAAAACTGACCGGAGCTTGAACGCTAAACGTAAAAACCAGAGTCTGGATACCCAACAAAACTGACCGGAGCCTGAATGCTCAACGTAAAAATCGGAGTCTGGATACCCAACGAAACTGACCGGGGCCTGAACGCTCAACGTAATAACCGGAGTCTGGATACCCAACAAAACTGACCGGAGCCTGAACGCTCACGTAAAAACCGGAGTCTGGATACCCAACGAAACTGACCGGAGCCTGAACGCTCAACGTAATAACTGGAGTCTGGATACACAACGAAACTGACCGGAGCCTGAACGCTCAACGTAATAACCGGAGTCTGGTTACCCAATAAAACTGACCGGAGCCTGAACGCTTAACGTAAAAACCGGAGTCTGGATACCCAACGAAACTGACCGGAGCCTGAACGCTCAACGTAATAACCATAGTCTGGATATCGAACGAAACTGACCGGAGCCTGAACGCTCAACGTAATAACCGGAGTCTGGATACCCAACGAAACTGACCGGAGCCTGAACGCTCAACGTAATAACCGGAGTCTGGATACCCAACAAAACTGACCGGAGCCTGAACACTCAACGTAATAACCGGAGTCTGGATACACAACGAATTTGACCGGAGCCTGGACGCTCACGTAATAACCGGAGTCTGGATACCCAACGAAATTGACCGGAGCCTTAACGCTCAACATAATAACCAGAGTCTGGATACCCAACAAAACTGACCGGAGCCTGAACGCTCAACGTAAAAATCGGAGTCTGGATACCCAACGAAACTGACCGGGGCCTGAATGCTCAACGTAATAACTGAAGTCTGGATACCAAACGAAACTGACAGGAGCCTAAACACTCAATGTAATAACCGGAGTCTGGATACCCAACGAAACTGACCGGAGCCTGAACGCTCAACATAATAACCAGAGTCTGGATACTCAACGAAACTGACCGGAGCCTGAACGCTCAACGTAATAACCGGAGTCTGGATACCCAACAAAACTGACCGGAGCCTGAACGCTCAACGTAAAAACCGGAGTCTGGATACCCAACGAAACTGACCGGAGCCTGAACGCTCAATGTAATAACTGGAGTCTGGATACACAACGAAACTGACCGGAGCCTGAACGCTCAACGTAATAACCGGAGTCTGGATACCCAATAAAACTGACCGGGGCCTGAACGTTCAACGTAAAAACCGGAATCTGGATACCCAACGAAACTGACCGGAGCCTGAACGCTCAACGTGATAACCGGAGTCTGGATACCCAACGAAACTGACCGGAGCCTGAACGCTCAACGTAATAACCGGAATCTGGATACACAACGAAACTGATCGGAGCTTGAACGCTCAACGTAATAACCGAAGTTCGGATACCCAACGAAACTGACCGGAGCCTGAACGCTCAACATAATAACCGGAGTCTGGATACCCAACAAAACTGACCGGAGCCTGAACGTTCAACGTAATAACCGGAATCTGGATACACAACGAAACTGACTGGAGCCAGAACCATCAATGTAATAACCGAAGTCTGGATACGCAACGAAACTGAACGGAGCCTGAACGCTCAACGTAATAACCGGAGTCTAGATACCCAACGAAACTGACCAAAGCCTGAACGCTCAACGTAATAACCGGAGTCTGGATACCCAACGAAACTGACCGGAGCCTGCTCGCTCAACGTAATAACCGGAGTCTGGATACCCAGCAAAACTGACCGGAGCCTGAACGCTCAACGTAAAAACCGGAGTCTGGATACCCAACAAAACTGACCGGAGCCTGAACGCTCAACGTAAAAACCGGAGTCTGGATACCCAACGAAACTGACCGGAGCCTGAACGCTCACGTAAAAACCGGAGTCTGGATACCCAACGAAACTGACCGGAGCCTGAACGCTCAACGTAATAACTGGAGTCTGGATACACAACGAAACTGACCGGAGCCTGAACGCTCAACGTAATAACCGGAGTCTGGTTACCCAATAAAACTGACCGGAGCCTGGACGCTCAACGTAAAAACCGGAGTCTGGATACCCAACGAAACTGACCGGAGCCTGAACGCTCAACGTAATAACCATAGTCTGGATATCAAACGAAACTGACCGGAGCCTGAACGCTCAACGTAATAACCGGAGTCTGGATACCCAACGAAACTGACCGGAGCCTGAACGGTTAAAGTAAAAGCCAGAGTCTGGATACCCAACGAAACTGACCGGAGCCTGAACGCTCAACGTAATAACCGGAGTCTGGATACCCAACGAAACTGACCGGAGCCTGAACGCTTAACGTAATAACCGGAGTCTGGATACCCAACAAAACTGACCGGAGCCTGAACGCTCAACGTAAAAACCAGAGTCTGGATACCCAACAAAACTGACCGGAGCCTGAACGCTCAACGTAAAAATCGGAGTCTGGATACCCAAACAACTGACCGGGGCCTGAATGCTCAACGTAATAACTGAAGTCTGGATACCAAACGAAACTGACCGGAGCCTAAACACTCATTGTAATAACCGGAGTCTGGATACCCAACGAAACTGACCGGAGCCTGAATGCTCAACATAATAACCGGAGTCTGGATACCCAACGAAACTGACCGAAGCCTGAACGCTTAACGTAATAACCGGAGTCTGGATACCCAACAAAACTGACCGGAGCTTGAACGCTCAACGTAAAAACCAGAGTCTGGATACCCAACAAAACTGACCGGAGCCTGAATGCTCAACGTAAAAATCGGAGTCTGGATACCCAACGAAACTGACCGGGGCCTGAATGCTCAACGTAATAACTGAAGTCTGGATACCAAACGAAACTGACCGGAGCCTAAACACTCAATGTAATAACCGGAGTCTGGATACCCAACGAAACTGACCGGAGCCTGAACGTTCAACATAATAACCGGAGTCTGGATACCCAACGAAACTGACCGGAGCCTGAACGCTCAACGTAATAACCGGAGTCTGGATACCCAACAAAACTGACCGGAGCCTGAACGCTCACGTAAAAACCGGAGTCTGGATACCCAACGAAACTGACCGGAGCCTGAACGCTCAACGTAATAACTGGAGTCTGGATACACAACGAAACTGAATGGAGCCTGAACACTCAACGTAATAACCGGAGTCTGGTTACCCAATAAAACTGACCGGAGCCTGAACGCTCAACGTAAAAACCGGAGTCTGGATACCCAACGAAACTGACCGGAGCCTGAACGCTCAACGTAATAACCATAGTCTGGATATCGAACGAAACTGACCGGAGCCTGAACGCTCAACGTAATAACCGGAGTCTGGATACCCAACGAAACTGACCGGAGCCTGAACGGTTAAAGTAAAAACCAGAGTCTGGATACCCAACGAAACTGACCGGAGCCTGAACGCTCAACGTAATAACCGGAGTCTGGATACCCAACGAAACTGACCGGAGCCTGAACGCTTAACGTAATAACCGGAGTCTGGATACCCAACAAAACTGACCGGAGCTTGAACGCTCAACGTAAAAACCAGAGTCTGAATACCCAACAAAACTGACCGGAGCCTGAATGCTCAACGTAAAAATCGGAGTCTGGATACCCAACGAAACTGACCGGGGCCTGAATGCTCAACGTAATAACTGAAGTCTGGATACCAAACGAAACTGACCGGAGCCTAAACACTCAATGTAATAACCGGAGTCTGGATACCCAACGAAACTGACCGGAGCCTGAACGCTCAACATAATAACCGGAGTCTGGATACCCAACGAAACTGACCGGAGCCTGAACGCTCAACGTAATAACCGGAGTCTGGATACCCAACAAAACTGACCGGAGCCTGAACGCTCACGTAAAAACCGGAGTCTGGATACCCAACGAAACTGACCGGAGCCTGAACGCTCAACGTAATAACTGGAGTCTGGATACACAACGAAACTGACCGGAGCCTGAACGCTCAACGTAATAACCGGAGTCTGGTTACCCAATAAAACTGACCGGAGCCTGAACGCTCAATGTAAAAACCGGAGTCTGGATACTCAACGAAACTGACCGGAGCCTGAACGCTCAACGTAATAACCATAGTCTGGATATCGAACGAAACTGACCGGAGCCTGAACGCTCAACGTAATAACCGGAGTCTGGATACCCAACGAAACTGACCGGAGCCTGAACGGTTAAAGTAAAAACCAGAGTCTGGATACCCAACGAAACTGACCGGAGCCTGAACGCTCAACGTAATAACCGGAGTCTGGATACCCAACGAAACTGACCGGAGCCTGAACGCTTAACGTAATAACCGGAGTCTGGATACCCAACAAAACTGACCGGAGCCTGAACGCTCAACGTAAAAACCAGAGTCTGGATACCCAACAAAACTGACCGGAGCCTGAACGCTCAACGTAAAAATCGGAGTCTGGATACCCAACGAAACTGACCGGGGCCTGAATGCTCAACGTAATAACTGAAGTCTGGATACCAAACGAAACTGACAGGAGCCTAAACACTCAATGTAATAATCGGAGTCTGGATACCCAACGAAACTGACCGGAGCCTGAACGCTCAACATAATAACCAGAGTCTGGATACTCAACGAAACTGACCGGAGCCTGAACGCTCAACGTAATAACTGGAGTCTGGATACCCAACAAAACTGACCGGAGCCTGAACGCTCAACGTAAAAACCGGAGTCTGGATACCCAACGAAACTGACCGGAGCCTGAACGCTCAACGTAATAACTGGAGTCTGGATACACAACGAAACTGACCGGAGCCTGAACGCTCAACGTAATAACCGGAGTCTGGATACCCAATAAAACTGACCGGGGCCTGAACGTTCAACGTAAAAACCGGAATCTGGATACCCAACGAAACTGACCGGAGCCTGAACGCTCAACGTGATAACCGGAGTCTGGATACCCAACGAAACTGACCGGAGCCTGAACGCTCAACGTAAAAACCGGAGTCTGGATACCCAACGAAACTGACCGGAGCCTGAACGCTTAACGTAATAACTGGAGTCTGGATACATAACGAAACTGACCGGAGCCTGAACGCTCAACGTAATAACCGGAGTCTGGATACCCAACGAAACTGACCGGAGCATGAACGCTCAACGTAATAACCGGAGTCTGGATACCGAACGAAACTGATCGGAGCCTGAACGCTCAACGTAATAACCGGAGTCTGGATACCCAACGAAACTGACCGGAGCCTGAACGCTCAAAGTAAAAACCAGAGTCTGGATACCCAACGAAACTAACCGGAGCCTGAACGCTCAACGTAATAACCGGAATCTGGATACCCAACGAAACTGACCGGAGCCTGAACGCTTAACGTAATAACCGGAGTCTGGATACCCAACAAAACTGACCGGAGCCTGAACGCTCAACGTAAAAACCAGAGTCTGGATACCCAACAAAACTGACCGGAGTCTGAACGCTCAACGTAAAAATCGGAGTCTGGATACCCAACGAAACTGACCGGGGCCTGAATGCTCAACGTAATAACTGAAGTCTGGATACCAAACGAAACTGACCGGAGCCTAAACACTCAATGTAATAACCGGAGTCTGGATACCCAACGAAACTGACCGGAGCCTGAACGTTCAACATAATAACCGGAGTCTGGATACCCAACGAAACTGACCGGAGCCTGAACGCTCAACGTAATAACCGGAGTCTGGATACCCAACAAAACTGACCGGAGCCTGAACGCTCACGTAAAAACCGGAGTCTGGATACCCAACGAAACTGACCGGAGCCTGAACGCTCAACGTAATAACTGGAGTCTGGATACACAACGAAACTGACCGGAGCCTGAACGCTCAACGTAATAACCGGAGTCTGGTTACCCAATAAAACTGACCGGAGCCTGAACGCTCAACGTAAAAACCGGAGTCTGGATACCCAACGAAACTGACCGGAGCCTGAACGCTCAACGTAATAACCATAGTCTGGATATCGAACGAAACTGACCGGAGCCTGAACGCTCAACGTAATAACCGGAGTCTGGATACCCAACGAAACTGACCGGAGCCTGAACGGTTAAAGTAAAAACCAGAGTCTGGATACCCAACGAAACTGACCGGAGCCTGAACGCTCAACGTAATAACCGGAGTCTGGATACCCAACGAAACTGACCGGAGCCTGAACGCTTAACGTAATAACCGGAGTCTGGATACCCAACAAAACTGACCGGAGCTTGAACGCTCAACGTAAAAACCAGAGTCTGGATACCCAACAAAACTGACCGGAGCCTGAATGCTCAACGTAAAAATCGGAGTCTGGATACCCAACGAAACTGACCGGGGCCTGAATGCTCAACGTAATAACTGAAGTCTGGATACCAAACGAAACTGACCGGAGCCTAAACACTCAATGTAATAACCGGAGTCTGGATACCCAACGAAACTGACCGGAGCCTGAACGCTCAACATAATAACCGGAGTCTGGATACCCAACGAAACTGACCGGAGCCTGAACGCTCAACGTAATAACCGGAGTCTGGATACCCAACAAAACTGACCGGAGCCTGAACGCTCACGTAAAAACCGGAGTCTGGATACCCAACGAAACTGACCGGAGCCTGAACGCTCAACGTAATAACTGGAGTCTGGATACACAACGAAACTGACCGGAGCCTGAACGCTCAACGTAATAACCGGAGTCTGGTTACCCAATAAAACTGACCGGAGCCTGAACGCTCAATGTAAAAACCGGAGTCTGGATACCCAACGAAACTGACCGGAGCCAAAAACGCTCAACGTAATAACCATAGTCTGGATATCGAACGAAACTGACCGGAGCCTGAACGCTCAACGTAATAACCGGAGTCTGGATACCCAACGAAACTGACCGGAGCCTGAACGGTTAAAGTAAAAACCAGAGTCTGGATACCCAACGAAACTGACCGGAGCCTGAACGCTCAACGTAATAACCGGAGTCTGGATACCCAACGAAACTGACCGGAGCCTGAACGCTTAACGTAATAACCGGAGTCTGGATACCCAACAAAACTGACCGGAGCCTGAACGCTCAACGTAAAAACCAGAGTCTGGATACCCAACAAAACTGACCGGAGCCTGAACGCTCAACGTAAAAATCGGAGTCTGGATACCCAACGAAACTGACCGGGGCCTGAATGCTCAACGTAATAACTGAAGTCTGGATACCAAACGAAACTGACAGGAGCCTAAACACTCAATGTAATAATCGGAGTCTGGATACCCAACGAAACTGACCGGAGCCTGAACGCTCAACATAATAACCAGAGTCTGGATACTCAACGAAACTGACCAGAGCCTGAACGCTCAACGTAATAACTGGAGTCTGGATACCCAACAAAACTGACCGGAGCCTGAACGCTCAACGTAAAAACCGGAGTCTGGATACCCAACGAAACTGACCGGAGCCTGAACGCTCAACGTAATAACTGGAGTCTGGATACACAACGAAACTGACCGGAGCCTGAACGCTCAACGTAATAACCGGAGTCTGGATACCCAATAAAACTGACCGGGGCCTGAACGTTCAACGTAAAAACCGGAATCTGGATACCCAACGAAACTGACCGGAGCCTGAACGCTCAACGTGATAACCGGAGTCTGGATACCCAACGAAACTGACCGGAGCCTGAACGCTCAACGTAAAAACCGGAGTCTGGATACCCAACGAAACTGACCGGAGCCTGAACGCATAACGTAATAACTGGAGTCTGGATACATAACGAAACTGACCGGAGCCTGAACGCTCAACGTAATAACCGGAGTCTGGATACCCAACGAAACTGACCGGAGCATGAACGCTCAACGTAATAACCGGAGTCTGGATACCGAACGAAACTGATCGGAGCCTGAACGCTCAACGTAATAACCGGAGTCTGGATACCCAACGAAACTGACCGGAGCCTGAACGCTCAAAGTAAAAACCAGAGTCTGGATACCCAACGAAACTAACCGGAGCCTGAACGCTCAACGTAATAACCGGAATCTGGATACCCAACGAAACTAACCGGAGCCTGAACGCTTAACGTAATAACCGGAGTCTGGATACCCAACAAAACTGACCGGAGCCTGAACGCTCAACGTAAAAACCAGAGTCTGGATACCCAACAAAACTGACCGGAGTCTGAACGCTCAACGTAAAAATCGGAGTCTGGATACCCAACGAAACTGACCGGGGCCTGAATGCTCAACGTAATAACTGAAGTCTGGATACCAAACGAAACTGACCGGAGCCTAAACACTCAATGTAATAACCGGAGTCTGGATACCCAATGAAACTGACCGGAGCCTGAACGCTCAACATAATAACCGGAGTCTGGATACCCAACGAAACTGACCGGAGCCTGAACGCTCAACGTAATAACCGGAGTCTGGATACCCAACAAAACTGACCGGAGCCTGAACGCTCAACGTAAAAACCGGAGTCTGGATACCCAACGAAACTGACCGGAGCCTGAACGCTCAACGTAATAACTGGAGTCTGGATACACAATGAAACTGACCGGAGCCTGAACGTTCAACGTAATAACCGGAGTCTGGATACCCAAATAAAACTGACCGGAGCCTGAACGCTCAACTTAAAAACCGGAGCCTGGATACCCAACGAAACTGACCGGAGCCTGAACGCTCAACGTAATAACCGGAGTCTGGATACACAACGAAATTGACCAGAGCCTGAACGCTCAACGTAACAACCGGAATCTGGATACCCAACGAAACTAACCGGAGCCTGAACGTTCAATGTAATAACCGGAGTCTGGATACCCAACAAAACTGACCGGAGCCTGAACGCTCAACGTAATAACCGGAATCTGGATACACAACGAAACTGATCGGAGCTTTAACGCTCCACGTAATAACCGAAGTTCGGATACCTAACGAAACTGACCGGAGCCTGAACGCTCAACATAATAACCGGAGTCTGGATACCCAACAAAACTGACCGGATCCTGAACGTTCAACGTAATAACCGGAATCTGGATACACAATGAAACTGACTTGAGCCTGAACCATCAATGTAATAACCGAAGTCTGGATACGCAACGAAACTGACCGGAGCCAGACCGCTAAAAGTAATAACCGAAGTCTGGATACACAACGAAACTGAACGGAGACTGAACACTCAATGTAATAACCGGAGTCTAGATACCCAATGAAACTGACCGGAGCCTGCTCGCTCAACGTAATAACCGGAGTCTGGATACCCAACAAAACTGACCGAAGCCCGAACGCTCAACGTAAAAACTAGAGTCTGGATACCCAACAAAACTGACCGGAGCCTGAATGCTCAACATAAAAACCGGAGTCTGGATACCCAACGAAACTGACCAGAGCCTGAACGCTCAACGTAATAACCGGAGTCTGGATACCCAACGAAACTGACCGGAGCCTGAACGCTCAACGTAATAACCGGAGTCTGGATACCCAAAGAAACTGACCGGAGCCTGAACGCTCAAAGTAAAAACCAGAGTCTGGATACCCAACGAAACTGACCGGAGCCTGAACGCTCAACGTAATAACCGTCTGGATACCCAACGAAACTGACCGGAGCCTGAACGCTTAACGTAATAACCGGAGTCTGGATACCCAACAAAACTGACCGGAGCCTGAACGCTCAACGTAAAAACCAGAGTCTAGATACCCAACAAAACTGCCCGGAGCCTGAACGCTCAACGTAAAAATCGGAGTCTGGATACCCAACGAAACTGACCGGGGCCTGAATGCTCAACGTAATAACTGAAGTCTGGATACCAAACGAAACTGACCGGAGCCTAAACACTCAATGTAATAACCGGAGTCTGGATATCCAACGAAACTGACCGGAGCCTGAACGCTCAACATAATAACAGGGGTCTGGATACCCAACGAAACTGACCGGAGCCTGAACGCTCAACGTAATAACCGGAGTCTAGATACCCAACAAATTTGACCGGAGCCTGAACGCTCAATGTAAAAACCGGAGTCTGGATACCCAACGAAACTGACTAGAGCCTGAACGCTCAACGTAATAACTGGAGTCTGGATACACAACGAAACTGACCGGAGCCTGAACGCTCAATGTAATAACCGGAGTCTGGATACCCAACAAAACTGACCAGTGCCTGAACGCTCAACGTAAAAACCGGAGTCTGGATATCCAACGAAACTGACCGGAGCCTAAACACTCAACGTAATAACTGGAGTCTGGATACACAACGAAACTGACCGGAGGCTGAACGCTCAACGTAATAACCGGAGTCTGGATACTCAACAAAACTGACGGAGCCTGAACGCTCAACGTAAAAACCGGAGTCTGGATACCCAACGAAACTGACCGGAGCCTGAACGCTTAAGGTAATAACTGGAGTCTGGATACATAACGAAACTGACCGGAGCCTGAACGCTCAACGTAATAACCGGAGTCTGGATACCCAACGAAACTGACCGGAGCATGAACGCTCAACGTAATAACCGGAGTCTGGATACCGAACGAAACTGATCGGAGCTTGAACGCTCAACGTAATAACCGGAGTCTGGATACCCAACGAAACTGACCGGAGCCTGAACGCTCAAAGTAAAAACCAGAGTCTGGATACCCAACGAAACTAACCGGAGCCTGAACGCTCAACGTAATAACCGGAATCTGGATACCCAACGAAACTTACCGGAGCCTGAACGCTTAACGTAATAACCGGAGTCTGGATACCCAACAAAACTGACCGGAGCCTGAACGCTCAACGTAAAAACCAGAGTCTGGATACCCAACAAAACTGACCGGAGCCTGAACGCTCAATGTAAAAATCGGAGTCTGGATACCCAACGAAACTGACCGGGGCCTGAATGCTCAACGTAATAACTGAAGTCTGGATACCAAACGAAACTGACCGGAGCCTAAACACTCAATGTAATAACCGAGTCTGGATACCCAACGAAACTGACCGGAGCCTGAACGCTCAACATAATAACCAGAGTCTGGATACCCAACGAAACTGACCGGAGTCTGAACGCTCAACATAATAATCGGAGTCTTGATACCCAACAAAACTGACCGGAGCCTGAACGCTCACGTAAAACCCGGAGTCTGGATACCCAACGAAACTGACCGGAGCCTGAACGCTCAACGTAATAACTGGAGTCTGGATACACAACGAAACTGACCGGAGCCTGAACGCTCAACGTAATAACCGGAGTCTGGATACCCAATAAAACTGACTGGAGCCTGAACGCTCAACGTAAAAACCGGAGTCTGGATACCCAACGAAACTGACCGGAGCCTGAACGCTCAACGTAATAACCGGAGTCTGGATATCGAACGAAACTGACCGGAGCCTGAACGCTCAACGTAATAACCAGAGTCTGGATACCCAATAAAACTGACCGGAGCCTGAACGCTCAACGTAAAAACCAGAGTCTGGATACCCAACAAAACTGACCGGAGCCTGAACGCTCAACGTAAAAATCGGAGTCTGGATACCCAACGAAACTGACCGGGGCCTGAATGCTCAACGTAATAACTGAAGTCTGGATACCAAACGAAACTGACCGGAGCCTAAACACTCAATGTAATAACCGGAGTCTGGATACCCAACGAAACTGACCGGAGCCTGAACGCTCAACATAATAACCGGAGTCTGGATACCCAACGAAATTGACCGGAGCCTGAACGCTCAACGTAATAACCGGAGTCTGGATACCCAACGAAACTGACCGGAGCCTGAACGCTCAACGTAATAACTGGAGTCTGGATACACAACGAAACTGACCGGAGCCTGAACGCTCAACATAATAACCGGAGTCTGGATACCCAATAAAACTGACTGGAGCCTGAACGCTCAACGTAAAAACTGGAGTCTGGATACCCAACGAAACTGACCGGAGCCTGAACGCTCAACGTAATAACCGGAGTCTAGATATCGAACGAAACTGACCGGAGCCTGAACGCTCAACGTAATAACCGGAGTCTGGATACCCAACGAAACTGACCGGAGCCTGAACGCTTAAAGTAATAACCGGAGTCTGGATACCCAACGAAACTGACCGGAGCCTGAACGCTCAACGTAATAACCGGAGTCTGGATACCCAACGAAACTGACCGGAGCCTGAACGCTTAACGTAATAACCGAAGTCTGGATACCTAACAAAACTGACCGGAGCCTGAACGCTCAACGTAAAAACCGGAGTCTGGATACCCAACGAAACTAACCGGAGCCTGAACGCTCAACGTAATAACTGGAGTCTGGATACACAACGAAACTGACCGGAGTCTGAACGCTCAATGTAATAACCAGAGTCTGGATACCCAAAAAAACTGACCGGTGCCTTAACGCTCAACGTAAAAACCGGAGTCTGGATACCCAACAAAACTGACCGGAGCCTGAACGCTCAACGTAATAACCGGAGTCTGGATACCCCACGAAACTGATCGGAGCCTGAACGCTCAACGTAATACCCGGAGTCTGGATACCGAACGAAACTGATCGGAGCCTGAACGCTCAACGTAATAACCGGAGTCTGGATACCCAACGAAACTGACCGGAGCCTGAACGCTCAAAGTAAAAACCAGAGTCTGGATACACAACGAAACTGACCGGAGGCTGAACGCTCAACGTAATAACCGGAGTCTGGATACTCAACAAAACTGACGGAGCCTGAACGCTCAACGTAAAAACCGGAGTCTGGATACCCAACGAAACTGACCGGAGCCTGAACGCTTAAGGTAATAACTGGAGTCTGGATACATAACGAAACTGACCGGAGCCTGAACGCTCAACGTAATAACCGGAGTCTGGATACCCAACGAAACTGACCGGAGCATGAACGCTCAACGTAATAACCGGAGTCTGGATACCGAACGAAACTGATCGGAGCTTGAACGCTCAACGTAATAACCGGAGTCTGGATACCCAACGAAACTGACCGGAGCCTGAACGCTCAAAGTAAAAACCAGAGTCTGGATACCCAACGAAACTAACCGGAGCCTGAACGCTCAACGTAATAACCGGAATCTGGATACCCAACGAAACTTACCGGAGCCTGAACGCTTAACGTAATAACCGGAGTCTGGATACCCAACAAAACTGACCGGAGCCTGAACGCTCAACGTAAAAACCAGAGTCTGGATACCCAACAAAACTGACCGGAGCCTGAACGCTCAATGTAAAAATCGGAGTCTGGATACCCAACGAAACTGACCGGGGCCTGAATGCTCAACGTAATAACTGAAGTCTGGATACCAAACGAAACTGACCGGAGCCTAAACACTCAATGTAATAACCGGAGTCTGGATACCCAACGAAACTGACCGGAGCCTGAACGCTCAACATAATAACCAGAGTCTGGATACCCAACGAAACTGACCGGAGTCTGAACGCTCAACATAATAATCGGAGTCTTGATACCCAACAAAACTGACCGGAGCCTGAACGCTCACGTAAAACCCGGAGTCTGGATACCCAACGAAACTGACCGGAGCCTGAACGCTCAACGTAATAACTGGAGTCTGGATACACAACGAAACTGACCGGAGCCTGAACGCTCAACGTAATAACCGGAGTCTGGATACCCAATAAAACTGACTGGAGCCTGAACGCTCAACGTAAAAACCGGAGTCTGGATACCCAACGAAACTGACCGGAGCCTGAACGCTCAACGTAATAACCGGAGTCTGGATATCGAACGAAACTGACCGGAGCCTGAACGCTCAACGTAATAACCAGAGTCTGGATACCCAATAAAACTGACCGGAGCCTGAACGCTCAACGTAAAAACCAGAGTCTGGATACCCAACAAAACTGACCGGAGCCTGAACGCTCAACGTAAAAATCGGAGTCTGGATACCCAACGAAACTGACCGGGGCCTGAATGCTCAACGTAATAACTGAAGTCTGGATACCAAACGAAACTGACCGGAGCCTAAACACTCAATGTAATAACCGGAGTCTGGATACCCAACGAAACTGACCGGAGCCTGAACGCTCAACATAATAACCGGAGTCTGGATACCCAACGAAATTGACCGGAGCCTGAACGCTCAACGTAATAACCGGAGTCTGGATACCCAACGAAACTGACCGGAGCCTGAACGCTCAACGTAATAACTGGAGTCTGGATACACAACGAAACTGACCGGAGCCTGAACGCTCAACATAATAACCGGAGTCTGGATACCCAATAAAACTGACTGGAGCCTGAACGCTCAACGTAAAAACTGGAGTCTGGATACCCAACGAAACTGACCGGAGCCTGAACGCTCAACGTAATAACCGGAGTCTAGATATCGAACGAAACTGACCGGAGCCTGAACGCTCAACGTAATAACCGGAGTCTGGATACCCAACGAAACTGACCGGAGCCTGAACGCTTAAAGTAATAACCGGAGTCTGGATACCCAACGAAACTGACCGGAGCCTGAACGCTCAACGTAATAACCGGAGTCTGGATACCCAACGAAACTGACCGGAGCCTGAACGCTTAACGTAATAACCGAAGTCTGGATACCTAACAAAACTGACCGGAGCCTGAACGCTCAACGTAAAAACCGGAGTCTGGATACCCAACGAAACTAACCGGAGCCTGAACGCTCAACGTAATAACTGGAGTCTGGATACACAACGAAACTGACCGGAGTCTGAACGCTCAATGTAATAACCAGAGTCTGGATACCCAAAAAAACTGACCGGTGCCTTAACGCTCAACGTAAAAACCGGAGTCTGGATACCCAACAAAACTGACCGGAGCCTGAACGATCAACGTAATAACCGGAGTCTGGATACCCCACGAAACTGATCGGAGCCTGAACGCTCAACGTAATAACCGGAGTCTGGATACCGAACGAAACTGATCGGAGCCTGAACGCTCAACGTAATAACCGGAGTCTGGATACCCAACGAAACTGACCGGAGCCTGAACGCTCAAAGTAAAAACCAGAGTCTGGATACCCAACGAAACTAACCGGAGCCTGAACGCTCAACGTAATAACCGGAATCTGGATACCCAACGAAACTGACCGGAGCCTGAACGCTTAACGTAATAACCGGAGTCTGGATACCCAACAAAACTGACCGGAGCCTGAACGCTCAACGTAAAAACCAGAGTCTGGATACCCAACAAAACTGACCGGAGCCTGAACGCTCAACGTAAAAATCGGAGTCTGGATACCCAACGAAACTGACCGGGGCCTAAATGCTCAACGTAATAACTGAAGTCTGGATACCAAACGAAACTGACCGGAGCCTAAACACTCAATGTAATAACCGGAGTCTGGATACCCAACTAAACTGACTGGAGCCTGAACGCTCAACATAATAACCGGAGTCTGGATACCCAACGAAACTGACCGGAGCCTGAACGCTCAACGTAATAACCGGAGTCTGGATACCCAACAAAACTGACCAGTGCCTGAACGCTCAACGTAAAAACCGGAGTCTGGATATCCAACGAAACTGACCGGAGCCTAAACGCTCAACGTAATAACTGGAGTCTGGATACACAACGAAACTGACCGGAGGCTGAACGCTCAACGTAATAACCGGAGTCTGGATACTCAACAAAACTGACCGGAGCCTGAACGCTCAACGTAAAAACCGGAGTCTGGATACCCAACGAAACTGACCGGAGCCTGAACGCTCAACGTAATAACTGGAGTCTGGATACATAACGAAACTGACCGGAGCCTGAACGCTCAACATAATAACCGGAGTCTGGATACCCAACGAAACTGACCGGAGCCTGAACGCTCAACGTAATAACCGGAGTCTGGATACCGAACGAAACTGATCGGAGCCTGAACGCTCAACGTAATAACCGGAGTCTGGATACCCAACGAAACTGACCGGAGCCTGAACGCTCAAAGTAAAAACCATAGTCTGGATACCCAACGAAACTAACCGGAGCCTGAACGCTCAACGTAATAACCGGAATCTGGATACCCAACGAAACTGACCGGAGCCTGAACGCTTAACGTAATAACCGGAGTCTGGATACCCAACAAAACTGACCGGAGCCTGAACGCTCAACGTAAAAACCAGAGTCTGGATACCCAACAAAACTGACCGGAGCCTGAACGCTCAATGTAAAAATCGGAGTCTGGATACCCAACGAAACTGACCGGGGCCTGAATGCTCAACGTAATAACTGAAGTCTGGATACCAAACGAAACTGACCGGAGCCTAAACACTCAATGTAATAACCGGAGTCTGGATACCCAATGAAACTGACAGGAGTCTGAACGCTCAACATAATAACCAGAGTCTGGATACCCAACGAAACTGACCGGAGCCTGAACGCTCAACGTAATAACCGGAGTCTGGATACCCAACAAAACTGACCGGAGCCTGAACGCTCACGTAAAACCCGGAGTCTGGATACCCAACGAAACTGACCGGAGCCTGAACGCTCAACGTAATAACTGGAGTCTGGATACACAAAGAAACTGACCGGAGCCTGAACGCTCAACGTAAAAACCGGAGTCTGGATACCCAACGAAACTGACCGGAGCCTGAACGCTCAACGTAATAACCGGAGTCTGGATATCGAACGAAACTGACCGGAGCCTGAACGCTCAACGTAATAACCAGAGTCTGGATACCCAACAAAACTGACCGGAGCCTGAACGCTCAACGTAAAAACCAGAGTCTGGATACCCAACAAAACTGACCGGAGCCTGAACGCTCAACGTAAAAATCGGAGTCTGGATACCCAACAAAACTGACCGGGGCCTGAATGCTCAACGTAATAACTGAAGTCTGGATACCAAACGAAACTGACCGGAGCCTAAACACTCAATGTAATAACCGGAGTCTGGATACCCAACGAAAATGACCGGAGCCTGAACGCTCAACATAATAACCGGAGTCTGGATACCCAACGAAACTGACCGGAGCCTGAACGCTCAACGTAATAACCGGAGTCTGGATACCCAACGAAACTGACCGGAGCCTAAACGCTCAACGTAATAACTGGAGTCTGGATACACAACGAAACTGACCGGAGCCTGAACGCTCAACATAATAACCGGAGTCTGGATACCCAATAAAACTGACTGGAGCCTGAACGCTCAACGTAAAAACTGGAGTCTGGATACCCAACGAAACTGACCGGAGCCTGAACGCTCAACGTAATAACCGGAGTCTGGATATCGAACGAAACTGACCGGAGCCTGAACGCTCAACGTAATAACCGGAGTCTGGATACCCAACGAAACTGACCGGAGCCTGAACGCTTAAAGTAATAACCGGAGTCTGGATACCCAACGAAACTGACCGGAGCCTGAATGCTCAACGTAATAACCGGAGTCTGGATACCCAACGAAACTGACCGGAGCCTGAACGCTTAACGTAATAACCGGAGTCTGGATACCCAACAAAACTGACCGGAGCCTGAACGCTCAACGTAAAAACCGGAGTCTGGATACCCAACGAAACTAACCGGAGCCTGAACGCTCAACGTAATAACTGGAGTCTGGATACACAACGAAACTGACCGGAGTCTGAACGCTCAATGTAATAACCGGAGTCTGGATACCCAAAAAAACTGACCGGTGCCTGAACGCTCAACGTAAAAACCGGAGTCTGGATACCCAACGAAACTGACCGGAGCCTGAACGCTCAACGTAATAACCGGAGTCTGGATACCCAACGAAACTGATCGGAGCCTGAACGCTCAACGTAATAACCGGAGTCTGGATACCGAACGAAACTGATCGGAGCCTGAACGCTCAACGTAATAACCGGAGTCTGGATACCCAACGAAACTGACCGGAGCCTGAACGCTCAAAGTAAAAACCAGAGTCTGGATACCCAACGAAACTAACCGGAGCCTGAACGCTCAACGTAATAACCGGAATCTGGATACCCAACGAAACTGACCGGAGCCTGAACGCTTAACGTAATAACCGGAGTCTGGATACCCAACAAAACTGACCAGAGCCTGAACGCTCAACGTAAAAACCAGAGTCTGGATACCCAACAAAACTGACCGGAGCCTGAACGCTCAAAGTAAAATTCGGAGTCTGGATACCCAACGAAACTGACCGGGGCCTAAATGCTCAACGTAATAACTGAAGTCTGGATACCAAACAAAACTGACCGGAGCCTAAACACTCAATGTAATAACCGGAGTCTGGATACCCAACTAAACTGACTGGAGCCTGAACGCTCAACATAATAACCGGAATCTGGATACCCAACGAAACTGACCGGAGCCTGAACGCTCAACGTAATAACCGGAGTCTGGATACCCAACAAAACTGACCGGAGCCTGAACGCTCACGTAAAAACCGGAGTCTGGATACCCAACAAAACTGACCGGAGCCTGAACGCTCAACGTAATAACTGGAGTCTGGATACACAACGAAACTGACCGGAGCCTGAACGCTCAACGTAATAATCGGAGTCTGGATACCCAATAATACTGACTGGAGCCTGAACGCTCAACATAAAAACCGGAGTCTCGATACCCAACGAAACTGACCGGAGCCTGAACGCTCAACGTAATAACCGGAGTTTGGATATCGAACGAAACTGACCGGAGCCTAAACGCTCAACGTAATAACCGGAGTCTGGATACCCAACGAAACTGACCGGAGCCTGAACGCTCAACGTAAAAATCGGAGTCTGGATACCCAACGAAACTGACCGGAGCCTAAACGCTCAACGTAATAACCGGAGTCTGGATACCCAATAAAACTGACTGGAGCCTGAACGCTCAACGTAAAAACCGGAGTCTGGATACCCAACGAAACTGACCGGAGCCTGAACGCTCAACGTAATAACCGGAGTCTGGATATCGAACGAAACTGACCGGAGCCTGAACGCTCAACGTAATAACCGGAGTCTGGATACCCAACGAAACTGACCGGAGCCTGAACGCTCAAAGTAAAAACCAGAGTCTGGATACCCAACGAAACTAACCGGAGCCTGAACGCTCAACGTAATAACCGGAATCTGGATACCCAACGAAACTGACCGGAGCCTGAACGCTTAACGTAATAACCGGAGTCTGGATACCCAACAAAACTGACCGGAGCCTGAACGCTCAATGTAATAACCGGAGTCTGGATACCCAACAAAACTGACCGGAGCCTGAACACTCAACGTAAAAATCGGAGTCTGGATACCCAACGAAACTGACCGGAGCCTAAACGCTCAACGTAATAACTGGAGTCTGGATACCCAACGAAACTGACCGGAGCCTGAACGCTTAACGTAATAACCGGAGTCTGGATACCCAACAAAACTGACCGGAGCCTGAACGCTCAACGTAAAAACCAGAGTCTGGATACCCAACAAAACTGACCGGAGCCTGAACGCTCAACGTAAAAATCGGAGTCTGGATACCCAACCAAACTGACCGGGGCCTAAATGCTCAACGTAATAACTGAAGTCTGGATACCAAACAAAACTGACCGGAGCCTAAACACTCAATGTAATAACCGGAGTCTGGATACCCAACTAAACTGACTGGAGCCTGAACGCTCAACATAATAACCGGAATCTGGATACCCAACGAAACTGACCGGAGCCTGAACGCTCAACGTAATAACCGGAGTCTGGATACCCAACAAAACTGACCGGAGCCTGAACGCTCACGTAAAAACCGGAGTCTGGATACCCAACAAAACTGACCGGAGCCTGAACGCTCAACGTAATAACTGGAGTCTGGATACACAACGAAACTGACCGGAGCCTGAACGCTCAACGTAATAATCGGAGTCTGGATACCCAATAATACTGACTGGAGCCTGAACGCTCAACGTAAAAACCGGAGTCTCGATACCCAACGAAACTGACCGGAGCCTGAACGCTCAACGTAATAACCGGAGTTTGGATATCGAACGAAACTGACCGGAGCCTGAACGCTCAACGTAATAACCGGAGTCTGGATACCCAACGAAACTGACCGGAGCCTGAACGCTCAACGTAAAAATCGGAGTCTGGATACCCAACGAAACTGACCGGAGCCTAAACGCTCAACGTAATAACCGGAGTCTGGATACCCAATAAAACTGACTGGAGCCTGAACGCTCAACGTAAAAACCGGAGTCTGGATACCCAACGAAACTGACCGGAGCCTGAACGCTCAACGTAATAACCGGAGTCTGGATATCGAACGAAACTGACCGGAGCCTGAACGCTCAACGTAATAACCGGAGTCTGGATACCCAACGAAACTGACCGGAGCCTGAACGCTCAAAGTAAAAACCAGAGTCTGGATACCCAACGAAACTAACCGGAGCCTGAACGCTCAACGTAATAACCGGAATCTGGATACCCAACGAAACTGACCGGAGCCTGAACGCTTAACGTAATAACCGGAGTCTGGATACCCAACAAAACTGACCGGAGCCTGAACGCTCAATGTAATAACCGGAGTCTGGATACCCAACAAAACTGACCGGAGCCTGAACACTCAACGTAAAAATCGGAGTCTGGATACCCAACGAAACTGACCGGAGCCTAAACGCTCAACGTAATAACTGGAGTCTGGATACACAACGAAACTGACCGGAGGCTGAACGCTCAACGTAATAACCGGAGTTTGGATACTCAACAAAACTGACCGGAGCCTGAACGCTCAACGTAAAAACCGGAGTCTGGATACCCAACGAAACTAACCGGAGCCTGAACGCTCAACGTAATAACTGGAGTCTGGATACACAACGAAACTGACCGGAGTTTGAACGCTCAATGTAATAACCGGAGTCTGGATACCCAAAAAAACTGACCGGTGCCTGAACGCTCAACGTAAAAACCGGAGTCTGGATACCCAACGAAACTGACCGGAGCCTGAACGCCTAACGTAATAACCGGAGTCTGGATACCCAACGAAACTGATCGGAGCCTGAACGCTCAACGTAATAACCGGAGTCTGGATACCGAACGAAACTGATCGGAGCCTGAACGCTCAACGTAATAACCGAAGTCTGGATACCCAACGAAACTGACCGGAGCCTGAACGCTCAAAGTAAAAACCAGAGTCTGGATACCCAACGAAACTAACCAGAGCCTGAACGCTCAACGTAATAACCAGAATCTGGATACCCAACGAAACTGACCGGAGCCTGAATGCTTAACGTAATAACCGGAGTCTGGATACCCAACAAAACTGACCGGAGCCTGAACGCTCAACGTAAAAACCAGAGTCTGGATACCCAACAAAACTGACCGGAGCCTGAACGCTCAACGTAAAAATCGGAGTCTGGATACCCAACGAAACTGACCGGGGCCTAAATGCTCAACGTAATAACTGAAGTCTGGATACCAAACGAAACTGACCGGAGCCTAAACACTCAATGTAATAACCGGAGTCTGGATACCCAACTAAACTGACTGGAGCCTGAACGCTCAACATAATAACCGGAGTCTGGATACCCAACGAAACTGACCGGAGCCTGAACGCTCAACGTAATAACCGGAGTCTGGATACCCAACAAAACTGACCGGAGCCTGAACGCTCACGTAAAAACCGGAGTCTGGATACCCAACGAAACTGACCGGAGCCTGAACGCTCAACGTAATAACTGGAGTCTGGATACACAACGAAACTGACCGGAGCCTGAACGCTCAACGTAATAATCGGAGTCTGGATACCCAATAATACTGACTGGAGCCTGAACGCTCAACGTAAAAACCGGAGTCTCGATACCCAACGAAACTGACCGGAGCCTGAACGCTCAACGTAATAACCGGAGTTTGGATATCGAACGAAACTGACCGGAGCCTGAACACTCAACGTAATAACCGGAGTCTGGATACCCAACGAAACTGACCGGAGCCTGAACGCTCAACGTAAAAATCGGAGTCTGGATACCCAACGAAACTGACCGGAGCCTAAACGCTCAACGTAATAACCGGAGTCTGGATACCCAATAAAACTGACTGGAGCCTGAACGCTCAACGTAAAAACCGGAGTCTGGATACCCAACAAAACTGACCGGAGCCTGAACGCTCAACGTAATAACCGGAGTCTGGATATCGAACGAAACTGACCGGAGCCTGAACGCTCAACGTAATAACCGGAGTCTAGATACACAACGAAACTGACCGGAGCCTGAACGCTTAAAGTAAAAACCAGAGTCTGGATACCCAACGAAATTGACCGGAGCCTGAACGCTCAACGTAAAAACCGGAGTCTGGATACCCAACGAAACTGACTGGAGCCTGAACGCTCAACGTAATAACTGGAGTCTGGATACACAACGAAATTGACCGGAGCCTGAACGCTCAATGTAATAACCGGAGTCTGGATACCCAACAAAACTGACCGGAGCCTGAACACTCAACGTAAAAATCGGAGTCTGGATACCCAACGAAACTGACTGGAGCCTAAACGTTCAACGTAATAACTGGAGTCTGGATACACAACGAAACTGACCGGAGGCTGAACGCTCAACGTAATAACCGGAGTTTGGATACTCAACAAAACTGACCGGAGCCTGAACGCTCAACGTAAAAACCGGAGTCTGGATACCCAACGAAACTGACCGGAGCCTGAACGCTCAACGTAATAACTGGAGTCTGGATACACAACGAAACTGACCGGAGCCTGAACGCTCAACGTAATAACCGGAGTCTGGATACCCAACGAAATTGACCGGAGCCTGAACGCTCAACGTAATAACCGGAGTCTGGATACCGAACGAAACTGATCGGAGCCTGAACGCTCAACGTAATAACCGGAGTCTGGATACCCAACGAAACTGACCGGAGCCTGAACGCTCAAAGTAAAAACCAGAGTCTGGATACCCAACGAAACTAACCGGAGCCTGAACGCTCAACGTAATAACCGGAATCTGGATACCCAACGAAACTGACCGGAGCCTGAACGCTTAACGTAATAACCGGAGTCTGGATACCCAACAAAACTGACCGGAGCCTGAACGCTCAACGTAAAAACCAGAGTCTGGATACCCACAAAACTGACCGGAGCCTAAACGCTCAACGTAAAAATCGGAGTCTGGATACCCAACAAAACTGACCGGGGCCTGAATGCTCAACGTAATAACTGAAGTCTGGATACCAAATGAAACTGACCGGAGCCTAAACACTCAATGTAATAACCGGAGTCTGGATACCCAACGAAACTGACCGGAGCCTGAACGCTCAACATAATAACCGGAGTCTGGATACCCAACGAAACTGACCGGAGCCTAAACGCTCAACGTAATAACCGGAGTCTGGATACCCAATAAAACTGACTGGAGCCTGAACGCTCAACGTAAAAACCGGAGTCTGGATACCCAACAAAACTGACCGGAGCCTGAACGCTCAACGTAATAACCGGAGTCTGGATATCGAACGAAACTGACCGGAGCCTGAACGCTCAACGTAATAACCGGAGTCTAGATACACAACGAAACTGACCGGAGCCTGAACGCTTAAAGTAAAAACCAGAGTCTGGATACCCAACGAAATTGACCGGAGCCTGAACGCTCAACGTAAAAACCGGAGTCTGGATACCCAACGAAACTGACTGGAGCCTGAACGCTCAACGTAATAACTGGAGTCTGGATACACAACGAAATTGACCGAGCCTGAACGCTCAATGTAATAACCGGAGTCTGGATACCCAACAAAACTGACCGGAGCCTAAACACTCAACGTAAAAATCGGAGTCTGGATACCCAACGAAACTGACCGGAGCCTAAACGCTCAACGTAATAACTGAAGTCTGGATACACAACGAAACTGACCGGAGGCTGAACGCTCAACGTAATAACCGGAGTTTGGATACTCAACAAAACTGACCGGAGCCTGAACGCTCAACGTAAAAACCGGAGTCTGGATACCCAACGAAACTGACCGGAGCCTGAACGCTCAACGTAATAACTGGAGTCTGGATACACAACGAAACTGACCGGAGCCTGAACGCTCAACGTAATAACCGGAGTCTGGATACCCAACGAAATTGACCGGAGCCTGAACGCTCAACGTAATAACCGGAGTCTGGATACCGAACGAAACTGATCGGAGCCTGAACGCTCAACGTAATAACCGGAGTCTGGATACCCAACGAAACTGACCGGAGCCTGAACGCTCAAAGTAAAAACCAGAGTCTGGATACCCAACGAAACTAACCGGAGCCTGAACGCTCAACGTAATAACCGGAATCTGGATACCCAACGAAACTGACCGGAGCCTGAACGCTTAACGTAATAACCGGAGTCTGGATACCCAACAAAACTGACCGGAGCCTGAACGCTCAACGTAAAAACCAGAGTCTGGATACCCAACAAAACTGACCGGGGCCTGAATGCTCAATGTAATAACTGAAGTCTGGATACCAAATGAAACTGACCGGAGCCTAAACACTCAATGTAATAACCGGAGTCTGGATACCCAACGAAACTGACCGGAGCCTGAACGCTCAACATAATAACCGGAGTCTGGATACCCAACGAAACTGACCGGAGCCTGAACGCTCAACGTAATAACTGGAGTCTGGATACACAACGAAACTGACCGGAGTCTGAACGCTCAACGTAATAACCGGAGTCTGGATACCCAACGAAATTGACCGGAGCCTGAACGCTCAACGTAATAACCGGAGTCTGGATACCGAACGAAACTGATCGGAGCCTGAACGCTCAACGTAATAACCGGAGTCTGGATACCCAACGAAACTGACCGGAGCCTGAACGCTCAAAGTAAAAACCAGAGTCTGGATACCCAACGAAACTAACCGGAGCCTGAACGCTCAACGTAATAACCGGAATCTGGATACCCAACGAAACTGACCGGAGCCTGAACGCTTAACGTAATAACCGGAGTCTGGATACCCAACAAAACTGACCGGAGCCTGAACGCTCAACGTAAAAACCAGAGTCTGGATACCCACAAAACTGACCGGAGCCTAAACGCTCAACGTAAAAATCGGAGTCTGGATACCCAACAAAACTGACCGGGGCCTGAATGCTCAACGTAATAACTGAAGTCTGGATACCAAATGAAACTGACCGGAGCCTAAACACTCAATGTAATAACCGGAGTCTGGATACCCAACGAAACTGACCGGAGCCTGAATGCTCAACATAATAACCGGAGTTTGGATACCCAACGAAACTGACCGAAGCCTAAACGCTCAACGTAATAACCAGAGTCTGGATACCCAATAAAACTGACTGGAGCCTGAACGCTCAACGTAAAAACCGGAGTCTGGATACCCAACGAAACTGACCGGAGCCTGAACGCTCAACGTAATAACCGGAGTCTGGATATCGAACGAAACTGACCGGAGCCTGAACGCTCAACGTAATAACCGGAGTCTAGATACACAACGAAACTGACCGGAGCCTGAACGCTTAAAGTAAAAACCAGAGTCTGGATACCCAACGAAATTGACCGGAGCCTGAACGCTCAACGTAAAAACCGGAGTCTGGATACCCAACGAAACTGACTGGAGCCTGAACGCTCAACGTAATAACTGGAGTCTGGATACACAACGAAATTGACCGGAGCCTGAACGCTCAATGTAATAACCGGAGTCTGGATACCCAACAAAACTGACCGGAGCCTGAACACTCAACGTAAAAATCGGAGTCTGGATACCCAACGAAACTGACCGGAGCCTAAACGCTCAACGTAATAACTGGAGTCTGGATACACAACGAAACTGACCGGAGGCTGAACGCTCAACGTAATAACCGGAGTTTGGATACTCAACAAAACTGACCGGAGCCTGAACGCTCAACGTAAAAACCGGAGTCTGGATACCCAACGAAACTGACCGGAGCCTGAACGCTCAACGTAATAACTGGAGTCTGGATACACAACGAAACTGACCGGAGCCTGAACGCTCAACGTAATAACCGGAGTCTGGATACCCAACGAAATTGACCGGAGCCTGAACGCTCAACGTAATAACCGGAGTCTGGATACCGAACGAAACTGATCGGAGCCTGAACGCTCAACGTAATAACCGGAGTCTGGATACCCAACGAAACTGACCGGAGCCTGAACGCTCAAAGTAAAAACCAGAGTCTGGATACCCAACGAAACTAACCGGAGCCTGAACGCTCAACGTAATAACCGGAATCTGGATACCCAACGAAACTGACCGGAGCCTGAACGCTTAACGTAATAACCGGAGTCTGGATACCCAACAAAACTGACCGGAGCCTGAACGCTCAACGTAAAAACCAGAGTCTGGATACGCACAAAACTGACCGGAGCCTAAACGCTCAACGTAAAAATCGGAGTCTGGATACCCAACAAAACTGACCGGGGCCTGAATGCTCAATGTAATAACTGAAGTCTGGATACCAAATGAAACTGACCGGAGCCTAAACACTCAATGTAATAACCGGAGTCTGGATACCCAACGAAACTGACCGGAGCCTGAACGCTCAACATAATAACCGGAGTCTGGATACCCAACGAAACTGACCGGAGCCTGAACGCTCAACGTAATAACTGGAGTCTGGATACACAACGAAACTGACCGGAGTCTGAACGCTCAACGTAATAACCGGAGTCTGGATACCCAACGAAATTGACCGGAGCCTGAACGCTCAACGTAATAACCGGAGTCTGGATACCGAACGAAACTGATCGGAGCCTGAACGCTCAACGTAATAACCGGAGTCTGGATACCCAACGAAACTGACCGGAGCCTGAACGCTCAAAGTAAAAACCAGAGTCTGGATACCCAACGAAACTAACCGGAGCCTGAACGCTCAACGTAATAACCGGAATCTGGATACCCAACGAAACTGACCGGAGCCTGAACGCTTAACGTAATAACCGGAGTCTGGATACCCAACAAAACTGACCGGAGCCTGAACGCTCAACGTAAAAACCAGAGTCTGGATACCCACAAAACTGACCGGAGCCTAAACGCTCAACGTAAAAATCGGAGTCTCGATACCCAACAAAACTGACCGGGGCCTGAATGCTCAACGTAATAACTGAAGTCTGGATACCAAATGAAACTGACCGGAGCCTAAACACTCAATGTAATAACCGGAGTCTGGATACCCAACGAAACTGACCGGAGCCTGAATGCTCAACATAATAACCGGAGTTTGGATACCCAACGAAACTGACCGAAGCCTAAACGCTCAACGTAATAACCGGAGTCTGGATACCCAATAAAACTGACTGGAGCCTGAACGCTCAACGTAAAAACCGGAGTCTGGATACCCAACGAAACTGACCGGAGCCTGAACGCTCAACGTAATAACCGGAGTCTGGATATCGAACGAAACTGACCGGAGCCTGAACGCTCAACGTAATAACCGGAGTCTAGATACACAACGAAACTGACCGGAGCCTGAACGCTTAAAGTAAAAACCAGAGTCTGGATACCCAACGAAATTGACCGGAGCCTGAACGCTCAACGTAAAAACCGGAGTCTGGATACCCAACGAAACTGACTGGAGCCTGAACGCTCAACGTAATAACTGGAGTCTGGATACACAACGAAATTGACCGGAGCCTGAACGCTCAATGTAATAACCGGAGTCTGGATACCCAACAAAACTGACCGGAGCCTGAACACTCAACGTAAAAATCGGAGTCTGGATACCCAACGAAACTGACCGGAGCCTAAACGCTCAACGTAATAACTGGAGTCTGGATACACAACGAAACTGACCGGAGGCTGAACGCTCAACGTAATAACCGGAGTTTGGATACTCAACAAAACTGACCGGAGCCTGAACGCTCAACGTAAAAACCGGAGTCTGGATACCCAACGAAACTGACCGGAGCCTGAACGCTCAACGTAATAACTGGAGTCTGGATACACAACGAAACTGACCGGAGCCTGAACGCTCAACATAATAACCGGAGTCTGGATACCCAACGAAATTGACCGGAGCCTGAACGCTCAACGTAATAACCGGAGTCTGGATACCGAACAAAACTGATCGGAGCCTGAACGCTCAACGTAATAACCGGAGTCTGGATACCCAACGAAACTGACCGGAGCCTGAACGCTCAAAGTAAAAACCAGAGTCTGGATACCCAACGAAACTAACCGGAGCCTGAACGCTCAACGTAATAACCGGAATCTGGATACCCAACGAAACTGACCGGAGCCTGAACGCTTAACGTAATAACCGGAGTCTGGATACCCAACAAAACTGACCGGAGCCTGAACGCTCAACGTAAAAACCAGAGTCTGGATACCCACAAAACTGACCGGAGCCTAAACGCTCAATGTAAAAATCGGAGTCTGGATACCCAACAAAACTGACCGGGGCCTGAATGCTCAACGTAATAACTGAAGTCTGGATACCAAATGAAACTGACCGGAGCCTAAACACTCAATGTAATAACCGGAGTCTGGATACCCAACGAAACTGACCGGAGCCTGAACGCTCAACATAATAACCGGAGTCTGGATACCCAACGAAACTGACCGGAGCCTGAACGCTCAACGTAATAACCGGAGTCTGGATACCCAACGAAACTGACCGGAGCCTGAACGCTCAACGTAATAACCGGAGTCTGGATACCCAACAAAAATGACCGGAGCCTGAACGCTCACGTAAAAACCGGAGTCTGGATACCCAACGAAACTGACCGGAGCCTGAACGCTCAACGTAATAACTGGAGTCTGGATACACAACGAAACTGACCGGAGCCTGAACGCTCAACGTAATAATCGGAGTCTGGATACCCAATAATACTGACTGGAGCCTGAACGCTCAACGTAAAAACCGGAGTCTCGATACCCAACGAAACTGACCGGAGCCTGAACGCTCAACGTAATAACCGGAGTCTGGATATCGAACGAAACTGACCGGAGCCTGAACGCTCAACGTAATAACCGGAGTCTGGATACCCAACGAAACTGACCGGAGCCTGAACGCTTAAAGTAAAAACCAGAGTCTGGATACCCAACGAAACTGACCGAAGCCTGAACGCTCAACGTAATAACCGGAGTCTGGATACCCAACGAAACTGACCGGAGCCTGAACGCTTAACGTAATAACCGGAGTCTGGATACCCAACAAAACTGACCGGAGCCTGAACGCTCAACGTAAAAACCAGAGTCTGGATACCCAACGAAACTGACCGGAGCCTGAACGCTCAATGTAATAACTGGAGTCTGGATACACAACGAAACTGACCGGAGCCTGAACGTTCAACGTAATAACCGGAGTCTGGATACCCAATATAACTGACCGGAGCCTGAACGCTCAACGTAAAAACCGGAGTCTGGATACCCAACGAAACTGACCGGAGCCTGAACGCTCAACGTAATAACCGGAGTCTGGATACACAACGAAATTGACCGGAGCCTGAACGCTCAACGTAACAACCGGAGTCTGGACACCCAACGAAACTAACCGGAGCCTGAACGTTCAACGTAATAACCGGAGTCTGGATACCCAACAAAACTGACCGGAGCCTGAACGCTCAACGTAATAACCGGAATCTGGATACACAACGAAACTTATCGGAGCTTGAACGCTCAACGTAATAACCGGAATCTGGATACCCAACGAAACTGACCGGAGCCTGAACGCTTAACGTAATAACCGGAGTCTGGATACCCAACAAAACTGACCGGAGCCTGAACGCTCAACGTAAAAACCAGAGTCTGGATACCCAACAAAACTGACTGGAGCCTGAACGCTCAACGTAAAAATCGGAGTCTGGATACCCAACGAAACTGACCGGGGCCTGAATGCTCAACGTAATAATTGAAGTCTGGATACCAAACGAAACTGACCGGAGCCTAAACACTCAATGTAATAACCGGAGTCTGGATACCCAACGAAACTGACCGGAGCCTGAACGTTCAACATAATAACCGGAGTCTGGATACCCAACGAAACTGACCGGAGCCTGAACGCTCAACGTAAAAACCGGAGTCTGGATACCCAACGAAACTGACCGGAGCCTGAACACTCAACGTAATAACCGAAGTCTGGATACCCAACGAAACTGACCGGAGCCTGCTCGCTCAATGTAATAACTGGAGTCTGGATACCCAACGAAAATGACCGGAGCTTGAACACTAAACGTAATAACGGAGTTTGGATACCCAAAGAAACTGACAGGAGCCTGAACGCTCAATGTAATAACCGGAGTCTGGATACCCAACGAAACGGACCGGAGCCTGAACGCTCAATGTAATAACCGGAGTCTGGATACCCAACAAAACTGACCGGAGCCTGAACGCTCAACGTAATAACCGGAATCTGGATACACAACGAAAGTGATCGGAGCTTGAACGCTCAACGTAATAACCGAAGTTCGGATACCCAACGAAACTGACCGGAGCCTGAACACTCAACGTAATAACTGAAGTCAGGATACCAAACGAAACTGACCGGAGCCTGAACACTCAACGTAAAAACCAGAGTCTGGATACCCAACGAAATTGACCGGAGCCTGAACGCTCAACGTAATAACCGGAGTCTGGATACACAACGAAACTGACCGGAGCCTGAACGCTCAACGTAATAACCGGAGTCTGAATACCCAACGAAACTGAACAGAGCCTGAACTCTCAACGTAATAACCGGAGTCTGGATACTCAACGAAACTGACCGGAGCCTGAACGCACAACGTAATAACTGGAGTCTGGATGCTCAACGAAAATGATCAGAGCCCGAACGCTCAACGTAATAACCAAAGTCTGGACACCCAACGAAACTGACCGGAGCCTGAACGTTCAACGTAATAACCGGAGTCTGGATACCCAACGAAACTGACCGGAGCCTGAACGCTCAACGTAATAACCGGAGTCTGGATACCCAACGAAACTGTCCAGAGCCTGAACGCTCAATGTAATAACTGGAGTCTGGATACCCAACGAAACTGACAGGAGCCTGAATGCTCAACGTAATAACCGAAGTCTGGATACCCTATGAAACTGAAAGGAGCCTGAACGCTCAACATAATAACCAGAGTATGGATACCCAACAAAAATGACTAGAGCCTGAACGCTCAACGTAAAAACCGGAGTCTGGATACCCAACGAAACTGACCGGAGCCTAAACACTCAACGTAATAACCGAAGTCTGGATACCCAACGAAACTGACCGGAGCCTGCTCGCTCAATGTAATAACCGGAGTCTGGATACCCAACGAAAATGACCGGAGCCTGAACACTAAACGTAATAACGGAGTTTGGATACCCAAAGAAACTGACTGGAGCCTGAACGCTCAATGTAATAACCGGAGTCTGGATACCCAATGAAACGGACCGGAGCCTGAACGCTCAATGTAATAACCGGAGTCTGGATACCCAAAAAAACTGACCGGAGCCTGAACGCTCAACGTAATAACCGGAATCTGGATACACAACGAAAGTGATCGGAGCTTGAACGCTCAACGTAATAACCGAAGTTCGGATACCCAACGAAACTGACCGGAGCCTGAACGCTCAACATAATAACCGGAATCTGGATACCCAACAAAACTGACCGGAGCCTGAACGTTCAACGTAATAACCGGAATCTGGATACACAACGAAACTGACTAGAGCCTGAACCATCAATGTAATAACCGAAGTCTGGATACGCAACAAAACTGACCGGAGCCAGATCGCTCAAAGTAATAACCGAAGTCTTGATACACAACGAAACTGAACGGAGCCTGAACATTCAACGTAATAACCGAAGTCTGGATACCCGACGAAACTGACCGGAGCCTGCTCGCTCAACGTAATAACCGGAGTCTCGATACCCAACGAAACTGACCGGAGCCTGAACGCTCAACGTAATAACCGGAGTATGGATACCCAAAGAAACTGACCGGAGCCTGAACGCTCAATGTAATAACCGGAGTCTGGATACCCAACGAAACTGACCGGAGCCTGAACCCTCAACGTAATAACCGGAGTCTGGATACCCAACAAAACTGACCGGGGCCTGAATGCTCAACGTAATAACTGAAGTCTGGATACCAAATGAAACTGACCGGAGCCTAAACACTCAATGTAATAACCGGAGTCTGGATACCCAACGAAACTGACCGGAGCCTGAATGCTCAACATAATAACCGGAGTTTGGATACCCAACGAAACTGACCGAAGCCTAAACGCTCAACGTAATAACCGGAGTCTGGATACCCAATAAAACTGACTGGAGCCTGAACGCTCAACGTAAAAACCGGAGTCTGGATACCCAACGAAACTGACCGGAGCCTGAACGCTCAACGTAATAACCGGAGTCTGGATATCGAACGAAACTGACCGGAGCCTGAACGCTCAACGTAATAACCGGAGTCTAGATACACAACGAAACTGACCGGAGCCTGAACGCTTAAAGTAAAAACCAGAGTCTGGATACCCAACGAAATTGACCGGAGCCTGAACGCTCAACGTAAAAACCGGAGTCTGGATACCCAACGAAACTGACTGGAGCCTGAACGCTCAACGTAATAACTGGAGTCTGGATACACAACGAAATTGACCGGAGCCTGAACGCTCAATGTAATAACCGGAGTCTGGATACCCAACAAAACTGACCGGAGCCTGAACACTCAACGTAAAAATCGGAGTCTGGATACCCAACGAAACTGACCGGAGCCTAAACGCTCAACGTAATAACTGGAGTCTGGATACACAACGAAACTGACCGGAGGCTGAACGCTCAACGTAATAACCGGAGTTTGGATACTCAACAAAACTGACCGGAGCCTGAACGCTCAACGTAAAAACCGGAGTCTGGATACCCAACGAAACTGACCGGAGCCTGAACGCTCAACGTAATAACTGGAGTCTGGATACACAACGAAACTGACCGGAGCCTGAACGCTCAACGTAATAACCGGAGTCTGGATACCCAACGAAATTGACCGGAGCCTGAACGCTCAACGTAATAACCGGAGTCTGGATACCGAACGAAACTGATCGGAGCCTGAACGCTCAACGTAATAACCGGAGTCTGGATACCCAACGAAACTGACCGGAGCCTGAACGCTCAAAGTAAAAACCAGAGTCTGGATACCCAACGAAACTAACCGGAGCCTGAACGCTCAACGTAATAACCGGAATCTGGATACCCAACGAAACTGACCGGAGCCTGAACGCTTAACGTAATAACCGGAGTCTGGATACCCAACAAAACTGACCGGAGCCTGAACGCTCAACGTAAAAACCAGAGTCTGGATACGCACAAAACTGACCGGAGCCTAAACGCTCAACGTAAAAATCGGAGTCTGGATACCCAACAAAACTGACCGGGGCCTGAATGCTCAATGTAATAACTGAAGTCTGGATACCAAATGAAACTGACCGGAGCCTAAACACTCAATGTAATAACCGGAGTCTGGATACCCAACGAAACTGACCGGAGCCTGAACGCTCAACATAATAACCGGAGTCTGGATACCCAACGAAACTGACCGGAGCCTGAACGCTCAACGTAATAACTGGAGTCTGGATACACAACGAAACTGACCGGAGTCTGAACGCTCAACGTAATAACCGGAGTCTGGATACCCAACGAAATTGACCGGAGCCTGAACGCTCAACGTAATAACCGGAGTCTGGATACCGAACGAAACTGATCGGAGCCTGAACGCTCAACGTAATAACCGGAGTCTGGATACCCAACGAAACTGACCGGAGCCTGAACGCTCAAAGTAAAAACCAGAGTCTGGATACCCAACGAAACTAACCGGAGCCTGAACGCTCAACGTAATAACCGGAATCTGGATACCCAACGAAACTGACCGGAGCCTGAACGCTTAACGTAATAACCGGAGTCTGGATACCCAACAAAACTGACCGGAGCCTGAACGCTCAACGTAAAAACCAGAGTCTGGATACCCACAAAACTGACCGGAGCCTAAACGCTCAACGTAAAAATCGGAGTCTCGATACCCAACAAAACTGACCGGGGCCTGAATGCTCAACGTAATAACTGAAGTCTGGATACCAAATGAAACTGACCGGAGCCTAAACACTCAATGTAATAACCGGAGTCTGGATACCCAACGAAACTGACCGGAGCCTGAATGCTCAACATAATAACCGGAGTTTGGATACCCAACGAAACTGACCGAAGCCTAAACGCTCAACGTAATAACCGGAGTCTGGATACCCAATAAAACTGACTGGAGCCTGAACGCTCAACGTAAAAACCGGAGTCTGGATACCCAACGAAACTGACCGGAGCCTGAACGCTCAACGTAATAACCGGAGTCTGGATATCGAACGAAACTGACCGGAGCCTGAACGCTCAACGTAATAACCGGAGTCTAGATACACAACGAAACTGACCGGAGCCTGAACGCTTAAAGTAAAAACCAGAGTCTGGATACCCAACGAAATTGACCGGAGCCTGAACGCTCAACGTAAAAACCGGAGTCTGGATACCCAACGAAACTGACTGGAGCCTGAACGCTCAACGTAATAACTGGAGTCTGGATACACAACGAAATTGACCGGAGCCTGAACGCTCAATGTAATAACCGGAGTCTGGATACCCAACAAAACTGACCGGAGCCTGAACACTCAACGTAAAAATCGGAGTCTGGATACCCAACGAAACTGACCGGAGCCTAAACGCTCAACGTAATAACTGGAGTTTGGATACACAACGAAACTGACCGGAGGCTGAACGCTCAACGTAATAACCGGAGTTTGGATACTCAACAAAACTGACCGGAGCCTGAACGCTCAACGTAAAAACCGGAGTCTGGATACCCAACGAAACTGACCGGAGCCTGAACGCTCAACGTAATAACTGGAGTCTGGATACACAACGAAACTGACCGGAGCCTGAACGCTCAACATAATAACCGGAGTCTGGATACCCAACGAAATTGACCGGAGCCTGAACGCTCAACGTAATAACCGGAGTCTGGATACCGAACAAAACTGATCGGAGCCTGAACGCTCAACGTAATAACCGGAGTCTGGATACCCAACGAAACTGACCGGAGCCTGAACGCTCAAAGTAAAAACCAGAGTCTGGATACCCAACGAAACTAACCGGAGCCTGAACGCTCAACGTAATAACCGGAATCTGGATACCCAACGAAACTGACCGGAGCCTGAACGCTTAACGTAATAACCGGAGTCTGGATACCCAACAAAACTGACCGGAGCCTGAACGCTCAACGTAAAAACCAGAGTCTGGATACCCACAAAACTGACCGGAGCCTAAACGCTCAATGTAAAAATCGGAGTCTGGATACCCAACAAAACTGACCGGGGCCTGAATGCTCAACGTAATAACTGAAGTCTGGATACCAAATGAAACTGACCGGAGCCTAAACACTCAATGTAATAACCGGAGTCTGGATACCCAACGAAACTGACCGGAGCCTGAACGCTCAACATAATAACCGGAGTCTGGATACCCAACGAAACTGACCGGAGCCTGAACGCTCAACGTAATAACCGGAGTCTGGATACCCAACGAAACTGACCGGAGCCTGAACGCTCAACGTAATA
The DNA here is from genome assembly GCA_963859935.3 of Lathyrus sativus. Taxonomy (NCBI): domain Eukaryota; kingdom Viridiplantae; phylum Streptophyta; class Magnoliopsida; order Fabales; family Fabaceae; genus Lathyrus; species Lathyrus sativus. Next base: position 193,295 of record CAWUDS030000671.1, on the reverse strand, counting down.
ACCGGAGTCTGGATACCCAACAAAAATGACCGGAGCCTGAACGCTCACGTAAAAACCGGAGTCTGGATACCCAACGAAACTGACCGGAGCCTGAACGCTCAACGTAATAACTGGAGTCTGGATACACAACGAAACTGACCGGAGCCTGAACGCTCAACGTAATAATCGGAGTCTGGATACCCAATAATACTGACTGGAGCCTGAACGCTCAACGTAAAAACCGGAGTCTCGATACCCAACGAAACTGACCGGAGCCTGAACGCTCAACGTAATAACCGGAGTCTGGATATCGAACGAAACTGACCGGAGCCTGAACGCTCAACGTAATAACCGGAGTCTGGATACCCAACGAAACTGACCGGAGCCTGAACGCTTAAAGTAAAAACCAGAGTCTGGATACCCAACGAAACTGACCGAAGCCTGAACGCTCAACGTAATAACCGGAGTCTGGATACCCAACGAAACTGACCGGAGCCTGAACGCTTAACGTAATAACCGGAGTCTGGATACCCAACAAAACTGACCGGAGCCTGAACGCTCAACGTAAAAACCAGAGTCTGGATACCCAACGAAACTGACCGGAGCCTGAACGCTCAATGTAATAACTGGAGTCTGGATACACAACGAAACTGACCGGAGCCTGAACGTTCAACGTAATAACCGGAGTCTGGATACCCAATATAACTGACCGGAGCCTGAACGCTCAACGTAAAAACCGGAGTCTGGATACCCAACGAAACTGACCGGAGCCTGAACGCTCAACGTAATAACCGGAGTCTGGATACACAACGAAATTGACCGGAGCCTGAACGCTCAACGTAACAACCGGAGTCTGGACACCCAACGAAACTAACCGGAGCCTGAACGTTCAACGTAATAACCGGAGTCTGGATACCCAACAAAACTGACCGGAGCCTGAACGCTCAACGTAATAACCGGAATCTGGATACACAACGAAACTTATCGGAGCTTGAACGCTCAACGTAATAACCGGAATCTGGATACCCAACGAAACTGACCGGAGCCTGAACGCTTAACGTAATAACCGGAGTCTGGATACCCAACAAAACTGACCGGAGCCTGAACGCTCAACGTAAAAACCAGAGTCTGGATACCCAACAAAACTGATTGGAGCCTGAACGCTCAACGTAAAAATCGGAGTCTGGATACCCAACGAAACTGACCGGGGCCTGAATGCTCAACGTAATAATTGAAGTCTGGATACCAAACGAAACTGACCGGAGCCTAAACACTCAATGTAATAACCGGAGTCTGGATACCCAACGAAACTGACCGGAGCCTGAACGTTCAACATAATAACCGGAGTCTGGATACCCAACGAAACTGACCGGAGCCTGAACGCTCAACGTAAAAACCGGAGTCTGGATACCCAACGAAACTGACCGGAGCCTGAACACTCAACGTAATAACCGAAGTCTGGATACCCAACGAAACTGACCGGAGCCTGCTCGCTCAATGTAATAACTGGAGTCTGGATACCCAACGAAAATGACCGGAGCTTGAACACTAAACGTAATAACGGAGTTTGGATACCCAAAGAAACTGACAGGAGCCTGAACGCTCAATGTAATAACCGGAGTCTGGATACCCAACGAAACGGACCGGAGCCTGAACGCTCAATGTAATAACCGGAGTCTGGATACCCAACAAAACTGACCGGAGCCTGAACGCTCAACGTAATAACCGGAATCTGGATACACAACGAAAGTGATCGGAGCTTGAACGCTCAACGTAATAACCGAAGTTCGGATACCCAACGAAACTGACCGGAGCCTGAACACTCAACGTAATAACTGAAGTCAGGATACCAAACGAAACTGACCGGAGCCTGAACACTCAACGTAAAAACCAGAGTCTGGATACCCAACGAAATTGACCGGAGCCTGAACGCTCAACGTAATAACCGGAGTCTGGATACACAACGAAACTGACCGGAGCCTGAACGCTCAACGTAATAACCGGAGTCTGAATACCCAACGAAACTGAACAGAGCCTGAACGCTCAACGTAATAACCGGAGTCTGGATACTCAACGAAACTGACCGGAGCCTGAACGCACAACGTAATAACTGGAGTCTGGATGCTCAACGAAAATGATCAGAGCCCGAACGCTCAACGTAATAACCAAAGTCTGGACACCCAACGAAACTGACCGGAGCCTGAACGTTCAACGTAATAACCGGAGTCTGGATACCCAACGAAACTGACCGGAGCCTGAACGCTCAACGTAATAACCGGAGTCTGGATACCCAACGAAACTGTCCAGAGCCTGAACGCTCAATGTAATAACTGGAGTCTGGATACCCAACGAAACTGACAGGAGCCTGAATGCTCAACGTAATAACCGAAGTCTGGATACCCTATGAAACTGAAAGGAGCCTGAACGCTCAACATAATAACCAGAGTATGGATACCCAACAAAAATGACTAGAGCCTGAACGCTCAACGTAAAAACCGGAGTCTGGATACCCAACGAAACTGACCGGAGCCTAAACACTCAACGTAATAACCGAAGTCTGGATACCCAACGAAACTGACCGGAGCCTGCTCGCTCAATGTAATAACCGGAGTCTGGATACCCAACGAAAATGACCGGAGCCTGAACACTAAACGTAATAACGGAGTTTGGATACCCAAAGAAACTGACTGGAGCCTGAACGCTCAATGTAATAACCGGAGTCTGGATACCCAATGAAACGGACCGGAGCCTGAACGCTCAATGTAATAACCGGAGTCTGGATACCCAACAAAACTGACCGGAGCCTGAACGCTCAACGTAATAACCGGAATCTGGATACACAACGAAAGTGATCGGAGCTTGAACGCTCAACGTAATAACCGAAGTTCGGATACCCAACGAAACTGACCGGAGCCTGAACGCTCAACATAATAACCGGAATCTGGATACCCAACAAAACTGACCGGAGCCTGAACGTTCAACGTAATAACCGGAATCTGGATACACAACGAAACTGACTAGAGCCTGAACCATCAATGTAATAACCGAAGTCTGGATACGCAACAAAACTGACCGGAGCCAGATCGCTCAAAGTAATAACCGAAGTCTTGATACACAACGAAACTGAACGGAGCCTGAACATTCAACGTAATAACCGAAGTCTGGATACCCGACGAAACTGACCGGAGCCTGCTCGCTCAACGTAATAACCGGAGTCTCGATACCCAACGAAACTGACCGGAGCCTGAACGCTCAACGTAATAACCGGAGTATGGATACCCAAAGAAACTGACCGGAGCCTGAACGCTCAATGTAATAACCGGAGTCTGGATACCCAACGAAACTGACCGGAGCCTGAACCCTCAACGTAATAACCGGAGTCTGGATACCCAACAAAACTGACTGGAGCCTGAACGTTCAACGTAAAAACCGGAGTCTGGATACCCAAAAAAATTGACCAGAGCCTGAATGCTCAACGTAAAAACCGGAGTCTGGATACCCAACGAAACTGACCGGAGCCTGAACGCTCAACGTAATAATCGGAGTCTGGATACCCAACGAAATTGACCAGGGCCTGAAGGCTCAACGTAATAACCGGAATCTGGATACTCAATAAAACTGACCAGAGCCTGAACGCTCAACGTAATAACCGGAGTCTGGATACCCAACGAAACTGACCGGAGCCTGAACGCTCAACGTAATAACCGAAGTCTGGATACCCAACGAAACTGACCGGAGCCTGAACGCTCAACGTAATAACCGGAGTCTGGATACCCTACGAAACTGAACGGAGCCTGAACGCTCAACGTAATAACCAGAGTATGGATACCCAACAAAACTGACTAGAGCCTGAACGCTCAACGTAAAAACCGGAGTCTGGATGCCCAACGAAACTGACCGGAGCCTGAACATTCAACGTAATAACCGAAGTCTGGATACCCGACGAAACTGACCGGAGCCTGCTCGCTCAACGTAATAACCGGAGTCTGGATACCCAACGAAACTGACCGGAGCCTGAACACTCAACGTAATAACCGGAGTCTGGATACCCAAAGAAACTGACTGGAGCCTGAACGCTCAACGTAATAACCGGAGTCTGAATACCCAACGAAACGGACCGGAGCCTGAACGCTCAATGTAATAACCATAGTCTGGATAACCAACGAAACTGACCGGAGCCTGAACCCTCAACATAATAACCGGAGTCTGGATACCCAACAAAAGTGACTGGAGCCTGAACGTTCAACGTAAAAACCTGAGTCTGGATACCAGAAAAAACTGACCAGAGCCTGAACGCTCAACGTAAAAATCGGAGTCTGGATACCCAACGAAACTGACCGGAGCCTGAACGCTCAACGTAATAATTGGAGTCTGGATACCCAACGAAATTGACCGGAGCCTGAAGGCTCACCGGAATAACCGGAGTCTGGACACCCAACGAAACTGACCGGAGCCTGAACGTTCAACGTAATAACCGGAGTCTGGATACTATCAGAAACTGACTGGAGCCTGAAAGATCAACGTGATAACCGGAGTCTGGATACACAATGAAATTGATCAGAGCTTGATCGCTCAACGTAATAACCGGAGTCTGGATACACAACGAAACTGACCGGAGCCTGAACGCTCAACGTAATAACCGGAGTCTGGATACCCAACGAAACTGACCGGAGCCTGAATGCTCAACGTAAAAACCAGAGTCTGGATACCCAACGAAACTGACCGGAGCCTGAACGCTCAACGTAATAACCGGAGTCTGGATACCCAACGAAACTGACTAGAGCCAGAACGCTTAACGTAATAACCGGAGTCTGGATACCCAACAAAACTGACCGGAGCCTGAACGCTCAACGTAAAAACCAGAGTCTGGATACCCAACAAAACTGACCAGAGCCTGAACGCTCAACGTAAAAATCGGAGTCTGGATACCCAACGAAACTAACCGGAGCCGCTCAACGTAATAACTGAAGTCTGGATACCAAACGAAACTGACCGGAGCCTGAACACTCAACGTAAAAACCAGAGTCTGGATACCCAATGAAATTGACCGGAGCCTGAACGCTCAACGTAATAACCGGAGTCTGGATACACAACGAAAATGATCAGAGCCTGAACGCTCAACGTAATAACCGGAGTCTGAACACCCAACGAAACTGACCGGAGCCTGAACGTTCAACGTAATAACCGGAGTCTGGATACCCAACGAAATTGACCGGAGCCTGAACGCTCAACGTAAAAACCGGAGTCTGGATACCCAACGAAACTAACCGGAGCCTGAACGCTCAATGTAATAACTGGAGTCTGGATACCCAACGAAACTGACAGGAGCCTGAATGCTCAACGTAATAACCGGAATCTGGATACTCAATAAAACTGACCAGAGCCTGAACGCTCAACGTAATAACCGGAGTCTGGATACCCAACGAAACTGACCGGAGCCTGAACGCTCAACGTAATAACTGAAGTCTGGATACCCAATGAAACTGACCGGAGCCTGAACGCTCAACGTAATAACCGGAGTCTGGATACCCTACGAAACTGAACGGAGCCTGAACGCTCAACGTAATAACCAGAGTATGGATACCCAACAAAACTGACTAGAGCCTGAACGCTCAACGTAAAAACCGGAGTCTGGATGCCCAACGAAACTGACCGGAGCCTGAACATTCAACGTAATAACCGAAGTCTGGATACCCGACGAAACTGACCGGAGCCTTCTCGCTCAACGTAATAACCAGAGTCTGGATACCCAACGAAACTGACCGGAGCCTGAACACTCAACGTAATAACCGGAGTCTGGATACCCAAAGAAACTGACTGGAGCCTGAACGCTCAACGTAATAACCGGAGTCTGAATACCCAACGAAACGGACCGGAGCCTGAACGCTCAATGTAATAACCATAGTCTGGATAACCAACGAAACTGACCGGAGCCTGAACCCTCAACATAATAACCGGAGTCTGGATACCCAACAAAAGTGACTGGAGCCTGAACGTTCAACGTAAAAACCTGAGTCTGGATACCAGAAAAAACTGACCAGAGCCTGAACGCTCAACGTAAAAATCGGAGTCTGGATACCCAACGAAACTGACCGGAGCCTGAACGCTCAACGTAATAATCGGAGTCTGGATACCCAACGAAACTGACCGGAGCCTGAAGCCTCAACGTAATAACCGGAGTCTGGATACCCAACAAAACTGACTGGAGCCTGAACGTTCAACGTAAAAACCGGAGTCTGGATACCCAAAAAAATTGACCAGAGCCTGAATGCTCAACGTAAAAACCGGAGTCTGGATACCCAACGAAACTGACCGGAGCCTGAACGCTCAACGTAATAATCAGAGTCTGGATACCCAACGAAATTGACCAGGGCCTGAAGGCTCAACGTAATAACCGGAATCTGGATACTCAACAAAACTGACCAGAGCCTGAACGCTCAACGTAATAACCGGAGTCTGGATACCCAACGAAACTGACCGGAGCCTGAACGCTCAACGTAATAACTAGAGTCTGGATACACAACGAAACTGACCGGAGCCTGAACGCTCAACGTAATAACCGGAGTCTGGATACCCTACGAAACTGAACGGAGCCTGAACGCTCAACGTAATAACCGGAGTCTGGATACTCAACGAAACTGACCAGAGCCTGAACGCACAACGTAATAACTGGAGTCTGGATGCTTAAAGGAATTTATTGGAGCCTGAACGCTCACCGTAATAACCGGAGTCTGGACACCCAACGAAACTGACCGGAGCCTGGACGTTCAACGTAATAACCGGAGTCTAGATACCCAACGAAACTGACCGGAGCCTGAACGCTCAACGTAATAACCGGAGTCTGGATACCCTCTGAAAGTGAACGGAGCCTGAACGCTCAACGTAATAACCGGAGTATGGATACCCAACAAAACTGACTGGAGCCTGAACGCTCAACGTAAAAACCGGAGTCTGGATACCCAACGAAACTGACCGGAGCCTGAACATTCAACGTAATAACCGAAGTCTGGATACCCGACGAAACTGACCGGATCCTGCTCGCTCAACGTAATAACCGGAGTCTGAATACCCAATGAAACTGACCGGAGCCTGAACGCTCAACGTAATAACCGGAGTCTGGATACCCAAAGAAACTGACTGGAGCCTGAACGCTCAACGTAATAACCGGAGTCTGAATACCCAACGAAACGGACCGGAGCCTGAACGCTCAATGTAATAACCGGAGTCTGGATACCCAACGAAACTGACCGGAGCCTGAACCCTCAATGTAATAACCGGAGTCTGGATACCCAACAAAACTGACTGGAGCCTGAACGTTCAACGTAAAAACCGGAGTCTGGATACCCAAAAAAATTGACCAGAGCCTGAATGCTCAACGTAAAAACCGGAGTCTGGATACCCAACGAAACTGACCGGAGCCTGAACGCTCAACGTAATAATCAGAGTCTGGATACCCAACGAAATTGACCAGGGCCTGAAGGCTCAACGTAATAACCGGAATCTGGATACTCAACAAAACTGACCAGAGCCTGAACGCTCAACGTAATAACCGGAGTCTGGATACCCAACGAAACTGACCGGAGCCTGAACGCTCAACGTAATAACGGAAGTCTGGATACCCAACGAAACTGACCGGAGCCTGAACGCTCAACGTAATAACCGGTGTCTGGATACCCTACGAAACTGAACGGAGCCTGAACGCTCAAGGTAATAACCGGAGTATGGATACCCAACAAAACTGACTGGAGCCTGAACGCTCAACGTAAAAACCGGAGTGTGGATGCCCAACGAAACTGACCGGAGCCTGAACATTCAGCGTAATAACCGAAGTCTGGATACCCGACGAAACTGACCGGAGCCTGCTCGCTCAACGTAATAATCGGAGTCTGGATACCCAACGAAACTGACCGGAGCCTGAACACTCAACGTAATAACCGGAGTCTGGATACCCAAAGAAACTGACTGGAGCCTGAACGCTCAACGTAATAACCGGAGTCTGAATACCCAACGAAACGGACCGGAGCCTGAACGCTCAATGTAATAACCATAGTCTGGATAACCAACGAAACTGACCGGAGCCTGAACCCTCAACATAATAACCGGAGTCTGGATACCCAACAAAAGTGACTGGAGCCTGAACGTTCAACGTAAAAACCTGAGTCTGGATACCAGAAAAAACTGACCAGAGCCTGAACGCTCAACGTAAAAATCGGAGTCTGGATACCCAACGAAACTGACCGGAGCCTGAACGCTCAACGTAATAATTGGAGTCTGGATACCCAACGAAATTGACCGGAGCCTGAAGGCTCACCGGAATAACCGGAGTCTGGACACCCAACGAAACTGACCGGAGCCTGAACGTTCAACGTAATAACCGGAGTCTGGATACTATCCGAAACTGACTGGAGCCTGAAAGATCAACGTGATAACCGGAGTCTGGATACACAATGAAATTGATCAGAGCTTGATCGCTCAACGTAATAACCGGAGTCTGGATACACAACGAAACTGACCGGAGCCTGAACGCTCAACGTAATAACCGGAGTCTGGATACCCAACGAAACTGACCGGAGCCTGAATGCTCAACGTAAAAACCAGAGTCTGGATACCCAACGAAACTGACCGGAGCCTGAACGCTCAACGTAATAACCGGAGTCTGGATACCCAACGAAACTGACTAGAGCCAGAACGCTTAACGTAATAACCGGAGTCTGGATACCCAACAAAACTGACCGGAGCCTGAACGCTCAACGTAAAAACCAGAGTCTGGATACCCAACAAAACTGACCAGAGCCTGAACGCTCAACGTAAAAATCGGAGTCTGGATACCCAACGAAACTAACCGGAGCCGCTCAACGTAATAACTGAAGTCTGGATACCAAACGAAACTGACCGGAGCCTGAACACTCAACGTAAAAACCAGAGTCTGGATACCCAATGAAATTGACCGGAGCCTGAACGCTCAACGTAATAACCGGAGTCTGGATACACAACGAAAATGATCAGAGCCTGAACGCTCAACGTAATAACCGGAGTCTGAACACCCAACGAAACTGACCGGAGCCTGAACGTTCAACGTAATAACCGGAGTCTGGATACCCAACGAAATTGACCGGAGCCTGAACGCTCAACGTAAAAACCGGAGTCTGGATACCCAACGAAACTAACCGGAGCCTGAACGCTCAATGTAATAACTGGAGTCTGGATACCCAACGAAACTGACAGGAGCCTGAATGCTCAACGTAATAACCGGAATCTGGATACTCAATAAAACTGACCAGAGCCTGAACGCTCAACGTAATAACCGGAGTCTGGATACCCAACGAAACTGACCGGAGCCTGAACGCTCAACGTAATAACTGAAGTCTGGATACCCAATGAAACTGACCGGAGCCTGAACGCTCAACGTAATAACCGGAGTCTGGATACCCTACGAAACTGAACGGAGCCTGAACGCTCAACGTAATAACCAGAGTATGGATACCCAACAAAACTGACTAGAGCCTGAACGCTCAACGTAAAAACCGGAGTCTGGATGCCCAACGAAACTGACCGGAGCCTGAACATTCAACGTAATAACCGAAGTCTGGATACCCGACGAAACTGACCGGAGCCTTCTCGCTCAACGTAATAACCAGAGTCTGGATACCCAACGAAACTGACCGGAGCCTGAACACTCAACGTAATAACCGGAGTCTGGATACCCAAAGAAACTGACTGGAGCCTGAACGCTCAACGTAATAACCGGAGTCTGAATACCCAACGAAACGGACCGGAGCCTGAACGCTCAATGTAATAACCATAGTCTGGATAACCAACGAAACTGACCGGAGCCTGAACCCTCAACATAATAACCGGAGTCTGGATACCCAACAAAAGTGACTGGAGCCTGAACGTTCAACGTAAAAACCTGAGTCTGGATACCAGAAAAAACTGACCAGAGCCTGAACGCTCAACGTAAAAATCGGAGTCTGGATACCCAACGAAACTGACCGGAGCCTGAACGCTCAACGTAATAATCGGAGTCTGGATACCCAACGAAACTGACCGGAGCCTGAAGCCTCAACGTAATAACCGGAGTCTGGATACCCAACAAAACTGACTGGAGCCTGAACGTTCAACGTAAAAACCGGAGTCTGGATACCCAAAAAAATTAACCAGAGCCTGAATGCTCAACGTAAAAACCGGAGTCTGGATACCCAACGAAACTGACCGGAGCCTGAACGCTCAACGTAATAATCAGAGTCTGGATACCCAACGAAATTGACCAGGGCCTGAAGGCTCAACGTAATAACCGGAATCTGGATACTCAACAAAACTGACCAGAGCCTGAACGCTCAACGTAATAACCGGAGTCTGGATACCCAACGAAACTGACCGGAGCCTGAACGCTCAACGTAATAACTAGAGTCTGGATACACAACGAAACTGACCGGAGCCTGAACGCTCAACGTAATAACCGGAGTCTGGATACCCTACGAAACTGAACGGAGCCTGAACGCTCAACGTAATAACCGGAGTCTGGATACTCAACGAAACTGACCAGAGCCTGAACGCACAACGTAATAACTGGAGTCTGGATGCTTAAAGGAATTTATTGGAGCCTGAACGCTCACCGTAATAACCGGAGTCTGGACACCCAACGAAACTGACCGGAGCCTGGACGTTCAACGTAATAACCGGAGTCTAGATACCCAACGAAACTGACCGGAGCCTGAACGCTCAACGTAATAACCGGAGTCTGGATACCCTCTGAAAGTGAACGGAGCCTGAACGCTCAACGTAATAACCGGAGTATGGATACCCAACAAAACTGACTGGAGCCTGAACGCTCAACGTAAAAACCGGAGTCTGGATACCCAACGAAACTGACCGGAGCCTGAACATTCAACGTAATAACCGAAGTCTGGATACCCGACGAAACTGACCGGATCCTGCTCGCTCAACGTAATAACCGGAGTCTGAATACCCAATGAAACTGACCGGAGCCTGAACGCTCAACGTAATAACCGGAGTCTGGATACCCAAAGAAACTGACTGGAGCCTGAACGCTCAACGTAATAACCGGAGTCTGAATACCCAACGAAACGGACCGGAGCCTGAACGCTCAATGTAATAACCGGAGTCTGGATACCCAACGAAACTGACCGGAGCCTGAACCCTCAATGTAATAACCGGAGTCTGGATACCCAACAAAACTGACTGGAGCCTGAACGTTCAACGTAAAAACCGGAGTCTGGATACCCAAAAAAATTGACCAGAGCCTGAATGCTCAACGTAAAAACCGGAGTCTGGATACCCAACGAAACTGACCGGAGCCTGAACGCTCAACGTAATAATCAGAGTCTGGATACCCAACGAAATTGACCAGGGCCTGAAGGCTCAACGTAATAACCGGAATCTGGATACTCAACAAAACTGACCAGAGCCTGAACGCTCAACGTAATAACCGGAGTCTGGATACCCAACGAAACTGACCGGAGCCTGAACGCTCAACGTAATAACGGAAGTCTGGATACCCAACGAAACTGACCGGAGCCTGAACGCTCAACGTAATAACCGGAGTCTGGATACCCTACGAAACTGAACGGAGCCTGAACGCTCAATGTAATAACCGGAGTATGGATACCCAACAAAACTGACTGGAGCCTGAACGCTCAACGTAAAAACCGGAGTGTGGATGCCCAACGAAACTGACCGGAGCCTGAACATTCAGCGTAATAACCGAAGTCTGGATACCCGACGAAACTGACCGGAGCCTGCTCGCTCAACGTAATAATCGGAGTCTGGATACCCAACGAAACTGACCGGAGCCTGAACACTCAACGTAATAACCGGAGTCTGGATACCGAAGAAACTGACTGGAGCCTGAACGCTCAACGTAATAACCGGAGTCTGAATACCCAACGAAACGGACCGGAGCCTGAACGCTCAATGTAATAACCATAGTTTGGATAACCAACGAAACTGACCGGAGCCTGAACCCTCAACATAATAACCGGAGTCTGGATACCCAACAAAAGTGACTGGAGCCTGAACATTCAACGTAAAAACCTGAGTCTGGATACTAGAAAAAACTGAACAGAGCCTGAACGCTCAACGTAAAAACCGGAGTCTGGATACCCAACGAAACTGACCGTAGCCTGAACGCTCAACGTAATAATCGGAGTCTGGATACCCAACGAAATTGACCAGAGCCTGAAGGCTCACCGTAATAACCGGAGTCTGGACACCCAACGAAACTGACCGGAGCCTGAATGTTCAACGTAATAACCGGAGTCTGGATACTATCTGAAACTGACATGAGTCTGAAAGATCAACGTGATAACCGGAGTCTGGATACACAATGAAATTGATCAGAGCTTGATCACTCAACGTAATAACCGGAGTCTGGACACACAACGAAACTGACCGGAGCCTGAACGCTCAACGTAATAACCGGAGTCTGGATACCCAACGAAACTGACCGGAGCCTGAATGCTCAACGTAAAGACCAGAGTCTGGATACCCAACGAAACTGACCGGAGCATGAACGCTCAACGTAATAACCGGAGTCTGGATACCCAATGAAACCCGACCAGAGCCAGAACGCTTAACGTAATAACCGGAGTCTGGATACCCAATAAAATTGACCGGAGCCTGAACGCTCAACGTAAAAACCAGAGTCTGGATACCCAACAAAACTGACCGGAGCCTGAACGCTCAACGTAAAAATCGGAGTCTGGATACCCAACGAAACTGACCGGAGCCTGAACACTCAACGTAATAACTGAAGTCAGGATACCAAACGAAACTGACCGGAGCCTGAACACTCAACGTAAAAACCAGAGTCTGGATACCCAACGAAATTGACCGGAGCCTGAACGCTCAACGTAATAACCGGAGTCTGGATACACAACGAAACTGACCGGAGCCTGAACGCTCAACGTAATAACCGGAGTCTGGATACCCAACGAAACTGAATGGAGCCTGAACGCTCAACGTAATAACCGGAGTCTGGATACTCAACGAAACTGACCGGAGCCTGAACGCACAACGTAATAACTGGAGTCTGGATGCTCAACGAAAATGATCAGAGCCTGAACGCTCAACGTAATAACCAGAGTCTGGACACCCAACGAAACTGACCGGAGCCTGAACGTTCAACGTAATAACCGGAGTCTGGATACCCAACGAAACTGACCGGAGCCTGAACGCTCAACGTAATAACCGGAGTCTGGATACCCAACGAAACTGTCCAGAGCCTGAACGCTCAATGTAATAACTGGAGTCTAGATACCCAACGAAACTGACAGGAGCCTGAATGCTCAACGTAATAACCGAAGTCTGGATACCCTATGAAACTGAAAGGAGCCTGAACGCTCAACATAATAACCAGAGTATGGATACCCAACAAAAATGACTACAGCCTGAACGCTCAACGTAAAAACCGGAGTCTGGATACCCAACGAAACTGACCGGAGCCTGAACACTCAACGTAATAACCGAAGTCTGGATACCCAACGAAACTGACCGGAGCCTGCTCGCTCAATGTAATAAACGGAGTCTGGATACCCAACGAAAATGACCGGAGCTTGAACACTAAACGTAATAACGGAGTTTGGATACCCAAAGAAACTGACTGGAGCCTGAACGCTCAATGTAATAACCGGAGTCTGGATACCCAACGAAACGGACCGGAGCCTGAACGCTCAATGTAATAACCGGAGTCTGGATACCCAAAAAAACTGACCGGAGCCTGAACGCTCAACGTAATAACCGGAATCTGGATACACAACGAAAGTGATCGGAGCTTGAACGCTCAACGTAATAACCGAAGTTCGGATACCCAACGAAACTGACCGGAGCCTGAACACTCAACGTAATAACTGAAGTCAGGATACCAAACGAAACTGACCGGAGCCTGAACACTCAACGTAAAAACCAGAGTCTGGATACCCAACGAAATTGACCGGAGCCTGAACGCTCAACGTAATAACCGGAGTCTGGATACACAACGAAACTGACCGGAGCCTGAACGCTCAACGTAATAACCGGAGTCTGAATACCCAACGAAACTGAACAGAGCCTGAACGCTCAACGTAATAACCGGAGTCTGGATACTCAACGAAACTGACCGGAGCCTGAACGCACAACGTAATAACTGGAGTCTGGATGCTCAACGAAAATGATCAGAGCCCGAACGCTCAACGTAATAACCAAAGTCTGGACACCCAACGAAACTGACCGGAGCCTGAACGTTCAACGTAATAACCGGAGTCTGGATACCCAACGAAACTGACCGGAGCCTGAACGCTCAACGTAATAACCGGAGTCTGGATACCCAACGAAACTGTCCAGAGCCTGAACGCTCAATGTAATAACTGGAGTCTGGATACCCAACGAAACTGACAGGAGCCTGAATGCTCAACGTAATAACCGAATTCTGGATACCCTATGAAACTGAAAGGAGCCTGAACGCTCAACATAATAACCAGAATATGGATACCCAACAAAAATGACTAGAGCCTGAACGCTCAACGTAAAAACCGGAGTCTGGATACCCAACGAAACTGACCGGAGCCTAAACACTCAACGTAATAACCGAAGTCTGGATACCCAACGAAACTGACCGGAGCCTGCTCGCTCAATGTAATAACCGGAGTCTGGATACCCAACGAAAATGACCGGAGCCTGAACACTAAACGTAATAACGGAGTTTGGATACCCAAAGAAACTGACTGGAGCCTGAACGCTCAATGTAATAACCGGAGTCTGGATACCCAATGAAACGGACCGGAGCCTGAACGCTCAATGTAATAACCGGAGTCTGGATACCCAACAAAACTGACCGGAGCCTGAACGCTCAACGTAATAACCGGAATCTGGATACACAACGAAAGTGATCGGAGCTTGAACGCTCAACGTAATAACCGAAGTTCGGATACCCAACGAAACTGACCGGAGCCTGAACGCTCAACATAATAACCGGAGTCTGGATACCCAACAAAACTGACCGGAGCCTGAACGTTCAACGTAATAACCGGAATCTGGATACACAACGAAACTGACTAGAGCCTGAACCATCAATGTAATAACCGAAGTCTGGATACGCAACAAAACTGACCGGAGCCAGATCGCTCAAAGTAATAACCGAAGTCTTGATACACAACGAAACTGAACGGAGCCTGAACATTCAACGTAATAACCGAAGTCTGGATACCCGACGAAACTGACCGGAGCCTGCTCGCTCAACGTAATAACCGGAGTCTCGATACCCAACGAAACTGACCGGAGCCTGAACGCTCAACGTAATAACCGGAGTATGGATACCCAAAGAAACTGACCGGAGCCTGAACGCTCAATGTAATAACCGGAGTCTGGATACCCAACGAAACTGACCGGAGCCTGAACCCTCAACGTAATAACCGGAGTCTGGATACCCAACAAAACTGACTGGAGCCTGAACGTTCAACGTAAAAACCGGAGTCTGGATACCCAAAAAAATTGACCAGAGCCTGAATGCTCAACGTAAAAACCGGAGTCTGGATACCCAACAAAACTGACCGGAGCCTGAACGCTCAACGTAATAATCGGAGTCTGGATACCCAACGAAATTGACCAGGGCCTGAAGGCTCAACGTAATAACCGGAATCTGGATACTCAATAAAACTGACCAGAGCCTGAACGCTCAACGTAATAACCGGAGTCTGGATACCCAACGAAACTGACCGGAGCCTGAACGCTCAACGTAATAACCGAAGTCTGGATACCCAACGAAACTGACCGGAGCCTGAACGCTCAACGTAATAACCGGAGTCTGGATACCCTACGAAACTGAACGGAGCCTGAACGCTCAACGTAATAACCAGAGTATGGATACCCAACAAAACTGACTAGAGCCTGAACGCTCAACGTAAAAACCGGAGTCTGGATGCCCAACGAAACTGACCGGAGCCTGAACATTCAACGTAATAACCGAAGTCTGGATACCCGACGAAACTGACCGGAGCCTGCTCGCTCAACGTAATAACCGGAGTCTGGATACCCAACGAAACTGACCGGAGCCTGAACACTCAACGTAATAACCGGAGTCTGGATACCCAAAGAAACTGACTGGAGCCTGAACGCTCAACGTAATAACCGGAGTCTGAATACCCAACGAAACGGACCGGAGCCTGAACGCTCAATGTAATAACCATAGTCTGGATAACCAACGAAACTGACCGGAGCCTGAACCCTCAACATAATAACCGGAGTCTGGATACCCAACAAAAGTGACTGGAGCCTGAACGTTCAACGTAAAAACCTGAGTCTGGATACCAGAAAAAACTGACCAGAGCCTGAACGCTCAACGTAAAAATCGGAGTCTGGATACCCAACGAAACTGACCGGAGCCTGAACGCTCAACGTAATAATCGGAGTCTGGATACCCAACGAAATTGACCGGAGCCTGAAGGCTCACCGGAATAACCGGAGTCTGGACACCCAACGAAACTGACCGGAGCCTGAACGTTCAACGTAATAACCGGAGTCTGGATACTATCCGAAACTGACTGGAGCCTGAAAGATCAACGTGATAACCGGAGTCTGGATACACAATGAAATTGATCAGAGCTTGATCGCTCAACGTAATAACCGGAGTCTGGATACACAACGAAACTGACCGGAGCC
Source organism: Lathyrus sativus (assembly GCA_963859935.3). Taxonomy (NCBI): domain Eukaryota; kingdom Viridiplantae; phylum Streptophyta; class Magnoliopsida; order Fabales; family Fabaceae; genus Lathyrus; species Lathyrus sativus. Next base: position 176,663 of record CAWUDS030000671.1, on the reverse strand, counting down.
TGAACGCTCAACGTAATAACCGGAGTCTGGATACCCAACGAAACTTCCGGAGCCTGAATGCTCAATGTAAAAACCAGAGTCTGGATACCCAACGAAACTGACCGGAGCCTGAACGCTCAACGTAATAACCGGAGTCTGGATACCCAACGAAACTGACCAGAGCCAGAACGCTTAACGTAATAACCGGAGTCTGGATACCCAACAAAACTGACCGGAGCCTGAACGCTCAACGTAAAAACCAGAGTCTGGATACCCAACAAAACTGACCGGAGCCTGAACGCTCAACGTAAAAATCGGAGTCTGGATACCCAACGAAACTAACCGGAGCCGCTCAACGTAATAACTGAAGTCTGGATACCAAACGAAACTGACCGGAGCCTGAACACTCAACGTAAAAACCAGAGTCTGGATACCCAACAAAATTGACCGGAGCCTGAACGCTCAACGTAATAACCGGAGTCTGGATACACAACGAAAATGATCAGAGCCTGAACGCTCAACGTAATAACCGGAGTCTGAACACCCAACGAAACTGACCGGAGCCTGAACGTTCAACGTAATAACCGGAGTCTGGATACCCAACGAAATTGACCGGAGCCTGAACGCTCAACGTAAAAACCGGAGTCTGGATACCCAACGAAACTAACCGGAGCCTGAACGCTCAATGTAATAACTGGAGTCTGGATACCCAACGAAACTGACAGGAGCCTGAATGCTCAACGTAATAACCGGAATCTGGATACTCAATAAAACTGACCAGAGCCTGAACGCTCAACGTAATAACCGGAGTCTGGATACCCAACGAAACTGACCGGAGCCTGAACGCTCAACGTAATAACCGAAGTCTGGATACCCAACGAAACTGACCGGAGCCTGAACGCTCAACGTAATAACCGGAGTCTGGATACCCTACGAAACTGAACGGAGCCTGAACGCTCAACGTAATAACCAGAGTATGGATACCCAACAAAACTGACTAGAGCCTGAACGCTCAACGTAAAAACCGGAGTCTGGATGCCCAACGAAACTGACCGGAGCCTGAACACTCAACGTAAAAACCAGAGTCTGGATACCCAACAAAATTGACCGGAGCCTGAACGCTCAACGTAATAACCGGAGTCTGGATACACAACGAAAATGATCAGAGCCTGAACGCTCAACGTAATAACCGGAGTCTGAACACCCAACGAAACTGACCGGAGCCTGAACGCTCAACGTAATAACCGGAGTATGGATACCCAAAGAAACTGACCGGAGCCTGAACGCTCAATGTAATAACCGGAGTCTGGATACCCAACGAAACTGACCGGAGCCTGAACCCTCAACGTAATAACCGGAGTCTGGATACCCAACAAAACTGACTGGAGCCTGAACGTTCAACGTAAAAACCGGAGTCTGGATACCCAAAAAAATTGACCAGAGCCTGAATGCTCAACGTAAAAACCGGAGTCTGGATACCCAACAAAACTGACCGGAGCCTGAACGCTCAACGTAATAATCGGAGTCTGGATACCCAACGAAATTGACCAGGGCCTGAAGGCTCAACGTAATAACCGGAATCTGGATACTCAATAAAACTGACCAGAGCCTGAACGCTCAACGTAATAACCGGAGTCTGGATACCCAACGAAACTGACCGGAGCCTGAACGCTCAACGTAATAACCGAAGTCTGGATACCCAACGAAACTGACCGGAGCCTGAACGCTCAACGTAATAACCGGAGTCTGGATACCCTACGAAACTGAACGGAGCCTGAACGTTCAACGTAATAACCGGAGTCTGGATACCCAACGAAACTGACCGGAGCCTGAACGCTCAACGTAATAACCGGAGTCTGGATACCCAACGAAACTGTCCAGAGCCTGAACGCTCAATGTAATAACTGGAGTCTAGATACCCAACGAAACTGACAGGAGCCTGAATGCTCAACGTAATAACCGAAGTCTGGATACCCTATGAAACTGAAAGGAGCCTGAACGCTCAACATAATAACCAGAGTATGGATACCCAACAAAAATGACTACAGCCTGAACGCTCAACGTAAAAACCGGAGTCTGGATACCCAACGAAACTGACCGGAGCCTGAACACTCAACGTAATAACCGAAGTCTGGATACCCAACGAAACTGACCGGAGCCTGCTCGCTCAATGTAATAAACGGAGTCTGGATACCCAACGAAAATGACCGGAGCTTGAACACTAAACGTAATAACGGAGTTTGGATACCCAAAGAAACTGACTGGAGCCTGAACGCTCAATGTAATAACCGGAGTCTGGATACCCAACGAAACGGACCGGAGCCTGAACGCTCAATGTAATAACCGGAGTCTGGATACCCAAAAAAACTGACCGGAGCCTGAACGCTCAACGTAATAACCGGAATCTGGATACACAACGAAAGTGATCGGAGCTTGAACGCTCAACGTAATAACCGAAGTTCGGATACCCAACGAAACTGACCGGAGCCTGAACACTCAACGTAATAACTGAAGTCAGGATACCAAACGAAACTGACCGGAGCCTGAACACTCAACGTAAAAACCAGAGTCTGGATACCCAACGAAATTGACCGGAGCCTGAACGCTCAACGTAATAACCGGAGTCTGGATACACAACGAAACTGACCGGAGCCTGAACGCTCAACGTAATAACCGGAGTCTGAATACCCAACGAAACTGAACAGAGCCTGAACGCTCAACGTAATAACCGGAGTCTGGATACTCAACGAAACTGACCGGAGCCTGAACGCACAACGTAATAACTGGAGTCTGGATGCTCAACGAAAATGATCAGAGCCCGAACGCTCAACGTAATAACCAAAGTCTGGACACCCAACGAAACTGACCGGAGCCTGAACGTTCAACGTAATAACCGGAGTCTGGATACCCAACGAAACTGACCGGAGCCTGAACGCTCAACGTAATAACCGGAGTCTGGATACCCAACGAAACTGTCCAGAGCCTGAACGCTCAATGTAATAACTGGAGTCTGGATACCCAACGAAACTGACAGGAGCCTGAATGCTCAACGTAATAACCGAATTCTGGATACCCTATGAAACTGAAAGGAGCCTGAACGCTCAACATAATAACCAGAATATGGATACCCAACAAAAATGACTAGAGCCTGAACGCTCAACGTAAAAACCGGAGTCTGGATACCCAACGAAACTGACCGGAGCCTAAACACTCAACGTAATAACCGAAGTCTGGATACCCAACGAAACTGACCGGAGCCTGCTCGCTCAATGTAATAACCGGAGTCTGGATACCCAACGAAAATGACCGGAGCCTGAACACTAAACGTAATAACGGAGTTTGGATACCCAAAGAAACTGACTGGAGCCTGAACGCTCAATGTAATAACCGGAGTCTGGATACCCAATGAAACGGACCGGAGCCTGAACGCTCAATGTAATAACCGGAGTCTGGATACCCAACAAAACTGACCGGAGCCTGAACGCTCAACGTAATAACCGGAATCTGGATACACAACGAAAGTGATCGGAGCTTGAACGCTCAACGTAATAACCGAAGTTCGGATACCCAACGAAACTGACCGGAGCCTGAACGCTCAACATAATAACCGGAGTCTGGATACCCAACAAAACTGACCGGAGCCTGAACGTTCAACGTAATAACCGGAATCTGGATACACAACGAAACTGACTAGAGCCTGAACCATCAATGTAATAACCGAAGTCTGGATACGCAACAAAACTGACCGGAGCCAGATCGCTCAAAGTAATAACCGAAGTCTTGATACACAACGAAACTGAACGGAGCCTGAACATTCAACGTAATAACCGAAGTCTGGATACCCGACGAAACTGACCGGAGCCTGCTCGCTCAACGTAATAACCGGAGTCTCGATACCCAACGAAACTGACCGGAGCCTGAACGCTCAACGTAATAACCGGAGTATGGATACCCAAAGAAACTGACCGGAGCCTGAACGCTCAATGTAATAACCGGAGTCTGGATACCCAACGAAACTGACCGGAGCCTGAACCCTCAACGTAATAACCGGAGTCTGGATACCCAACAAAACTGACTGGAGCCTGAACGTTCAACGTAAAAACCGGAGTCTGGATACCCAAAAAAATTGACCAGAGCCTGAATGCTCAACGTAAAAACCGGAGTCTGGATACCCAACAAAACTGACCGGAGCCTGAACGCTCAACGTAATAATCGGAGTCTGGATACCCAACGAAATTGACCAGGGCCTGAAGGCTCAACGTAATAACCGGAATCTGGATACTCAATAAAACTGACCAGAGCCTGAACGCTCAACGTAATAACCGGAGTCTGGATACCCAACGAAACTGACCGGAGCCTGAACGCTCAACGTAATAACCGAAGTCTGGATACCCAACGAAACTGACCGGAGCCTGAACGCTCAACGTAATAACCGGAGTCTGGATACCCTACGAAACTGAACGGAGCCTGAACGCTCAACGTAATAACCAGAGTATGGATACCCAACAAAACTGACTAGAGCCTGAACGCTCAACGTAAAAACCGGAGTCTGGATGCCCAACGAAACTGACCGGAGCCTGAACATTCAACGTAATAACCGAAGTCTGGATACCCGACGAAACTGACCGGAGCCTGCTCGCTCAACGTAATAACCGGAGTCTGGATACCCAACGAAACTGACCGGAGCCTGAACACTCAACGTAATAACCGGAGTCTGGATACCCAAAGAAACTGACTGGAGCCTGAACGCTCAACGTAATAACCGGAGTCTGAATACCCAACGAAACGGACCGGAGCCTGAACGCTCAATGTAATAACCATAGTCTGGATAACCAACGAAACTGACCGGAGCCTGAACCCTCAACATAATAACCGGAGTCTGGATACCCAACAAAAGTGACTGGAGCCTGAACGTTCAACGTAAAAACCTGAGTCTGGATACCAGAAAAAACTGACCAGAGCCTGAACGCTCAACGTAAAAATCGGAGTCTGGATACCCAACGAAACTGACCGGAGCCTGAACGCTCAACGTAATAATCGGAGTCTGGATACCCAACGAAATTGACCGGAGCCTGAAGGCTCACCGGAATAACCGGAGTCTGGACACCCAACGAAACTGACCGGAGCCTGAACGTTCAACGTAATAACCGGAGTCTGGATACTATCCGAAACTGACTGGAGCCTGAAAGATCAACGTGATAACCGGAGTCTGGATACACAATGAAATTGATCAGAGCTTGATCGCTCAACGTAATAACCGGAGTCTGGATACACAACGAAACTGACCGGAGCCTGAACGCTCAACGTAATAACCGGAGTCTGGATACCCAACGAAACTTCCGGAGCCTGAATGCTCAATGTAAAAACCAGAGTCTGGATACCCAACGAAACTGACCGGAGCCTGAACGCTCAACGTAATAACCGGAGTCTGGATACCCAACGAAACTGACCAGAGCCAGAACGCTTAACGTAATAACCGGAGTCTGGATACCCAACAAAACTGACCGGAGCCTGAACGCTCAACGTAAAAACCAGAGTCTGGATACCCAACAAAACTGACCGGAGCCTGAACGCTCAACGTAAAAATCGGAGTCTGGATACCCAACGAAACTAACCGGAGCCGCTCAACGTAATAACTGAAGTCTGGATACCAAACGAAACTGACCGGAGCCTGAACACTCAACGTAAAAACCAGAGTCTGGATACCCAACAAAATTGACCGGAGCCTGAACGCTCAACGTAATAACCGGAGTCTGGATACACAACGAAAATGATCAGAGCCTGAACGCTCAACGTAATAACCGGAGTCTGAACACCCAACGAAACTGACCGGAGCCTGAACGTTCAACGTAATAACCGGAGTCTGGATACCCAACGAAATTGACCGGAGCCTGAACGCTCAACGTAAAAACCGGAGTCTGGATACCCAACGAAACTAACCGGAGCCTGAACGCTCAATGTAATAACTGGAGTCTGGATACCCAACGAAACTGACAGGAGCCTGAATGCTCAACGTAATAACCGGAATCTGGATACTCAATAAAACTGACCAGAGCCTGAACGCTCAACGTAATAACCGGAGTCTGGATACCCAACGAAACTGACCGGAGCCTGAACGCTCAACGTAATAACCGAAGTCTGGATACCCAACGAAACTGACCGGAGCCTGAACGCTCAACGTAATAACCGGAGTCTGGATACCCTACGAAACTGAACGGAGCCTGAACGCTCAACGTAATAACCAGAGTATGGATACCCAACAAAACTGACTAGAGCCTGAACGCTCAACGTAAAAACCGGAGTCTGGATGCCCAACGAAACTGACCGGAGCCTGAACACTCAACGTAAAAACCAGAGTCTGGATACCCAACAAAATTGACCGGAGCCTGAACGCTCAACGTAATAACCGGAGTCTGGATACACAACGAAAATGATCAGAGCCTGAACGCTCAACGTAATAACCGGAGTCTGAACACCCAACGAAACTGACCGGAGCCTGAACGCTCAACGTAATAACCGGAGTATGGATACCCAAAGAAACTGACCGGAGCCTGAACGCTCAATGTAATAACCGGAGTCTGGATACCCAACGAAACTGACCGGAGCCTGAACCCTCAACGTAATAACCGGAGTCTGGATACCCAACAAAACTGACTGGAGCCTGAACGTTCAACGTAAAAACCGGAGTCTGGATACCCAAAAAAATTGACCAGAGCCTGAATGCTCAACGTAAAAACCGGAGTCTGGATACCCAACAAAACTGACCGGAGCCTGAACGCTCAACGTAATAATCGGAGTCTGGATACCCAACGAAATTGACCAGGGCCTGAAGGCTCAACGTAATAACCGGAATCTGGATACTCAATAAAACTGACCAGAGCCTGAACGCTCAACGTAATAACCGGAGTCTGGATACCCAACGAAACTGACCGGAGCCTGAACGCTCAACGTAATAACCGAAGTCTGGATACCCAACGAAACTGACCGGAGCCTGAACGCTCAACGTAATAACCGGAGTCTGGATACCCTACGAAACTGAACGGAGCCTGAACGCTCAACGTAATAACCAGAGTATGGATACCCAACAAAACTGACTAGAGCCTGAACGCTCAACGTAAAAACCGGAGTCTGGATGCCCAACGAAACTGACCGGAGCCTGAACATTCAACGTAATAACCGAAGTCTGGATACCCGACGAAACTGACCGGAGCCTGCTCGCTCAACGTAATAACCGGAGTCTGGATACCCAACGAAACTGACCGGAGCCTGAACACTCAACGTAATAACCGGAGTCTGGATACCCAAAGAAACTGACTGGAGCCTGAACGCTCAACGTAATAACCGGAGTCTGAATACCCAACGAAACGGACCGGAGCCTGAACGCTCAATGTAATAACCATAGTCTGGATAACCAACGAAACTGACCGGAGCCTGAACCCTCAACATAATAACCGGAGTCTGGATACCCAACAAAAGTGACTGGAGCCTGAACGTTCAACGTAAAAACCTGAGTCTGGATACCAGAAAAAACTGACCAGAGCCTGAACGCTCAACGTAAAAATCGGAGTCTGGATACCCAACGAAACTGACCGGAGCCTGAACGCTCAACGTAATAATCGGAGTCTGGATACCCAACGAAATTGACCGGAGCCTGAAGGCTCACCGGAATAACCGGAGTCTGGACACCCAACGAAACTGACCGGAGCCTGAACGTTCAACGTAATAACCGGAGTCTGGATACTATCCGAAACTGACTGGAGCCTGAAAGATCAACGTGATAACCGGAGTCTGGATACACAATGAAATTGATCAGAGCTTGATCGCTCAACGTAATAACCGGAGTCTGGATACACAACGAAACTGACCGGAGCCTGAACGCTCAACGTAATAACCGGAGTCTGGATACCCAACGAAACTGACCGGAGCCTGAATGCTCAATGTAAAAACCAGAGTCTGGATACCCAACGAAACTGACCGGAGCCTGAACGCTCAACGTAATAACCGGAGTCTGGATACCCAACGAAACTGACCAGAGCCAGAACGCTTAACGTAATAACCGGAGTCTGGATACCCAACAAAACTGACCGGAGCCTGAACGCTCAACGTAAAAACCAGAGTCTGGATACCCAACAAAACTGACCGGAGCCTGAACGCTCAACGTAAAAATCGGAGTCTGGATACCCAACGAAACTAACCGGAGCCGCTCAACGTAATAACTGAAGTCTGGATACCAAACGAAACTGACCGGAGCCTGAACACTCAACGTAAAAACCAGAGTCTGGATACCCAACAAAATTGACCGGAGCCTGAACGCTCAACGTAATAACCGGAGTCTGGATACACAACGAAAATGATCAGAGCCTGAACGCTCAACGTAATAACCGGAGTCTGAACACCCAACGAAACTGACCGGAGCCTGAACGTTCAACGTAATAACCGGAGTCTGGATACCCAACGAAATTGACCGGAGCCTGAACGCTCAACGTAAAAACCGGAGTCTGGATACCCAACGAAACTAACCGGAGCCTGAACGCTCAATGTAATAACTGGAGTCTGGATACCCAACGAAACTGACAGGAGCCTGAATGCTCAACGTAATAACCGGAATCTGGATACTCAATAAAACTGACCAGAGCCTGAACGCTCAACGTAATAACCGGAGTCTGGATACCCAACGAAACTGACCGGAGCCTGAACGCTCAACGTAATAACCGAAGTCTGGATACCCAACGAAACTGACCGGAGCCTGAACGCTCAACGTAATAACCGGAGTCTGGATACCCTACGAAACTGAACGGAGCCTGAACGCTCAACGTAATAACCAGAGTATGGATACCCAACAAAACTGACTAGAGCCTGAACGCTCAACGTAAAAACCGGAGTCTGGATGCCCAACGAAACTGACCAGAGCCTGAACATTCAACGTAATAACCGAAGTCTGGATACCCGACGAAACTGACCGGAGCCTGCTCGCTCAACGTAATAACCAGAGTCTGGATACCCAACGAAACTGACCGGATCCTGAACACTCAACGTAATAACCGGAGTCTGGATACCCAAAGAAACTGACTGGAGCCTGAACGCTCAACGTAATAACCGGAGTCTGAATACCCAACGAAACGGACCGGAGCCTGAACGCTCAATGTAATAACCATAGTCTGGATAACCAACGAAACTGACCGGAGCCTGAACCCTCAACATAATAACCGGAGTCTGGATACCCAACAAAAGTGACTGGAGCCTGAACGTTCAACGTAAAAACCTGAGTCTGGATACCAGAAAAAACTGACCAGAGCCTGAACGCTCAACGTAAAAATCGGAGTCTGGATACCCAACGAAACTGACCGGAGCCTGAACGCTCAACGTAATAATCGGAGTCTGGATACCCAACGAAATTGACCGGAGCCTGAAGCCTCACCGGAATAACCGGAGTCTGGACACCCAACGAAACTGACCGGAGCCTGAACGTTCAACGTAATAACCGGAGTCTGGATACTATCCGAAACTGACTGGAGCCTGAAAGATCAACGTGATAACCGGAGTCTGGATACACAATGAAATTGATCAGAGCTTGATCGCTCAACGTAATAACCGGAGTCTGGATACACAACGAAACTGACCGGAGCCTGAACGCTCAACGTAATAACCGGAGTCTGGATACCCAACGAAACTGACCGGAGCCTGAATGCTCAACGTAAAAACCAGAGTCTGGATACCCAACGAAACTGACCGGAGCCTGAACGCTCAACGTAATAACCGGAGTCTGGATACCCAACGAAACTGACCAGAGCCAGAACGCTTAACGTAATAACCGGAGTCTGGATACCCAACAAAACTGACTGGAGCCTGAACGCTCAACGTAAAAACCAGAGTCTGGATACCCAATAAAACTGACCGGAGCCTGAACGCTCAACGTAAAAATCGGAGTCTGGATACCCAACGAAACTAACCGGAGCCGCTCAACGTAATAACTGAAGTCTGGATACCAAACGAAACTGACCGGAGCCTGAACACTCAACGTAAAAACCAGAGTCTGGATACCCAACGAAATTGACCGGAGCCTGAACGCTCAACGTAATAACCGGAGTCTGGATACACAACGAAACTGACCGGAGCCTGAACGCTCAACGTAATAACCGGAGTCTGGATACCCAACGAAACTGAACGGAGCCTGAACGCTCAACGTAATAACCGGAGTCTGGATACTCAACGAAACTGACCGGAGCCTGAACGCACAACGTAATAACTGGAGTCTGGATGCTCAACGAAAATGATCAGAGCCTGAACGCTCAACGTAATAACCGGAGTCTGAACACCCAACGAAACTGACCGGAGCCTGAACGTTCAACGTAATAACCGGAGTCTGGATACCCAACGAAACTGACCGGAGCCTGAACGCTCAACGTAATAACCGGAGTCTGGATACCCAACGAAACTGTCCAGAGCCTGAACGCTCAATGTAATAACTGGAGTCTGGATACCCAACGAAACTGACTGGAGCCTGAATGCTCAACGTAATAACCGAAGTCTGGATACCCTATGAAACTGAAAGGAGCCTGAACGCTCAACATAATAACCAGAGTATGGATACCCAACAAAAATGACTAGAGCCTGAACGCTCAACGTAAAAACCGGAGTCTGGATACCCAACGAAACTGACCGTAGCTTGAACACTCAACGTAATAACCGAAGTCTGGATACCCAATGAAACTGACCGGAGCCTGAACGCTCAACGTAATAACCGGAGTCTGGATACCCTACGAAACTGAACGGAGCCTGAACGCTCAACGTAATAACCAGAGTATGGATACCCAACAAAACTGACTAGAGCCTGAACGCTCAACGTAAAAACCGGAGTCTGGATGCCCAACGAAACTGACCAGAGCCTGAACATTCAACGTAATAACCGAAGTCTGGATACCCGATGAAACTGACCGGAGCCTGCTCGCTCAACGTAATAACCAGAGTCTGGATACCCAACGAAACTGACCGGAGCCTGAACACTCAACGTAATAACCGGAGTCTGGATACCCAAAGAAACTGACTGGAGCCTGAACGCTCAACGTAATAACCGGAGTCTGAATACCCAACGAAACGGACCGGAGCCTGAACGCTCAATGTAATAACCATAGTCTGGATAACCAACGAAACTGACCGGAGCCTGAACCCTCAACATAATAACCGGAGTCTGGATACCCAACAAAAGTGACTGGAGCCTGAACGTTCAACGTAAAAACCTGAGTCTGGATACCAGAAAAAACTGACCAGAGCCTGAACGCTCAACGTAAAAATCGGAGTCTGGATACCCAACGAAACTGACCGGAGCCTGAACGCTCAACGTAATAATCGGAGTCTGGATACCCAACGAAATTGACCGGAGCCTGAAGCCTCACCGGAATAACCGGAGTCTGGACACCCAATGAAACTGACCGGAGCCTGAACGTTCAACGTAATAACCGGAGTCTGGATACTATCCGAAACTGACTGGAGCCTGAAAGATCAACGTGATAACCGGAGTCTGGATACACAATGAAATTGATCAGAGCTTGATCGCTCAACGTAATAACCGGAGTCTGGATACACAACGAAACTGACCGGAGCCTGAACGCTCAACGTAATAACCGGAGTCTGGATACCCAACGAAACTGACCGGAGCCTGAATGCTCAACGTAAAAACCAGAGTCTGGATACCCAACGAAACTGACCGGAGCCTGAACGCTCAACGTAATAACCGGAGTCTGGATACCCAACGAAACTGACCGGAGCCTGAACGCTCAACGTAATAACCGAAGTCTGGATACCCAACGAAACTGACCGGAGCCTGAACGCTCAACGTAATAACCGGAGTCTGGATACCCTACGAAACTGAACGGAGCCTGAACGCTCAACGTAATAACCAGAGTATGGATACCCAACAAAACTGACTAGAGCCTGAACGCTCAACGTAAAAACCGGAGTCTGGATGCCCAACGAAACTGACCAGAGCCTGAACATTCAACGTAATAACCGAAGTCTGGATACCCGACGAAACTGACCGGAGCCTGCTCGCTCAACGTAATAACCAGAGTCTGGATACCCAACGAAACTGACCGGAGCCTGAACACTCAACGTAATAACCGGAGTCTGGATACCCAAAGAAACTGACTGGAGCCTGAACGCTCAACGTAATAACCGGAGTCTGAATACCCAACGAAACGGACCGGAGCCTGAACGCTCAATGTAATAACCATAGTCTGGATAACCAACGAAACTGACCGGAGCCTGAACCCTCAACATAATAACCGGAGTCTGGATACCCAACAAAAGTGACTGGAGCCTGAACGTTCAACGTAAAAACCTGAGTCTGGATACCAGAAAAAACTGACCAGAGCCTGAACGCTCAACGTAAAAATCGGAGTCTGGATACCCAACGAAACTGACCGGAGCCTGAACGCTCAACGTAATAATCGGAGTCTGGATACCCAACGAAATTGACCGGAGCCTGAAGCCTCACCGGAATAACCGGAGTCTGGACACCCAACGAAACTGACCGGAGCCTGAACGTTCAACGTAATAACCGGAGTCTGGATACTATCCGAAACTGACTGGAGCCTGAAAGATCAACGTGATAACCGGAGTCTGGATACACAATGAAATTGATCAGAGCTTGATCGCTCAACGTAATAACCGGAGTCTGGATACACAACGAAACTGACCGGAGCCTGAACGCTCAACGTAATAACCGGAGTCTGGATACCCAACGAAACTGACCGGAGCCTGAATGCTCAACGTAAAAACCAGAGTCTGGATACCCAACGAAACTGACCGGAGCCTGAACGCTCAACGTAATAACCGGAGTCTGGATACCCAACGAAACTGACCAGAGCCAGAACGCTTAACGTAATAACCGGAGTCTGGATACCCAACAAAACTGACTGGAGCCTGAACGCTCAACGTAAACACCAGAGTCTGGATACCCAATAAAACTGACCGGAGCCTGAACGCTCAACGTAAAAATCGGAGTCTGGATACCCAACGAAACTAACCGGAGCCGCTCAACGTAATAACTGAAGTCTGGATACCAAACGAAACTGACCGGAGCCTGAACACTCAACGTAAAAACCAGAGTCTGGATACCCAACGAAATTGACCGGAGCCTGAACGCTCAACGTAATAACCGGAGTCTGGATACACAACGAAACTGACCGGAGCCTGAACGCTCAACGTAATAACCGGAGTCTGGATACCCAACGAAACTGAACGGAGCCTGAACGCTCAACGTAATAACCGGAGTCTGGATACTCAACGAAACTGACCGGAGCCTGAACGCACAACGTAATAACTGGAGTCTGGATGCTCAACGAAAATGATCAGAGCCTGAACGCTCAACGTAATAACCGGAGTCTGAACACCCAACGAAACTGACCGGAGCCTGAACGTTCAACGTAATAACCGGAGTCTGGATACCCAACGAAACTGACCGGAGCCTGAACGCTCAACGTAATAACCGGAGTCTGGATACCCAACGAAACTGTCCAGAGCCTGAACGCTCAATGTAATAACTGGAGTCTGGATACCCAACGAAACTGACTGGAGCCTGAATGCTCAACGTAATAACCGAAGTCTGGATACCCTATGAAACTGAAAGGAGCCTGAACGCTCAACATAATAACCAGAGTATGGATACCCAACAAAAATGACTAGAGCCTGAACGCTCAACGTAAAAACCGGAGTCTGGATACCCAACGAAACTGACCGTAGCCTGAACACTCAACGTAATAACCGAAGTCTGGATACCCAACGAAACTGACCGGAGCCTGCTCGCTCAATGTAATAACCGGAGTCTGGATACCCAACGAAAATGACCGGAGCCTGAACACTAAACGTAATAACGGAGTTTGGATACCCAAAGAAACTGACTGGAGCCTGAACGCTCAATGTAATAACCGGAGTCTGGATACCCAACGAAACGGACCGGAGCCTGAACGCTCAATGTAATAACCGGAGTCTGGATACCCAACAAAACTGACCGGAGCCTGAACGCTCAACGTAATAACCGGAATCTGGATACACAACGAAACTGATCGGAGCTTGAACGCTCAACGTAATAACCGAAGTTCGGATACCCAACGAAACTGACCGGAGCCTGAACGCTCAACATAATAACCGGAGTCTGGATACCCAACAAAACTGACCGGAGCCTGAACGTTCAACGTAATAACCGGAATCTGGATACACAACGAAACTGACTAGAGCCTGAACCATCAATGTAATAACCGAAGTCTGGATACGCAACGAAACTGACCGGAGCCAGATCGCTCAAAGTAATAACCGAAGTCTTGATACACAACGAAATTGAACGGAGCCTGAACGCTCAACGTAATAACCGGAGTCTAGATACCCAACGAAACTGACCGGAGCCTGAACGCTCAACGTAATAACCGGAGTCTAGATACCCAACGAAACTGACCGGAGCCTGCTCGCTCAACGTAATAACCGGAGTCTGGATACCCAGCAAAACAGACCAGAGCCTGAACGCTCAACGTAAAAACCGGAGTCTGGATACCCAACAAAACTGACCGGAGCCTGAACGCTCAACATAAAAACCGGAGTCTAGATACGCAATGAAACTGAACGGAGCCTGAACGCTCAATGTAATAACCGGAGTCTGGATACTCAACGAAACTGACCAGAGCCTGAATGCACAATGTAATAACTGGAGTCTGGATACACAATGAAATTGATCAGAGCTTGATCGCTCAACGTAATAACCAGAGTCTGGATACACAACTAAACTGACCGGAGCCTGACGCTCAACGTAATAACCGGAGTCTGGATACCCAACGAAACTGACCGGAGCCTGAATGCTCAACGTAAAAACCAGAGTCTGGATACCCAACGAAACTGACCGGAGCCTGAACGCTCAACGTAATAACCGGATTCTGGATACCCAACGAAACTGACCAAAGCCAGAACGCTTAACGTAATAACCGGAGTCTGGATACCCAACAAAACTGACCGGAGCCTGAACGCTCAACGTAAAAACCAGAGTCTGGATACCCAACAAAATTGACCGGAGCCTGAACGTTCAACGTAAAAATCGGAGTCTGGATACCCAACGAAACTGACCGGAGCCTGAACGCTCAATGTAATAACTGAAGTCTGGATACCAAACGAAACTGGCCGGAGCCTGAACACTCAACGTAAAAACCGGAGTCTGGATACCCAACGAAATTGACTGGAGCCTGAACGCTCAACGTAATAACCGGAGTCTGGATACACAACGAAACTGACCGGAGCCTGAACGCTCAACGTAATAACCGGAGTCTGGATACCCAACGAAACTGAACGGAGCCTGAACGCTCAACGTAATAACCGGAGTCTGGATACTCAACGAAACTGACCCGAGCCTGAATGCACAACGAAATAACTGGAGTCTGGATGCTCAACGAAAATGATCAGAGCCTGAACGCTCAACGTAATAACCGGAATCTGGACACCCAACGAAACTGACCGGAGCCTGAACGTTCAACGTAATAACCGGAGTCTGGATACCCAACGAAACTGACCGGAGCCTGAACGCTCAACGTAATAACCGGAGTCTGGATACCCAACGAAACTGTCCAGAGCCTGAACGCTCAACGTAATAATTGGAGTCTGGATACCCAATGAAACTGACAGGAGCCTGAACGCTCAACGTAATAACCGAAGTCTGGATACCCTATGAAACTGAAAGGAGCCTGAACGCTCAACATAATAACCAGAGTATGGATACCCAACAAAACTGACTAGAGCCTGAATGCTCAACGTAAAAACCGGAGTCTGGATACCCAACGAAACTGACCGGAGCCTGAACTCTCAACGTAATAACCGAAGTCTGGATACCCAACGAAACTGACCGGAGCCTGCTCGCTCAACGTAATAACCGGAGTCTAGATACCCAACGAAAATGACCGGAGCCTGAACACTAAACGTAATAACGGAGTCTGGATACCCAAAGAAACTGACTGGAGCCTGAACGCTCAATGTAATAATCGGAGTCTGGATACCCAACGAAACGGACCGGAGCCTGAACGCTAATTGTAATAACCGGAGTCTGGATACCCAACGAAGCTGACCGGAGCCTGAACGCTCAAAGTAATAACCGGAATCTGGATACACAACGAAACTGATCGGAGCTTGAACGCTCAACGTAATAACCGAAGTTCGGATACCCAACGAAACTGACCGGAGCCTGAACGTTCAACGTAATAACCGGAGTCTGGATACTATCCGAAACTGACTGGAGCCTGAAAGATCAACGTGATAACCGGAGTCTGGATACACAATGAAATTGATCAGAGCTTGATCGCTCAACGTAATAACCGGAGTCTGGATACGCAATGAAACTGAACGGAGCCTGAACGCTCAATGTAATAACCGGAGTCTGGATACTCAACGAAACTGACCGGAGCCTGAACGTTCAACGTAATAACCGGAGTCTGGATACCCAACGAAACTGACCGGAGTCTGAACGCTCAACGTAATAACCGGAGTCTGGATACCCAACGAAACTGACCGGAGTCTGAACGCTCAACGTAATAACCGGAATCTGGATACACAACGAAACTGACCGGAGCTTGAACGCTCAACGTAATAACCAAAGTTCGGATACCCAATCAAACTGACCGGAGCCTGAACGCTCAACATAATAACTAGAGTCTGGATACCCAACGAAATTGACCGGAGCCTGAACGTTCAACGTAATAACCAAAATCTGGATACACAACGAAACTGACCGGAGCCTGAACGATCAATGTAATAATCGAAGTCTAGATACGCAACGAAACTGACCGGAGCCAAATCGCTCAACGTAATAACCGAAGTCTAGATACACAACAAAACTGACCGGAGCCTGAACGCTCAACGTAATAACCGGAGTCTAGATACCCAACGAAACTGACTGGAGCCTACTCGCTCAACGTAATAACCGGAGTCTGGATACTCAACGAAACTGACCGGAGCCTGAACGCACAACATAATAACCGGAGTCCGGATGCGCAACGAAAATGACCGGAGCCTGAACGCTCAACGTAATAACCGGAGTCTGGACACCCAACGAAACTGACCGGAGCCTGAATATTCAACGTAATAACCGGAGTCTGGATACCCAACGAAACTGACCGGAGCCTGAACGCTCAACGTAATAACCAGAGTCTGGATACCCAACGAAACTGACCGGAGCTTGGACGCTCAACGTAATAACTGAAGTCTGGATACCAAACGAAACTGACCAGAGCTTGAACGCTCAACATAATAACCGGAGTCTGGATACCCAACGAAACTGACCGGAGCCTGAACGCTTAACGTAGTAACCGGGGTCTGGATACCCAACGAAACTGACCGGAGCCTGAACGCTCAACGTAATAATCGGAGTCTGGATACCCAACGAAACTGACCGGAGCCTGAATGCTCAACGTAAAAACCAGAGTCCGGATACCCAACGAAACTGACCGGAGCCTAAACGCTCAACGTAATAACCGGAGTCTGGATACCCAACGAAACTGACCGGAGCCTGAACGCTTAACGTAATAACCGGAGTCTGGATACCCAACAAAACTGACCGGAGCCTGAACGCTCAACATAAAAACCGGAGTCTGGATACCCAACAAAACTGACCGGAGCCTGAACGCTCAACATAAAAACCGGAGTCTAGATACGCAATGAAACTGAACGGAGCCTGAACGCTTAATGTAATAACCGGAGTCTTGATACTCAACGAAACTGACCGGAGCCTGAATGCACAATTTAATAACTGGAGTCTGGATGCTCAATGAAAATGACAGGAGCCTGAACGCTCAACGTAATAACCGGAGTCTGGACACCCAACAAAATTGACCGGAGCCTGAACGTTCAACGTAATAACCGGAGTCTGGATACCCAACGAAACTGACCGGAGCCTGAACGCTCAACGTAATAACCGGAATCTGGATACACAACGAAACTGACCGGAGCTTGAACGCTCAACGTAATAACCAAAGTTCGGATACCCAATCAAACTGACCGGAGCCTGAACGCTTAACATAATAACTAGAGTCTGGATACCCAACGAAATTGACCGGAGCCTGAACGTTCAACGTAATAACAAAAATCTGGATACACAACGAAACTGACCGGAGCCTGAACGATCAATGTAATAATCGAAGTCTGGATACGCAACGAAACTGACCGGAGCCAAATCGCTCAACGTAATAACCGAAGTCTAGATACACAACGAAACTGACCGGAGCCTGAACGCTCAACGTAATAACCGGAGTCTAGATACCCAACGAAACTGACTGGAGCCTACTCGCTCAACGTAATAACCGGAGTCTGGATACCCAACGAAACTGACCGGAGCCTGAACGCTCAACGTAATAACCGGAGTCTGGATACTCAACGAAACTGACCGGAGCCTGAACGCACAACATAATTACTGGAGTCTGGATGCGCAACGAAAATGACCGGAGCCTGAACGCTCAACGTAATAACCGGAGTCTGGACACCTAACGAAACTGACCGGAGCCTGAACATTCAACGTAATAACCGGAGTCTGGATACCCAACTAAACTGACCGGAGCATGAACGCTCAACGTAATAACCAGAGTCTGGATACCCAACGAAACTGACCGGAGCTTGGACGCTCAACGTAATAACTGAAGTCTGGATACCAAACGAAACTGACCAGAGCTTGAACGCTCAACGTAATAACCGGAGTCTGGATACCCAACGAAACTGACCGGAGCCTGAACGCTTAACGTAGTAACCGGGGTCTGGATACCCAACGAAACTGACTGGAGCCTGAACGCTCAACGTAATAACCGGAGTCTGGATACCCAACGAAACTGACCGGAGCCTGAATGCTCAACGTAAAAACCAGAGTCCGGATACCCAACGAAACTGACCGGAGCCTTAACGCTCAACGTAATAACCGGAGTCTGGATACCCAACGAAACTGACCGGAGCCTGAACGCTTAACGTAATAACCTGAGTCTGGATACCCAACAAAACTGACCGGAGCCTGAACGCTTAACGTAAAAACCAGAGTCTGGATACCCAACAAAACTGACCGGAGCCTAAACGCTCAACGTAAAAATTAGAGTTTGGATACCCAACGAAACTGACCAGAGCCTGAACGCTCAACATAATAACTGAAGTCTGGATACCAAACGAAACTGACCAGAGCCTGAACGCTCAATGTAATAACCGGAGTCTGGATACCCAACGAAACTGACCGGAGCCTGACTGCTCAACATAATAACCGGAGTCTGGATACCCAACAAAACTGACCGGAGCCTGAACGCTCAACGTAAAAACCGGAGTCTGGATACCTAACGAAACTGACCGGGGCCTGAACTCTCAACGTAATAGCTAGAGTCTGGATACACAACGAAACTGACCGGAGCCTGAACGCTCAACGTAATAACCGGAGTCTGGATACCCAACGAAACTGAACGGAGCCTGAACGCTCAACGTAATAACCGGAGTCTGGATACTCAACAAAACTGACCAGAGCCTGAACGCACAACGTAATAACTGGAGTCTGGATGCTCAACAAAAATTATTGGAGCCTGAACGCTCACCGTAATAACCGGAGTCTGGACACCCAACGAAACTGACCGGAGCCTGAACGTTCAACGTAATAACCAGAGTCTGGATACCCAACGAAACTGACCGGAGCCTGAACGCTTAACGTAGTAACCGGAGTCTGGATACCCAACGAAACTGACCGGAGCCTGAACGCTCAACGTAATAACCGGAGTCTAGATACCCTACGAAACTGAACGGAGCCTGAACGCTCAACATAATAACCGGAGTATGGATACCCAACAAAACTGACTGGAGCCTGAACGCTCAACATAAAAACCGGAGTCTGGATACCCAACGAAACTGACCGGAGCCTGAACATTCAACGTAATAACCGAAGTCTGGATACCCGACGAAACTGACCGGAGCCTGAACGCTCAATGTAATAACCGAAGTCTAGATACACAACGAAACTGTCCGGAGCCTGAACGCTCAACGTAATAACCGGAGTCTAGATACCCAACGAAACTGACTGGAGCCTGAAAGATCAACGTGATAACCGAAGTCTGGATACATAATGAAATTGATCGGAGCTTGATCGCTCAACGTGATAACCGGAGTCTGGATACACAACGAAACTGACCGGAGCCTGGACGCTCAACGTAATAACCGGAGTCTGGATACCCAACGAAACTGACCGGAGCCTGAACGCTCAACGTAAAAACCAGAGTCTGGATACCCAACGAAACTGACCGGAGCCTGAACGCTCAACGTAATAACCGGAGTCTGGATACCCAACGAAACTGACCGGAGCCTGAACGCTTAACGTAATAACCGGAGTCTGGATACCCAACAAAACTGACAGGAGCCTGAACGCTCAACGTAAAAACCGGAGTCTGGATACCCAACAAAACTGACCGGAGCCTGAACGCTCAATGTAAAAATCAGAGTCTGGATACCCAACGAAATTGACCGGAGCCTGAACGCTCAACGTAAAAACCAGAGTCTGGATACCCAACGAAACTGACCGGAGCCTGAACGCTCAACGTAATAACCGGAGTCTGGATACCCAACGAAACTGACCAGAGCCTGAACGCTTAACGTAATAACCGGAGTTTGGATACCCAACAAAACTGACCGGAGCCTGAACGCTCAACGTAAAAACCAGAGTCTGGATACCCAACAATACTGACCGGAGCCTGAACGCTCAACGTAAAAATCGGAGTCTGGATACCCAACGAAACTGACCGGAGCCTGAACGCTCAACGTAATAACTGAAGTCTGGATACCAAACGAAGTTGACCGGAGCCTGAACACTCAACGTAAAAACCGGAGTCTGGATACCCAACGAAATTGACCGGAGCCTGAACACTCAACGTAATAACCGGAGTCTGGATACCCAACGAAACTGACCGGAGCCTGAACACTCAACGTAATAACCGAAGTCTGGATACCCAACGAAACTGACCGGAGCCTACTCGCTCAACATAATAACCGGAGTCTGGATACCCAACGAAACTGACCGGAGCCTGAACACTAAACGTAATAACCGGAGTCTGGATACCCAAAGAAACTGACTGGAGCCTGAACGCTCAATGTAATAACCGGAGTCTGGATACCCAATGAAACGGACCAGAGCCTAAACGCTCAACGTAATAACCGGAGTCTGGATACCCAACGAAACTGACCGGAGCCTGAACCCTCAACGTAATAACCGAAGTCTAGATACACAACGAAACTGTCCGGAGCCTGAACGCTCAACGTAATAACCGAAGTCTAGATACCCAACGAAACTGACTGGAGCCTGCTCGCTCAACGTAATAACCGGAGTCTGGATACCCAACGAAACTGACCGGAGCCTGAACGCTTAACGTAATAACCGGAGTCTGGATACCCAACGAAACTGACCGGAGCCTGAACGCACAACGTAATAACCGGAGTCTAGATGCACAACGAAAATGACCGGAGCCTGAACGCTCAACGTGATAACCGTAGTCTGGACACCCAACGAAACTGACCGGAGCCTGAACATTCAACGTAATAACCGGAGTCTGGATACCCAACGAAACTGACCGGAGCCTAAACGCTCAACGTAATAATCGGAGTCTGGATACCCAACGAAACTGACCAGAGCCTGGACGCTCAACGTAATAACTGAAGTCTGGATACCAAACGAAACTGACCGGAGCCTGAACGCTCAACGTAATAACCGGAGTCTGGATACCCGACGAAACTGACCGGAGCCTGAACGCTTAACGTAGTAACCGGAGTCTGGATACCCAACGAAACTGACCGGAGCCTGAACGCTCAATGTAATAACCGGAGTCTAGATACCCTACGAAACTGAACGGAGCCTGAACGCTCAACATAATAACCGGAGTATGGATACCCAACAAAACTGACTGGAGCCTGAACGCTCAACGTAAAAACCGGAGTCTGGATACCCAACGAAACTGACCGGAGCCTGAACATTCAACGTAATAACCGAAGTATGGATACCCGACGAAACTGACCGGACCCTGCTCGCTCAACGTAATAACCGGAGTCTGGATACCCAACGAAACTGACCGGAGCCTGAACACTCAAGGTAATAACCGGAGTCTGGATACCCAAAGAAACTGACTGGAGCCTGAACGCTCAACGTAATAACCGGAGTCTGGATACCCAACGAAACGGACCGGAGCCTGAACGCTCAATGTAATAACCGGAGTCTGGATACCCAATGAAACTGACAGGAGCCTGAACCCTCAACGTAATAACCGGAGTCTGGATACCCAACAAAACTGACTGGAGCCTGAACGTTCAACGTAAAAACCAGAGTCTGGATACCCAAAAAAACTGACCAGAGCCTGAACGCTCAACGTAAAAACCGGAGTTTGGATACCCAACGAAATTGACCGGAGCCTGAACGCTCAACGTAATAATCGGAGTCTGGTTACCCAACGAAATTGACCGGAGCCTGAAGGCTCAACGTAATAACCGGAATCTGGATACTCAACAAAACTGACCGGAGCCTGAACGCTCAACGTAATAACCGGAGTCTGGATACTATCCGAAACTAACTGGAGCCTAAAAGATCAACGTGATAACCGGAGTCTGGATACATAATGAAATTGATCGGAGCTTGATCGCTCAACGTGATAACCGGAGTCTGGATACACAACGAAACTGACCGGAGCCTGGACGCTCAAGGTAATAACCGGAGTCTGGATACCCAATGAAACTGACCGGAGCCTAAACGCACAACGTAAAAACCATAGTCTGGATACCCAACGAAACTTACCGGAGCCTGAACGCTCAACGTAATAACCGGAGTCTGGATACCTAACGAAACTGACCAGAGCCTGAACGCTTAACGTAATAACCGGAGTCTGGATACCCAACAAAACTAACAGGAGCCTGAACGCTCAACGTAAAAACCGGAGTCTGGATACCCAACAAAACTAACCGGAGCCTGAACGCTCAACGTAAAAATCGGAGTCTGGATACCCAACGAAACTGACCGGAGCCTGAACGCTCAACGTAAAAACCAGAGTCTGGATACCCAACGAAACTGACCGGAGCCTGAACGTTCAACGTAATAACCGGAGTCTGGATACCCAACGAAACTGACCGGAGCCTGAACGCTTAACGTAGTAACCGGAGTCTGGATACCCAAAGAAACTGACCGGAGCCTGAACGCTCAACGTAAAAACCAGAGTCTGGATACCCTACGAAACTGACCGGAGCCTGAACGCTCAACGTAAAAATCGGAGTCTGGATACCCAACGAAACTGACCAGAGCCTGAACGCTCAACGTAATAACTGAAGTCTGGATACCCAACGAAACTGACCGGAGCCTGAACATTCAACGTAATAACCGAAGTCTGGATACCCGACGAAAATGACCGGAGCCTGCTCGCTCAACGTAATAACCGGAGTCGTGATACCCAACGAAACTGACCGGAGCCTGAACACTCAACGTAATAACCGAAGTATGGATACCCAACGAAACTGACCGGAGCCTACTCGCTCAACGTAATAACCGGAGTCTAGATACCCAACGAAACTGACCAGAGCCTGAACACTAAACGTAATAACCGGAGTCTGGATACCCAAAGAAACTGACTGGAGCCTGAACGCTCAATGTAATAACCAGAGTCTGGATACCCAACGAAACGGACCAGAGCCTAAACGCTCAATGTAATAACCGGAGTCTGGATACCCAACGAAACTGACCGAAGCCTGAACGCTTAATGTAATAACCGAAGTCTAGATACACAACGAAACTGACCGGAGCCTGAACGCTCAACGTAATAACCGGAGTCTGGATACCCAACGAAACTGAACGGAGCCTGAACGCTTAACGTAATAACCGGAGTCTGGATACTCAACAAAACTGACCAGAGCCTGAACGCACAACGTAATAACTGGAGTCTGGATGCTCAACGAAAATTACTGGAGCCTGAACGCTCACCGTAATAACCGGAGTCTGGACACCCAACGAAACTGACCGGAGCCTGAACGTTCAACGTAATAACCGGAGTCTGGATACCCAACGAAACTGACCGGAGCCTGAACGCTTAACGTAGTAACCGGAGTCTGGATACCCAACGAAACTGACCGGAGCCTGAACGCTCAACGTAATAACCGGAGTCTAGATACCCTACGAAACTGAACGGAGCCTGAACGCTCAACATAATAACCAGAGTATGGATACCCAACAAAACTGACTGGAGCCTGAACGCTCAACATAAAAACCAGAGTCTGGATACCCAACGAAACTGACCGGAGCCTGAACATTCAACGTAATAACCGAAGTCTGGATACCCGATGAAACTGACCGGAGCCTGCTCGCTCAACGTAATAACCGGAGTCTGGATACCCAACGAAACTGACCGGAGCCTGAACACTCAAGGTAATAACCGGAGTCTGGATACCCAAAGAAACTGACTGGAGCCTGAACGCTCAACGTAATAACCAGAGTCTGGATACCCAACGAAACGGACCGGAGCCTGAACGCTCAATGTAATAACCGGAGTCTGGATACCCAACGAAACTGACCGGAGCCTGAACCCTCAACGTAATAACCGGAGTCTGGATACCCAAAAAAACTGACCAGAGCCTGAACGCTCAACGTAAAAACCGGAGTCTGGATACCCAACGAAATTGACCGGAGCCTGAACGCTACACGTAATAATCGGAGTCTGGATACCCAACGAAATTGACCGGAGCCTGAAGGCTCAACGTAATAACCGAAATCTGGATACTCAACAAAACTGACCGGAGCCTGAACGCTCAACGTAATAACCGGAGTCTGGATACTATCCGAAACTGACTGGAGCCTGAAAGATCAACGTGATAACCGGAGTCTGGATACATAATGAAATTGATCGGAGCTTGATCGCTCAACGTGATAACCGGAGTCTGGATACACAACGAAACTGACCGGAGCCTGGACGCTCAACGTAATAACCGGAGTCTGGATACCCAACGAAACTGACCGGAGCCTGAACGCTCAACGTAAAAACCAGAGTCTGGATACCCAACGAAACTGACCGGAGCCTGAACGCTCAACGTAATAACCGGAGTCTGGATACCCAACGAAACTGACCAGAGCCTGAACGCTCAACATAATAACCGGAGTCTGGATACCCAACAAAACTGACAGGAGCCTGAACGCTCAACGTAAAAACTGAAGTCTGGATACCCAACAAAACTGACCGGAGCCTGAACGCTCAATGTAAAAATCGGAGTCTGGATACCCAACGAAACTGACCGGAGCCTGAACGCTCAACGTAAAAACCAGAGTCTGGATACCCAACGAAACTGACCGGAGCCTGAACGCTCAACGTAATAACCGGAGTCTGGATACCCAACGAAACTGACCAGAGCCTGAACGCTTAACGTAATAACCGGAGTCTGGATACCCAACAAAACTGACCGGAGCCTGAACGCTCAACGTAAAAACCAGAGTCTGGATACCCAACAAAACTGACCGGAGCCTGAACGCTCAACGTAAAAATCGGAGTCTGGATACCCAACGAAACTGACCGGAGCCTGAACGCTCAACGTAATAACTGAAGTCTGGATACCAAACGAAACTGACCGGAGCCAGAACACTCAACGTAAAAACCGGAGTCTGGATACCCAACGAAATTGACCGGAGCCTGAACGCTCAACGTAATAACCGGAGTCTGGATACCCAACGAAACTGACCGGAGCCTGAACACTCAACGTAATAACCGAAGTCTGGATACCCAACGAAACTGACCGGAGCCTACTCGCTCAACATAATAACCGGAGTCTGGATACCCAACAAAACTGACCGGAGCCTGAACACTAAACGTAATAACCGGAGTCTGGATACCCAAAGAAACTGACTGGAGCCTGAACGCTCAATGTAATAACCGGAGTCTGGATACCCAACGAAACGGACCAGAGCCTAAACGCTCAATGTAATAACCGGAGTCTGGATACCCAACAAAACTGACCGGAGCCTGAACCCTCAATGTAATAACCGAAGTCTAGATACACAACGAAACTGTCCGGAGCCTGAACGCTCAACGTAATAACCGAAGTCTAGATACCCAACGAAACTGACTGGAGCCTGCTCGCTCAACGTAATAACCGGAGTCTGGATACCCAACGAAACTGACCGGAGCCTGAACGCTTAACGTAATAACCGGAGTCTGGATACCCAACGAAACTGACCGGAGCCTGAATGCACAACGTAATAACCGGAGTCTAGATGCACAACGAAAATGACCGGAGCCTGAACGCTCAACGTGATAACCGTAGTCTGGACACCCAACGAAACCGACCGGAGCCTGAACATTCAACGTAATAACCGGAGTCTGGATACCCAACGAAACTGACCGGAGCCTAAACGCTCAACGTAATAATCGGAGTCTGGATACCCAACGAAACTGACCAGAGCCTGGACGCTCAACGTAATAACTGAAGTCTGGATACCAAACGAAACTGACCGGAGCCTGAACGCTCAACGTAATAACCGGAGTCTGGATACCCAACGAAACTGACCGGAGCCTGAACGCTTAACGTAGTAACCGGAGTCTGGATACCCAACGAAACTGACCGGAGCCTGAACGCTCAACGTAATAACCGGAGTCTAGATACCCTACGAAACTGAACGGAGCCTGAACGCTCAACATAATAACCGGAGTATGGATACCCAACAAAACTGACTGGAGCCTGAACGCTCAACGTAAAAACCGGAGTCTGGATACCCAACGAAACTGACCGGAGCCTGAACATTCAACGTAATAACCGAAGTATGGATACCCGACGAAACTGACCGGACCCTGCTCGCTCAACGTAATAACCGGAGTCTGGATACCCAACGAAACTGACCGGAGCCTGAACACTCAAGGTAATAACCGGAGTCTGGATACCCAAAGAAACTGACTGGAGCCTGAACGCTCAACGTAATAACCGGAGTCTGGATACCCAACGAAACGGACCGGAGCCTGAACGATCAATGTAATAACCGGAGTCTGGATACCCAACGAAACTGACAGGAGCCTGAACCCTCAACGTAATAACCGGAGTCTGGATACCCAACAAAACTGACTGGAGCCTGAACGTTCAACGTAAAAACCAGAGTCTGGATACCCAAAAAAACTGACCAGAGCCTGAACGCTCAACGTAAAAACCGGAGTTTGGATACCCAACGAAATTGACCGGAGCCTGAACGCTCAACGTAATAATCGGAGTCTGGTTACCCAACGAAATTGACCGGAGCCTGAAGGCTCAACGTAATAACCGGAATCTGGATACTCAACAAAACTGACCGGAGCCTGAACGCTCAACGTAATAACCGGAGTCTGGATACTATCCGAAACTAACTGGAGCCTGAAAGATCAACGTGATAACCGGAGTCTGGATACATAATGAAATTGATCGGAGCTTGATCGCTCAACGTGATAACCGGAGTCTGGATACACAACGAAACTGACCGGAGCCTGGACGCTCAAGGTAATAACCGGAGTCTGGATACCCAATGAAACTGACCGGAGCCTAAACGCACAACGTAAAAACCATAGTCTGGATACCCAACGAAACTGACCGGAGCCTGAACGCTCAACGTAATAACCGGAGTCTGGATACCTAACGAAACTGACCAGAGCCTGAACGCTTAACGTAATAACCGGAGTCTGGATACCCAACAAAACTAACAGGAGCCTGAACGCTCAACGTAAAAACCGGAGTCTGGATACCCAACAAAACTAACCGGAGCCTGAACGCTCAACGTAAAAATCGGAGTCTGGATACCCAACGAAACTGACCGGAGCCTGAACGCTCAACGTAAAAACCAAAGTCTGGATACCCAACGAAACTGACCGGAGCCTGAACGTTCAACGTAATAACCGGAGTCTGGATACCCAACGAAACTGACCGGAGCCTGAACGCTTAACGTAGTAACCGGAGTCTGGATACCCAAAGAAACTGACCGGAGCCTGAACGCTCAACGTAAAAACCAGAGTCTGGATACCCTACGAAACTGACCGGAGCCTGAACGCTCAACGTAAAAATCGGAGTCTGGATACCCAACGAAACTGACCGGAGCCTGAACGCTCAACGTAATAACTGAAGTCTGGATACCCAACGAAACTGACCGGAGCCTGAACATTCAACGTAATAACCGAAGTCTGGATACCCGACGAAACTGACCGGAGCCTGCTCGCTCAACGTAATAACCGGAGTCGTGATACCCAACGAAACTGACCGGAGCCTGAACACTCAACGTAATAACCGAAGTCTGGATACCCAACGAAACTGACCGGATCCTACTCGCTCAACGTAATAACCGGAGTCTAGATACCCAACGAAACTGACCGGAGCCTGAACACTAAACGTAATAACCGGAGTCTGGATACCCAAAGAAACTGACTGGAGCCTGAACGCTCAATGTAATAACCAGAGTCTGGATACCCAACGAAACGGACCAGAGCCTAAACGCTCAATGTAATAACCGGAGTCTGGATACCCAACGAAACTGACCGAAGCCTGAACCCTCAATGTAATAACCGAAGTCTAGATACACAACGAAACTGTCCGGAGCCTGAACGCTCAACGTAATAACCGGAGTCTAGATACCCAACGAAACTGACTGGAGCCTGCTCGCTCAACGTAATAACCGGAGTCTGGATACCCAACGAAACTGACCGGAGCCTGAACGCTTAACGTAATAACCGGAGTCTGGATACTCAACGAAACTGACCGGAGCCTGAACGCACAACGTAATAACCGGAGTCTAGATGCACAACGAAAATGACCGGAGCCTGAACACTCAACGTGATAACCGGAGTCTGGACACCCAACGAAACTGACTGGAGCCTGAACGCTCAATGTAATAACCGGAGTCTGGATACCCAACGAAACGGACCAGAGCCTAAACGCTCAATGTAATAATCGGAGTCTAGATACCCAACGAAATTGACCAGAGCCTGGACGCTCAATGTAATAACCGAAGTCTAGATACCAAACGAAACTGACCGGAGCCTGAACGCTCAACGTAATAACCGGAGTCTGGATACCCAACGAAACTGAACGGAGCCTGAACGCTTAACGTAATAACCGGAGTCTGGATACTCAACAAAACTGACCAGAGCCTGAACGCACAACGTAATAACTGGAGTCTGGATGCTCAACGAAAATTACTGGAGCCTGAACGCTCACCGTAATAACCGGAGTCTGGACACCCAACGAAACTGACCGGAGCCTGAACGTTCAACATAATAACCGGAGTCTGGATACCCAACGAAACTGACCGGAGCCTGAACGCTTAACGTAGTAACCGGAGTCTGGATACCCAACGAAACTGACCGGACCCTGAACGCTCAACGTAATAACCGGAGTCTAGATACCCTACGAAACTGAACGGAGCCTGAACGCTCAACATAATAACCGGAGTATGGATACCCAACAAAACTGACTGGAGCCTGAACGCTCAACATAAAAACCAGAGTCTGGATACCCAACGAAACTGACCGGAGCCTGAACATTCAACGTAATAACCGAAGTCTGGATACCCGATGAAACTGACCGGAGCCTGCTCGCTCAACGTAATAACCGGAGTCTGGATACCCAACGAAACTGACCGGAGCCTGAACACTCAAGGTAATAACCGGAGTCTGGATACCCAAAGAAACTGACTGGAGCCTGAACGCTCAACGTAATAACCGGAGTCTGGATACCCAACGAAACGGACCGGAGCCTGAACGCTCAATGTAATAACCGGAGTCTGGATACCCAACGAAACTGACCGGAGCCTGAACCCTCAACGTAATAACCGGAGTCTGGATACCCAAAAAAACTGACCAGAGCCTGAACGCTCAACGTAAAAACCGGAGTCTGGATACCCAACGAAATTGACCGGAGCCTGAACGCTACACGTAATAATCGGAGTCTGGATACCCAACGAAATTGACCGGAGCCTGAAGGCTCAACAGAATAACCGAAATCTGGATACTCAACAAAACTGACCGGAGCCTGAACGCTCAACGTAATAACTGGAGTCTGGATACTATCCGAAACTGACTGGAGCCTGAAAGATCAACGTGATAACCGGAGTCTGGATACATAATGAAATTGATCGGAGCTTGATCGCTCAACGTGATAACCGGAGTCTGGATACACAACGAAACTGACCGGAGCCTGGACGCTCAACGTAATAACCGGAGTCTGGATACCCAACGAAACTGACCGGAGCCTGAACGCTCAACGTAAAAACCAGAGTCTGGATACCCAACGAAACTGACCGGAGCCTGAACGCTCAACGTAATAACCGGAGTCTGGATACCCAACGAAACTGACCAGAGCCTGAACGCTCAACGTAATAACCGGAGTCTGGATACCCAACAAAACTGACAGGAGCCTGAACGCTCAACGTAAAAACCGAAGTCTGGATACCCAACAAAACTGACCGGAGCCTGAACGCTCAATGTAAAAATCGGAGTCTGGATACCCAACGAAACTGACCGGAGCCTGAACGCTCAACGTAAAAACCAGAGTCTGGATACCCAACGAAACTGACCGGAGCCTGAACGCTCAACGTAATAACCGGAGTCTGGATACCCAACGAAACTGACCAGAGCCTGAACGCTTAACGTAATAACCGGAGTCTGGATACCCAACAAAACTGACCGGAGCCTGAACGCTCAACGTAAAAACCAGAGTCTGGATACCCAACAAAACTGACCGGAGCCTGAACGCTCAACGTAAAAATCGGAGTCTGGATACCCAACGAAACTGACCGGAGCCTAAACGCTCAACGTAATAACTGAAGTCTGGATACCAAACGAAACTGACCGGAGCCTGAACACTCAACGTAAAAACCGGAGTCTGGATACCCAACGAAATTGACCGGAGCCTGAACGCTCAACGTAATAACCGGAGTCTGGATACCCAACGAAACTGACCGGAGCCTGAACACTCAACGTAATAACCGAAGTCTGGATACCCAACGAAACTGACCGGAGCCTACTCGCTCAACATAATAACCGGAGTCTGGATACCCAACGAAACTTACCGGAGCCTGAACACTAAACGTAATAACCGGAGTCTGGATACCCAAAGAAACTGACTGGAGCCTGAACGCTCAATGTAATAACCGGAGTCTGGATACCCAACGAAACGGACCAGAGCCTAAACGCTCAATGTAATAACCGGAGTCTGGATACCCAACAAAACTGACCGGAGCCTGAACCCTCAATGTAATAACCGAAGTCTAGATACACAACGAAACTGTCCGGAGCCTGAACGCTCAACGTAATAACCGAAGTCTAGATACCCAACGAAACTGACTGGAGCCTGCTCGCTCAACGTAATAACCGGAGTCTGGATACCCAACGAAACTGACCGGAGCCTGAACGCTTAACGTAATAACCGGAGTCTGGATACTCAACGAAACTGACCGGAGCCTGAACGCACAACGTAATAACCGGAGTCTAGATGCACAACGAAAATGACCGGAGCCTGAACGCTCAACGTGATAACCGGAGTCTGGACACCCAACGAAACTGACCGGAGCCTGAACATTCAACGTAATAACCGGAGTCTGGATACCCAACGAAACTGACCGGAGCCTAAACGCTCAACGTAATAATCGGAGTCTGGATACCCAACGAAACTGACCAGAGCCTGGACGCTCAACGTAATAACTGAAGTCTGGATACCAAACGAAACTGACCGGAGCCTGAACGCTCAACGTAATAACCGGAGTCTGGATACCCAACGAAACTGACCGGAGCCTGAACGCTTAACGTAGTAACCGGAGTCTGGATACCCAACGAAACTGACCGGAGCCTGAACGCTCAACGTAATAACCGGAGTCTAGATACCCTACGAAACTGAACGGAGCCTGAACGCTCAACATAATAACCGGAGTATGGATACCCAACAAAACTGACTGGAGCCTGAACGCTTAACGTAGTAACCGGAGTCTGGATACCCAACGAAACTGACCGGAGCCTGAACATTCAACGTAATAACCGAAGTATAGATACCCGACGAAACTGACCGGAGCCTGCTCGCTCAACGTAATAACCGGAGTCTGGATACCCAACGAAACTGACCGGAGCCTGAACACTCAAGGTAATAACCGGAGTCTGGATACCCAAAGAAACTGACTGGAGCCTGAACGCTCAACGTAATAACCGGAGTCTGGATACCCGACGAAACGGACCGGAGCCTGAACGCTCAATGTAATAACCGGAGTCTGGATACCCAACGAAACTGACCGGAGCCTGAACCCTCAACGTAATAACCGGAGTCTGGATACCCAACAAAACTGACTGGAGCCTGAACGTTCAACGTAAAAACCGGAGTCTGGATACCCAAAAAAACTGACCAGAGCCTGAACGCTCAACGTAAAAACCGGAGTTTGGATACCCAACGAAATTGACCGGAGCCTGAACGCTCAACGTAATAATCGGAGTCTGGTTACCCAACGAAATTGACCGGAGCCTGAAGGCTCAACGTAATAACCGGAATCTGGATACTCAACAAAACTGACCGGAGCCTGAACGCTCAACGTAATAACCGGAGTCTGGATACTATCCGAAACTAACTGGAGCCTGAAAGATCAACGTGATAACCGGAGTCTGGATACATAATGAAATTGATCGGAGCTTGATCGCTCAACGTGATAACCGGAGTCTGGATACACAACGAAACTGACCGGAGCCTGGACGCTCAAGGTAATAACCGGAGTCTGGATACCCAATGAAACTGACCGGAGCCTAAACGCACAACGTAAAAACCATAGTCTGGATACCCAACGAAACTGACCGGAGCCTGAACGCTCAACGTAATAACCGGAGTCTGGATACCTAACGAAACTGACCAGAGCCTGAACGCTTAACGTAATAACCGGAGTCTGGATACCCAACAAAACTAACAGGAGCCTGAACGCTCAACGTAAAAACCGGAGTCTGGATACCCAACAAAACTAACCGGAGCCTGAACGCTCAACGTAAAAATCGGAGTCTGGATACCCAACGAAACTGACCGGTGCCTGAACGCTCAACGTAAAAACCAAAGTCTGGATACCCAACGAAACTGACCGGAGTCTGAATGTTCAACGTAATAACCGGAGTCTGGATACCCAACGAAACTGACCGGAGCCTGAACGCTTAACGTAGTAACCGGAGTCTGGATACCCAAAGAAACTGACCGGAGCCTGAACGCTCAACGTAAAAACCAGAGTCTGGATACCCTACGAAACTGACTGGAGCCTGAACGCTCAACGTAAAAATCGGAGTCTGGATACCCAACGAAACTGACCGGAGCCTGAACGCTCAACGTAATAACTGAAGTCTGGATACCCAACGAAACTGACCGAAGCCTGAACATTCAACGTAATAACCGAAGTCTGGATACCCGACGAAACTGACCGGAGCCTGCTCGCTCAACGTAATAACCGGAGTCGTGATACCCAACGAAACTGACCGGAGCCTGAACACTCAACGTAATAACCGAAGTCTGGATACCCAACGAAACTGACCGGATCCTACTCGCTCAACGTAATAACCGGAGTCTAGATACCCAACGAAACTGACCGGAGCCTGAACACTAAACGTAATAACCGGAGTCTGGATACCCAAAGAAACTGACTGGAGCCTGAACGCTCAATGTAATAACCAGAGTCTGGATACCCAACGAAACGGACCAGAGCCTAAACGCTCAATGTAATAACCGGAGTCTGGATACCCAACGAAACTGACCGAAGCCTGAACCCTCAATGTAATAACCGAAGTCTAGATACACAACGAAACTGTCCGGAGCCTGAACGCTCAACGTAATAACCGGAGTCTAGATACCCAACGAAACTGACTGGAGCCTGCTCGCTCAACGTAATAACCGGAGTCTGGATACCCAACGAAACTGACCGGAGCCTGAACGCTTAACGTAATAACCGGAGTCTGGATACTCAACGAAACTGACCGGAGCCTGAACGCACAACGTAATAACCGGAGTCTAGATGCACAACGAAAATGACCGGAGCCTGAACGCTCAACGTGATAACCGGAGTCTGGACACCCAACGAAACTGACCGGAGCCTGAACATTCAACGTAATAACCGGAGTCTGGATACCCAATGAAACTGACCGGAGCCTGAACGCTCAACGTAATAATCGGAGTCTAGATACCCAACGAAATTGACCAGAGCCTGGACGCTCAACGTAATAACTGAAGTCTGGATACCAAACGAAACTGACCGGAGCCTGAACGCTCAACGTAATAACCGGAGTCTGGATACCCAACGAAACTGACCGGAGCCTGAACGCTTAACGTAGTAACCGGAGTCTGGATACCCAACGAAACTGACCGGAGTCTGAACGCTCAACGTAATAACCGGAGTCTAGATACCCTACGAAACTGAACGGAGCCTGAACGCTCAAGTAAAAACCGGAGTCTGGATACCCAACAAAACTGACCGGAGCCTGAACGCTCAACGTAAAAATCGGAGTCTGGATACCCAACGAAACTGACCGGAGCCTGAACGCTCAACGTAAAAACCAGAGTCTGGATACCCAACGAAACTGACCGGAGCCTGAACGCTCAACGTAATAACCGGAGTCTGGATACCCAACGAAACTGACCGGAGCCTGAACGCTTAACGTAGTAACCGGAGTCTGGATACCCAAAGAAACTGACCGGAGCCTGAACGCTCAATGTAAAAACCAGAGTCTGGATACCCTACGTAACTGACCGGAGCCTGAACGCTCAACGTAAAAATCGGAGTCTGGATACCCAACGAAACTGACCGGAGCCTGAACGCTCAACGTAATAACTGAAGTCTGGATACCCAACGAAACTGACCGGAGCCTGAACATTCAACGTAATAACCGAAGTCTGGATACCCGACGAAACTGACCGGAGCCTGCTCGCTCAACGTAATAACCGGAGTCGTGATACCCAACGAAACTGACCGGAGCCTGAACACTCAACGTAATAACCGAAGTCTGGATACCCAACGAAACTGACCGGAGCCTACTCGCTCAACGTAATAACCGGAGTCTAGATACCCAACGAAACTGACCGGAGCCTGAACACTAAACGTAATAACCGGAGTCTGGATACCCAAAGAAACTGACTGGAGCCTGAACGCTCAATGTAATAACCAGAGTCTGGATACCCAACGAAACGGACCAGAGCCTAAACGCTCAATGTAATAACCGGAGTCTGGATACCCAACGAAACTGACCGGAGCCTGAACCCTCAATGTAATAACCGAAGTTTAGATACACAACGAAACTGTCCGGAGCCTGAACGCTCAACGTAATAACCGGAGTCTAGATACCCAACGAAACTGACTGGAGCCTGCTCGCTCAACGTAATAACCGGAGTCTGGATACCCAACGAAACTGACCGGAGCCTGAACGCTTAACGTAATAACCGGAGTCTGGATACTCAACGAAACTGACCGGAGCCTGAACGCACAACGTAATAACCGGAGTCTAGATGCACAACGAAAATGACCGGAGCCTGAACGCTCAACGTGATAACCGGAGTCTGGACACCCAACGAAACTGACCGGAGCCTGAACATTCAACGTAATAACCGGAGTCTGGATACCAAACGAAACTGACCGGAGCCTGAAC
The DNA here is from genome assembly GCA_963859935.3 of Lathyrus sativus. Classification (NCBI taxonomy): domain Eukaryota; kingdom Viridiplantae; phylum Streptophyta; class Magnoliopsida; order Fabales; family Fabaceae; genus Lathyrus; species Lathyrus sativus. The sequence goes on along the minus strand of CAWUDS030000671.1, from coordinate 141,051 downwards.
GCTCAACGTAATAATCGGAGTCTGGATACCCAACGAAACTGACCAGAGCCTGGACGCTCAACGTAATAACTGAAGTCTGGATACCAAACAAAACTGACCGGAGCCTGAACGCTCAACGTAATAACCGGAGTCTGGATACCCAACGAAACTGACCGGAGCCTGAACGCTTAACGTAGTAACCGGAGTCTGGATACCCAACGAAACTGATCGGAGCCTGAACGCTCAACGTAATAACCGGAGTCTAGATACGCTACGAAACTGAACGGAGCCTTAACGCTCAACATAATAACCGGAGTATGGATACCCAACAAAACTGACTGGAGCCTGAACGCTCAACGTAAAAATCGGAGTCTGGATACCCAACGAAACTGACCGGAGCCTGAACATTCAACGTAATAACCGAAGTCTGGATACCCGACGAAACTGACCGGAGCCTGCTCGCTCAACGTAATAACCGGAGTCTGGATACCCAACGAAACTGACCGGAGCCTGAACACTCAACGTAATAACCGGAGTCTGGATACCCAAAGAAACTGACTGGAGCCTGAACGCTCAACGTAATAACCGGAGTCTGGATACCCAACGAAACGGACCGGAGCCTGAACGCTCAATGTAATAACCGGAGTCTGGATACCCAACGAAACTTACCGGAGCCTGAACCCTCAACGTAATAACTGGAGTCTGGATACCCAACAAAACTGACTGGAGCCTGAACGTTCAACGTAAAAACCGGAGTCTGGATACCCAAAAAAACTGACCAGAGCCTGAACGCTCAACGTAAAAATCGGAGTCTGGATACCCAACGAAATTGACTGGAGCCTGAACGCTCAACGTAATAATCGGAGTCTGGATACCCAACGAAATTGACCGGAGCCTGAAGGCTCAATGTAATAACCGGAATCTGGATACTCAACAAAATTGACCGGAGCCTGAACGCTCAACGTAATAACCGGAGTCTGGATACTATCCGAAACTGACTAGAGCCTGAAAGATCAACGTGATAACCGGAGTCTGGATACATAATGAAATTGATCGGAGCTTGATCGCTCAACGTGATAACCGGAGTTTGGATACACAACGAAACTGACCGGAGCCTGGACGCTCAACGTAATAACCGGAGTCTGGATACCCAACGAAACTGACCGGAGCTTGAACGCTCAACGTAAAAACCAGAGTCTGGATACCCAACGAAACTGACCGGAGCCTGAACGCTCAACGTAATAACCGGAGTCTGGATACCCAACGAAACTGACCAGAGCCTGAACGCTTAACGTAATAACCGGAGTCTGGATACCCAACAAAACTGACAGGAGCCTGAACGCTCAACGTAAAAACCGGAGTCTGGATACCCAACAAAACATACCGGAGCCTGAACGCTCAACGTAAAAACCGGAGTCTGGATACCCAACAAAACTGACCGGAGCCTGAACGCTCAACGTAAAAACCAGAGTCTGGATACCCAACGAAACTGACCGGAGCCTGAACGCTCAACGTAATAACCGGAAACTGGATACCCAACGAAACTAACTAGAGCCTGAACGCATAACGTAATAACCGGAGTCTGGATACCCAACAAAACTGACCGGAGCCTGAACACTCAACGTAAAAACCAGAGTCTGGATACCCAACAAAACTGACCGGAGCCTGAACGCTCAATGTAATAACTGAAGTCTGGATACCAAACGAAATTGACCGGAGCCTGAACACTCAACGTAAAAACCGGAGTCTGGATACCCAACGAAATTGACCGGAGCCTGAACGCTCAACGTAATAACCGGAGTCTGGATACACAACGAAACTGACCGGAGCCTGAACTCTTAACGTAATAACCGGAGTCTGGATACCCAACGAAACTGAACGGAGCCTGAACGCTCAACGTAATAACTGAAGTCTGGATGCTCAACAAAAATGATCAGAGCCTTAACGCTCAACGTAATAACCGGAGTCTGGACACCCAACGAAACTAACCGGAGTCTAGACACCCAACAAAACTGACTGGAGCCTGAACGCTCAACGTAAAAACCTGAGTCTGGATACCCAACGAAACTGACCGGAGCCTGAACACTAAACGTAATAACCGGAGTCTGGATACCCAAAGAAACTGACTGGAGCCTGAACGCTCAATCTAATAACCGGAGTCTGGATACCCAACGAAACTGACCAGAGCCTAAACGCTCAATGTAATAACCGAAGTTTAGATACACAACGAAACTGTCCGGAGCCTGAACGCTCAACGTAATAACCGGAGTCTAGATACCCAACGAAACTGACTGGAGCCTGCTCGCTCAACGTAATAACCGGAGTCTGGATACCCAACGAAACTGACCGGAGCCTGAACGCTTAACGTAATAACCGGAGTCTGGATACTCAACGAAACTGACCGGAGCCTGAACGCACAACGTAATAACCGGAGTCTAGATGCACAACGAAAATGACCGGAGCCTGAACGCTCAACGTGATAACTGGAGTCTGGACACCCAACGAAACTGACCGGAGCCTGAACATTCAACGTAATAACCGGAGTCTGGATACCAAACGAAACTGACCGGAGCCTGAACGCTCAACGTAATAATCGGAGTCTGGATACCCAACGAAACTGACCAGAGCCTGGACGCTCAACGTAATAACTGAAGTCTGGATACCAAACGAAACTGACCGGAGCCTGAACGCTCAACGTAATAACCGGAGTCTGGATACCCAACGAAACTGACCGGAGCCTGAACGCTTAACGTAGTAACCGGAGTCTGGATACCCAACGAAACTGATCGGAGCCTGAACGCTCAACGTAATAACCGGAGTCTAGATACCCTACGAAACTGAACGGAGCCTTAACGCTCAACATAATAACCGGAGTATGGATACCCAACAAAACTGACTGGAGCCTGAACGCTCAACGTAAAAATCGGAGTCTGGATACCCAACGAAACTGACCGGAGCCTGAACATTCAACGTAATAACCGAAGTCTGGATACCCGACGAAACTGACCGGAGCCTGCTCGCTCAACGTAATAACCGGAGTCTGGATACCCAACGAAACTGACCGGAGCCTGCACACTCAACGTAATAACCGGAGTCTGGATACCCAAAGAAACTGACTGGAGCCTGAACGCTCAACGTAATAACCGGAGTCTGGATACCCAACGAAACGGACCGGAGCCTGAACGCTCAATGTAATAACCGGAGTCTGGATACCCAACGAAACTTACCGGAGCCTGAACCCTCAACGTAATAACTGGAGTCTGGATACCCAACAAAACTGACTGGAGCCTGAACGTTCAACGTAAAAATCGGAGTCTGGATACCCAAAAAAACTGACCAGAGCCTGAACGCTCAACGTAAAAACCGGAGTCTGGATACCCAACGAAATTGACTGGAGCCTGAACGCTCAACGTAATAATCGGAATCTGGATACCCAACGAAATTGACCGGAGCCTGAAGGCTCAATGTAATAACCGGAATCTGGATACTCAACAAAACTGACCGGAGCCTGAACGCTCAACGTAATAACCGGAGTCTGGATACTATCCGAAACTGACTAGAGCCTGAAAGATCAACGTGATAACCGGAGTCTGGATACATAATGAAATTGATCGGAGCTTGATCGCTCAACGTGATAACCGGAGTTTGGATACACAACGAAACTGACCGGAGCCTGGACGCTCAACGTAATAACCGGAGTCTGGATACCCAACGAAACTGACCGGAGCTTGAACGCTCAACGTAAAAACCAGAGTCTGGATACCCAACGAAACTGACCGGAGCCTGAACGCTCAACGTAATAACCGGAGTCTGGATACCCAACGAAACTGACCAGAGCCTGAACGCTTAACGTAATAACCGGAGTCTGGATACCCAACAAAACTGACAGGAGCCTGAACGCTCAACGTAAAAACCGGAGTCTGGATACCCAACAAAACATACCGGAGCCTGAACGCTCAACGTAAAAACCGGAGTCTGGATACCCAACAAAACTGACCGGAGCCTGAACGCTCAACGTAAAAACCAGAGTCTGGATACCCAACGAAACTGACCGGAGCCTGAACGCTCAACGTAATAACCGGAAACTGGATACCCAACGAAACTAACTAGAGCCTGAACGCTTAACGTAATAACCGGAGTCTGGATACCCAACAAAACTGACCGGAGCCTGAACACTCAACGTAAAAACCAGAGTCTGGATACCCAACAAAACTGACCGGAGCCTGAACGCTCAATGTAATAACTGAAGTCTGGATACCAAACGAAATTGACCGGAGCCTGAACACTCAACGTAAAAACCGGAGTCTGGATACCCAACGAAATTGACCGGAGCCTGAACGCTCAACGTAATAACCGGAGTCTGGATACACAACGAAACTGACCGGAGCCTGAACTCTTAACGTAATAACCGGAGTCTGGATACCCAACGAAACTGAACGGAGCCTGAACGCTCAACGTAATAACTGAAGTCTGGATGCTCAACAAAAATGATCAGAGCCTTAACGCTCAACGTAATAACCGGAGTCTGGACACCCAACGAAACTAACCGGAGTCTAGACACCCAACAAAACTGACTGGAGCCTGAACGCTCAACGTAAAAACCTGAGTCTGGATACCCAACGAAACTGACCGGAGCCTGAACACTAAACGTAATAACCGGAGTCTGGATACCCAAAGAAACTGACTGGAGCCTCAACGCTCAATGTAATAACCGGAGTCTGGATACCCAACGAAACGGACTAGAGCCTAAACGCTTAATGTAATAACCGGAGTCTGGATACCCAACGAAACTGACCGGAGCCTGAACCCTCAATGTAATAACCGAAGTCTAGATACACAACGAAACTGACCTGAGCCTGAACGCTCAACGTAATAACCGGAGTCTAGATACCCAACGAAACTGACTGGAGCCTGCTCGCTCAACGTAATAACCGGAGTCTGGATACCCAACGAAACTGACCGGAGCCTGAACGCTCAACGTAATAACCGGAGTCTGGATACTCAACAAAACTGACCGGAGCCTGAACGCACAACGTAATAACCGGAGCCTGAACGCTCAACGTAAAAACCGGAGTCTGGACACCCAACGAAACTACCGGAGCCTGAACATTCAACGTAATAACCGGAGTCTGGATACCCAACGAAACTGACCGGAGCCTGAACGCTCAACGTAATAATCGGAGTCTGGATACCCAACAAAACTGACTAGAGCCTGGACGCTCAACGTAATAACTGAAGTCTGGATACCAAATGAAACTGACCGGAGCCTGAACGCTCAACGTAATAACCGGAGTCTGGATACCCAACGAAACTGACCGGAGCCTAAACGCTTAACGTAGTAACCGGAGTCTGGATACCCAACGAAACTGACCGGAGGCTGAACGCTCATCGTAATAACCGGAGTCTAGATACCCTACGAAACTGAACGGAGCCTGAACGCTCAACATAATAACCGGAGTATGGATACCCAACAAAACTGACTGGAGCCTGAACGCTCAACGTAAAAACCGGAGTCTGGATACCCAACGAAACTGACCGGAGCCTGAACATTAAACGTAATAACCGAAGTTTGGATACCCGACGAAACTGACCGGAGCCTGAACGCTCAACGAAATAACCGGAGTCTGGATACCCAACGAAACGGACCGGAGCCTGAACGCTCAATGTAATAACCGGAGTCTGGATACCCAACGAAACTTACCGGAGCCTGAACCCTCAACGTAATAACCGGAGTCTGGATACCCAACAAAACTGACTGGAGCCTGAACGTTCAACGTAAAAACCGGAGTCAGGATACCCAAAAAAACTGACCAGAGCGTGAACGCTCAACGTAAAAACCGGAGTCTGGATACCCAACGAAACTGACCGGAGCCTGAATGCTCAACGTAATAATCGGAATCTGGATACCCAACGAAATTGACCGGAGCCTGAAGGCTCAACGTAATAACCGGAATCTGGATACTCAACAAAACTGACCGGAGCCTGAACGCTCAACGTAATAACCGGAGTCTGGATACTATCCGAAACTGACTGGAGCCTGAAAGATCAACGTGATAACCGGAGTCTGGATACATAATGAAATTGATCAGAGCTTGATCGCTCAACATATAACCGGAGTCTGGATACACAACGAAACTGACCGGAGCCTGGACGCTCAACGTAATAACCGGAGTCTGGATACCCAACGAAACTGACCGGAGCCTGAACGCTCAACGTAAAAACCAGAGTCTGGATACGCAACGAAACTGACCGGAGCCTAAACGCTCAACGTAATAACCGGAGTCTGGATACCCAACGAAACTAACCAGAGCCTGAACGCTGAACTTAATAACCGGAGTCTGGATACCCAACGAAATTGACCGGAGCCTGAACGCTCAACGTAATAACCGGAGTCTGGATACACAACGAAACTGACCGGAGCCTGAACGCTCAACGTAATAACCAGAGTCTGGATACCCAACGAAACTGAACGGAGCCTGAACGCTCAACGTAATAACTGAAGTCTGGATTCTCAACGAAAATGATCAGAGCCTGAACGCTCAACGTAATAACCGGAGTCTGGACACCCAACGAAACTAACCGGAGTCTAGACACCCAACAAAACTGACTGGAGCCTGAACGCTCAACGTAAAAACCAGAGTCTGGATACCCAACGAAACTGACCGGAGCCTGAACACTCAACGTAATAACCGAAGTCTGGATACCCAACGAAACTGACTGGAGCCTGCTCGCTCAACGTAATAACCGGAGTCTGGATACCCAACGAAACTGACCGGAGTCTGAACACTAAACGTAATAACCGGAGTCTGGATACCCAAAGAAACTGACTGGAGCCTGAACGCTCAATGTAATAACCGGAGTCTGGATACCCAACGAAACGGACCAGAGCCTAAACGCTCAATGTAATAACCGGAGTCTGGATACCCAACGAAACTGACCGGAGCCTGAACCCTCAATGTAATAACCGAAGTCTAGATAAACAACGAAACTGACCGGAGCCTGAACGCTCAACATAATAACCGGAGTCTAGATACCCAACGAAACTGACTGGAGTCTGCTCGCTCAACGTAAAACCGGAGTCTGGATACCCAACGAAACTGACTGGAGCCTGAACGCTCAACGTAATAACCGGAGTCTGGATACTCAACAAAACTGACCGGAGCCTGAACGCACAACGTAATAACCGGAGTCTGGATGCGCAACGAAAATGACCGGAGCCTGAACGCTCAACGTAAAAACCGGAGTCTGGACACCCAACGAAACTACCGGAGCCTGACCATTCAACGTAATAACCGGAGTCTGGATACCCAACGAAACTGACCGGAGCCTGAACGCTTAACGTAATAATCGGAGTCTGGATACCCAACGAAACTGACCAGAGCCTGGACGCTCAACGTAATAACTGAAGTCTGGATACCAAACGAAACTGACCGGAGCCTGAACGCTCAACGTAATAACCGGAGTCTGGATACCCAACAAAACTGACCGGAGCCTGAACGCTTAACGTAGTAACCGGAGTCTGGATACCCAATGAAACTGACCGGAGCCTGAACGCTCAACGTAATAACCGGAGTCTAGATACCCTACGAAACTGAACGGAGCCTGAACGCTCAACATAATAACCGGAGTATGGATACCTAACAAAACTGACTGGAGCCTGAACGCTCAACGTAAAAACCGGAGTCTGGATACCCAACGAAACTGACCGGAGCCTGAACATTCAACGTAATAACCGAAGTCTGGATACCCGACGAAACTGACCGGAGCCTGCTCGCTCAACGTAATAACCGGAGTCTGGATACCTAACGAATCTGACCGGAGCCTGAACACTCAACGTAATAACCGGAGTCTGGATACCCAAAGAAACTGACCGGAGCCTGAACGCTCAACGTAATAACCGGAGTCTGGATACCCAACGAAACGGACCGGAGCCTGAACGCTCAATGTAATAACCGGAGTCTGGATACCCAACGAAACTGACCGGAGCCTGAACCCTAAACGTAATAACCGGAGTCTGGATACCCAACAAAACTGACTGGAGCCTGAACGTTCAACGTAAAAACCGGAGTCTGGATACCCAAAAAAACTGACCAGAGCCTGAACGCTCAACGTAAAAACCGGAGTCTGGATACCCAACGAAACTGACCGGAGCCTGAACGCTCAACGTAATAATCGGAGTCTGGATACCCAACGAAATTGACCGGAGCCTGAAGGCTCAACGTAATAACCGGAATCTGGATACTCAACAAAACTGACCGGAGCCTGAACGCTTAACGTAATAACCGGAGTCTGGATACTATCCGAAACTGACTGGAGCCTGAAAGATCAACGTGATAACCGGAGTCTGGATACATAATGAAATTGATCGGAGCTTGATCGCTCAACGTGATAACCGGAGTCTGGATACACAACGAAACTGACCGGAGCTTGGACGCTCAACGTAATAACCGGAGTCTGGATACCCAACGAAACTGACCGGAGCCTGAACGCTCAACGTAAAAACCAGAGTCTGGATACCCAACGAAACTGACCGGAGCCTAAACGCTCAACGTAATAACTGGAGTCTGGATACCCAACGAAACTGACCAGAGCCTGAACGCCTAACGTAATAACCGGAGTCTGGATACCCAACAAAACTAACCGGAGCCTGAATGCTCAACGTAAAAACCAGAGTCTGGATACCCAACAAAACTGACCGGAGCCTGAACGCTCAACGTAAAAATCGGAGTCTGGATACCCAACGAAACTGACCGGAGCCTGAACGCTCAATGTAATAACTGAAGTCTGGATACCAAACGAAACTGACCGGAGCCTGAACACTCAACGCAAAAACCGGTGTCTGGATACCCAACGAAATTGACCGGAGCCTGAACGCTCAACGTAATAACCGGAGTCTGGATACACAACGAAACTGATCGGAGCCTGAACGCTCAACGTAATAACCGGAGTCTGGATACCCAACGAAACTGAACGGAGCCTGAACGCTCAACGTAATAACTGGAGTCTGGATGCTCAACGAAAATGATCAGAGTCGGAACGCTCAACGTAATAACCGGAGTCTGGACACCCAACGAAACTAACCGGAGTCTGGACACCCAACAAAACTGACTGGAGCCTGAACGCTCAACGTAAAAACCAGAGTCTGGATACCCAACGAAACCGACCGGAGCCTGAACACTCAACGTAATAACCGAAGTCTGGATACCCAGCGAAACTGACCAGAGCCTGCTCGCTCAACGTAATAACCGGAGTCTGGATACCCAACGAAACTAACCGGAGCCTGAACACTAAACGTAATAACCGGAGTCTGGATACCCAAAGAAACTGACTGGAGCCTGAACGCTCAATGTAATAACCGGAGTCTGGATACCCAACGAAACGGACCAGAGCCTAAACGCTCAATGTAATAACCGGAGTCTGGATACCCAACGAAACTGACCGGAGCCTGAACCCTCAATATAATAACCGAAGTCTAGATACACAACGAAACTGACCGGAGCCTGAACGCTCAACGTAATAACCGGAGTCTAAATACCCAACGAAACTGACTGGAGCCTGCTCGCTCAACGTAATAACCGGAGTCTGGATACCCAACGAAACTGACCGGAGCCTGAACGCTCAACGTAATAACCGGAGTCTGGATACCCAACAAAACTGACCGGAGCCTGAACGCTTAACGTAGTAACCGGAGTCTGGATACCCAACGAAACTGACCGGAGCCTGAACGCTCAACGTAATAACCGGAGTCTAGATACCCTACGAAACTGAACGGAGCCTGAACGCTCAACATAATAACCGGAGTATGGATACCCAACAAAACTGACTGGAGCCTGAAAGCTCAACGTAAAAACCGGAGTCTGGATACCCAACGAAACTGACCGGAGCCTGAACATTCAACGTAATAACCGAAGTCTGGATACCCGACAAAACTGACCGGAGCCTGCTCGCTCAACGTAATAACCGGAGTCTGGATACCCAACGAAACTAACCGGAGCCTGAACACTCAACGTAATAACCGGAGTCTGGATACCCAAAGAAACTGACTGGAGCCTGAACGCTCAACGTAATAACCGGAGTCTGGATACCCAACGAAATGGACCGGAGCCTGAACGCTCAATGTAATAACCGGAGTTTGGATACCATACGAAACTGACCGGAGCCTGAACCCTCAACGTAATAACCAGAGTCTGGATACCCAACAAAACTGACTGGAGCCTGAACGTTCAACGTAAAAACCGGAGTCTGGATACCCAAAAAAACTGACCAGAGCCTGAACGCTCACCGTAAAAACCGGAGTCTGGATACCCAACGAAACTGACCGGAGCCTGAACGCTCAACGTAAAAACCGGAGTCTAGATACCCAACAAAACCGACCGGAGCCTGAACGCTCAACGTAATAACCGGAGTCTGGATACACAACGAAACTGACCGGAGCCTGAACGCTCAACGTAATAACCGGAATCTGGATACACAAAGAAACTGACCGGAGCTTGAACGCTCAACGTAATAACCAAAGTTCGGATACCCAATGAAACTGACCGGAGCCTGAACGCTCAACATAATAACCAGAGTCTGGATACCCAACGAAATTGACGGGAGCCTGAACGTTCAAAGTAATAACCGAAATCTGGATACACAACGAAACTAACCGGAGCCTGAACGATCAATGTAATAACCGAAGTCTGGATACGCAACGAAACTGACCGGAGCCAAATCGCTCAACGTAATAACCGAAGTCTAGATACACAACGAAACTAACCGGAGCCTGAACGCTCAACGTAATAACCGGAGTCTAGATACCCAACGAAACTGACTGGAGCCTGCTCGCTCAACGTAATAACCGGAGTCTGTATACCCAACGAAACTGACCGGAGCCTGAACGCTCAACGTAATAACCGGAGTCTGGATACTCAATGAAACTGACCGGAGCCTGAACGCACAACGTAATAACCGGAGTCTGGATGCGCAACGAAAATGACCGGAGCCTGAACGCTCAACGTAATAACCGGAGTCTGGACACCCAACGAAACTGACCGGAGCCTGAACATTCAACGTAATAACCGGAGTCTGGATACCCAACGAAACTGACCGGAGCCTGAACGCTCAACGTAATAATCGGAGTCTGGATACCCAACGAAACTGACCAGAGCCTGGACGCTCAACGTAATAACTGAAGTCTGGATACCAAACGAAACTGACCGGAGCCTGAACGCTCAACGTAATAACCGGAGTCTGGATACCCAACGAAACTGACCGGAGCCTGAACGCTTAACGTAGTAACCGGAGTCTGGATACCCAACGAAACTGACCGGAGCCTGAACGCTCAACGTAATAACCGGAGTCTAGATACCCTACGAAACTGAACGGAGCCTGAACGCTCAACATAATAACCGGAGTATGGATACCCAACAAAACTGACTGGAGCCTGAACGCTCAACGTAAAAATCGGAGTCTGGATACCCTACGAAACTAAACGGAGCCTGAACATTCAACGTAATAACCGAAGTCTGGATACCCGACGAAACTGACCGGAGCCTGCTCGCTCAACGTAATAACCGGAGTCTGGATACCCAACGAAACTGACCGGAGCCTGAATACTCAACGTAATAACCGGAGTCTGGATACCCAAACAAACTGACTGGAGCCTGAACGCTCAATGTAATAATCGGAGTCTGGATACCCAACGAAACTGACCGGAGCCTGAACTCTCAACGTGATAACCGGAGTCTGGATACCCAACGAAACTGACCGGAGCCTGAACCCTCAACGTAATAACCGGAGTCTGGATACCCAACAAAACTGACTGGAGCCTGAACGTTCAACGTAAAAACCGGAGTCTGGATACCCAAAAAAACTGACCAGAGCCTGAACGCTCAACGTAAAAACCGGAGTCTGGATACCCAACGAAACTGACCGGAGCCTGAACGCTCAACGTAAAAACCGGAGTCTGGATACCCAACAAAACCGACCGGAGCCTGAACGCTCAACGTAATAACCGGAGTCTGGATACACAACGAAACTGACCGGAGCCTGAACGCTCAACGTAATAACCGGAATTTCGATACTATCCGAAACTTTCTGGAGCCTGAAAGATCAACGTGATAACCGGAGTCTGGATACACAATGAAATTGATCGGAGCTTGATCGCTCAACGTGATAACTGGAGTCTGGATACACAACGAAACTGACCGGAGCCTGAACGATCAACGTAATAACCGGAGTCTGGATACCCAACGAAACTGACCGGAGCCTGAACGCTCAACGTAAAAACCAGAGTCTGGATACCCAACGAAACTGACCGGAGCCTGAACGCACAACGTAATAACCGGAGTCTAGATACCCAACGAAACTGACCGGAGCCTGAACGCTCAACGTAATAACCTGAGTCTGGACACCCAACGAAACTGACCGGAGCCTGAGCATTCAACGTAATAACCAGAGTCTGGATACCCAACGAAACTGACCGGAGCCTGAACGCTCAATGTAAAAATCGGAGTCTGGATACCCAACGAAACTGACCAGAGCATGGACGCTCAACGTAATAACTGAAGTCTGGATACCAAACGAAACTGACCGGAGCCTGAACGCTCAACGTAATAACCAGAGTCTGGATACCCAACGAAACTGACCGGAGCCTGAACGCTTAACGTAGTAACCGGAGTCTGGATACCCAATGAAACTGATCGGTTCCTGAATGCTCAACGTAATAACCGGAGTCTGGATACCCATTGAAACTGAACAGATCCTGAACGCTCAACGTAATAACTGGAGTGTGGATGCTCAACGAAAATGATCAGAGCCTGAACCCTCAACGTAATAACCGGAGTCTGGACACCCAACAAAACTAACTGGAGCCTGAACGCTCAACGTAAAAACCGGAGTCTGGATACCCAACGAAACTGACCGGAGCCTGAACACTCAACGTAATAACCGAAGTCTGGATACCAAACGAAACTGACCGGAGCCTGAACGCTCAACGTAATAACCAGAGTCTGGATACCCAACGAAACTGACCGGAGCCTGAACACTCAACGTAATAACCGGAGTCTAGATACCAAACGAAACTTAACGGAGCCTGAACGCTCAATATAATAACCGGAGTATGGATACCCAACAAAACTGACTGGAGCCTGAACGCTCAACCTAAAAACCGGAGTCTGGATACCCAACGAAACTGACCGGAGCCTGAACATTCAACGTAATAACAGAAGTCTGGATACCCAACGAAACTGACCGGAGCCTGAACACTCAACGTAATAACCGAAGTCTGGATACCCAACGAAACTGACCGGAGCGTGCTCGCTCAACGTAATAACCGGAGTCTGGATACCCAACAAAACTGACCGGAGCCTGAACACTAAACGTAATAACCGGAGTCTGGATACCCAAAGAAACTGATTGGAGCCTGAACGCTCAATGTAATAACCGGAGTCTGGATACCCAACGAAACGGACCAGAGCCTAAACGCTCAATGTAATAACCGGAGTCTGGATACCCAACGAAACTGACCAGAGCCTGAACCCTCAAAGTAATAACCGGAGTCTGGATACCCAACAAAACTGATCGGAGCCTGAACGCTCAACGTAAAAACCGGAGCCTGGATACCCAACGAAACTGACCAGAGCCTGAACGCTCAACGTAAAAAACGAAGTCTGGATACCCAACGAAACTGACCGGAGCCTGAACGCTCAACGTAATAACCGGAGTCTGGATACCCAACGAAATTGACCGGAGCCTGAAGGCTCATCGTAATAACCGGAATCTGGATACTCAACGAAACTGACCGGAGCCTGAACGTTCAACGTAATAACCGGAGTCTGGATACCCAACGAAACTGACCGGAGCCTAAACGCTCATTGTAATAACCGGAGTCTGGATACCCAACGAAACTGACCGGAGCCTGAACGCTCAACGTAATAACCGGAGTCTGGATACCCAACGAAACTGACCGGAGCCTGAACAGTCAACGTAATAACCGGAGTCTGGATACCCTACGAAACTGAATGGAGCCTGAACGCTCAACATAACAACCAGAGTATGGATAACCAACAAAACTGACCGGAGACTAGACGCTCAACGTAAAAACCGGAGTCTGGATACCCAACGAAACTGACCGGAGCCTGAACACTCAACGTAATAACCGAAGTCTGGATACCCAACGAAACTGACCGGAGCCTGCTCGCTCAACGTAATAACCGGAGCCTGGATACCCAACGAAACTGACCGGAGCCTGAACACTAAACGTAATAACCGGAGTCTAGATACCCAAAGAAACTGACTGGAGCCTGAACGCTCAATGTAATAACCAGAGTCTGGATACCCAACGAAACTGACCAGAGCCTGAACGCTCGACGTAATAACTGAAGTCTGGATACCAAACGAAACTGACCGGAGCCTGAACACTCAATGTAATAACTAGAGTCTGGATACACAACGAAACTGACCGGAGCCTGAACGCTCAACGTAATAACCGGAGTCTAGATACCCAACGAAACTGACCGGAGCCTGAACGCTCAACGTAAAAACCGGAGTCTGGATACCCAACGAAACTGACCGGAGCCTGAACGCACAACGTAATAACTGGAGTCTGGATGCTCAACGAAAATTATTGGAGCCTGAACGCTCACCGTAATAACCGGAATCTGGACACCCAACGAAACTGACCGGAATCTGGATACCCAACGAAACTGACCGAAGCCTGAACGCTCAACGTAATAACCGGAGTCTGGATACCCAACGAAACTGACTGGAGCCTGAACGCTCAACGTAATAACCGGAGTCTGGATACTCAATGAAACTGACCGGAGCCTGAACGCACAACGTAATAACCGGAGTCTGGATGCGCAACGAAAATGACCGGAGCCTGAACGCTCAACGTAATAAACGGAGTCTGGACACCCAACGAAACTGACCGGAGCCTGAACATTCAACGTAATAACCGAAGTCTGGATACCCAACGAAACTGACCGGAGCCTGAACGCTCAACGTAATAATCGGAGTCTGGATACCCAACGAAACTGACCAGAGCCTGGACGCTCAACGTAATAACTGAAGTCTGGATACCAAACGAAACTGACCGGAGCCTGAACGCTCAACGTAATAACCGGAGTCTGGATACCCAACGAAACTGACCGGAGCCTGAACGCTTAACGTAGTAACCGGAGTCTGGATACCCAACGAAACTGACCGGAGCCTGAACGCTCAACGTAATAACCGGAGTCTAGATACCCTACGAAACTGAACGGAGCCTGAACGCTCAACATAATAACCGGAGTATGGATACCCAACAAAACTGACTGGAGCCTGAACGCTCAACGTAAAAACCGGAGTCTGGATACCCTACGAAACTGACCGGAGCCTGAACATTCAACGTAATAACCGAAGTCTGGATACCCGACGAAACTGACCGGAGCCTGCTCGCTCAACGTAATAACCGGAGTCTGGATACCCAACGAAACTGACCGGAGCCTGAACGCACAACGTAATAACTGGAGTCTGGATGCTCAACGAAAATTATTGGAGCCTGAACGCTCACCGTAATAACCGGAATCTGGACACCCAACGAAACTGACCAGAATCTGGATACCCAACGAAACTGACCAAAGCCTGAACGCTCAACGTAATAACCGGAGTCTGGATACCCAACGAAACTGACTGGAGCCTGAACGCTCAACGTAATAACCGGAGTCTGGATACTCAATGAAACTGACCGGAGCCTGAACGCACAACGTAATAACCGGAGTCTGGATGCGCAACGAAAATGACCGGAGCCTGAACGCTCAACGTAATAACCGGAGTCTGGACACCCAACGAAACTGACCGGAGCCTGAACGTTCAACGTAATAACCTGAGTCTGGATACCCAACGAAACTGACCGGAGCCTGAACGCTCAACGTAATAATCGGAGTCTGGATACCCAACGAAACTGACCAGAGCCTGGACGCTCAACGTAATAACTGAAGTCTGGATACCAAACGAAACTGACCGGAGCCTGAACGCTCAACGTAATAACCGGAGTCTGGATACCCAACGAAACTGACCGGAGCCTGAACGCTTAACGTAGTAACCGGAGTCTGGATACCCAACGAAACTGACCGGAGCCTGAACGCTCAACGTAATAACCGGAGTCTAGATACCCTACGAAACTGAACACTCAACATAATAACCGGAGTATGGATACCCAACAAAACTGACTGGAGCCTGAACGCTCAACGTAAAAACCGGAGTCTGGATACCCTACGAAACTGACCGGAGCCAGAACATTCAACGTAATAACCGAAGTCTGGATACCCGACGAAACTGACCGGAGCCTGCTCGCTCAACGTAATAACCGGAGTCTGGATACCCAACGAAACTGACCGGAGCCTGAATACTCAACGTAATAACCGGAGTCTGGATACCCAAACAAACTGACTGGAGCCTGAACGCTCAATGTAATAATCGGAGTCTGGATACCCAACGAAACTGACCGGAGCCTGAACTCTCAACGTGATAACCGGAGTCTGGATACCCAACGAAACTGACCGAAGCCTGAACCCTCAACGTAATAACCGGAGTCTGGATACCCAACAAAACTGACTGGAGCCTGAACGTTCAACGTAAAAACCGGAGTCTGGATACCCAAAAAAACTGACCAGAGCCTGAACGCTCAACGTAAAAACCGGAGTCTGGATACCCAACAAAAATGACCGGAGCCTGAACGCTCAACGTAAAAACCGGAGTCTGGATACCCAACAAAACCGACCGGAGCCTGAACGCTCAACGTAGTAACCGGAGTCTGGATACACAACGAAACTGACCGGAGCCTGAACGCTCAACGTAATAACCGGAATCTGGATACTATCCGAAACTTTCTGGAGCCTGAAAGATCAACGTGATAACCGGAGTTTGGATACACAATGAAATTGATCGGAGCTTGATCGCTCAACGTGATAACTGGAGTCTGGATACACAACGAAACTGACCGGAGCCTGAACGATCAACGTAATAACCGGAGTCTGGATACCCAACGAAACTGACCGGAGCCTGAACGCTCAACGTAAAAACCAGAGTCTGGATACCCAACGAAACTGACCGGAGCCTGAACGCACAACGTAATAACCGGAGTCTAGATACCCAACGAAACTGACCGGAGCCTGAACGCTCATCGTAATAACCTGAGTCTGGACACCCAACGAAACTGACCGGAGCCTGAACATTCAACGTAATAACCACAGTCTGGATACCCAACGAAACTGACCGGAGCCTGAACGCTCAATGTAAAAATCGGAGTCTGGATACCCAACGAAACTGACCAGAGCCTGGACGCTCAACGTAATAACTGAAGTCTGGATACCAAACGAAACTGACCGGAGCCTGAACGCTCAACGTAATAACCAGAGTCTGGATACCCAACGAAACTGACCGGAGCCTGAACGCTTAACGTAGTAACCGGAGTCTGGATACCCAATGAAACTGACCGGTTCCTGAACGCTCAACGTAATAACCGGAGTCTGGATACCCAATGAAACTGAACAGATCCTGAACGCTCAACGTAATAACTGGAGTGTGGATGCTCAACGAAAATGATCAGAGCCTGAACCCTCAACGTAATAACCGGAGTCTGGACACCCAACGAAACTAACCGGAGTCTGGACACCCAACAAAACTGACTGGAGCCTGAACGCTCAACGTAAAAACCGGAGTCTGGATACCCAACGAAACTGACCGGAGCCTGAACACTCAACGTAATAACCAAAGTCTGGATACCAAACGAAACTGACCGGAGCCTGAACGCTCAACGTAATAACCAGAGTCTGGATACCCAACGAAACTGACCGGAGCCTGAACGCTCAACGTAATAACCGGAGTCTAGATACCAAACGAAACTTAACGGAGCCTGAACGCTCAATATAATAACCGGAGTATGGATACCCAACAAAACTGACTGGAGCCTGAACGCTCAACGTAAAAACCGGAGTCTGGATACCCAACGAAACTGACCGGAGCCTGAACATTCAACGTAATAACAGAAGTCTGGATACCCAACGAAACTGACCGGAGCCTGAACACTCAACGTAATAACCGAAGTCTGGATACCCAACGAAACTGACCGGAGCCTGAACACTCAACGTAATAACCGAAGTCTAGATACACAACGAAACTAACCGGAGCCTGAACGCTCAACGTAATAACCGGAGTCTAGATACCCAACGAAACTGACTGGAGCCTGCTCGCTCAACGTAATAACCGGAGTCTGTATACCCAACGAAACTGACCGGAGCCTGAACGCTCAACGTAATAACCGGAGTCTGGATACTCAATGAAACTGACCGGAGCCTGAACGCACAACGTAATAATCGGAGTCTGGATGCGCAACGAAAATGACCGGAGCCTGAACGCTCAACGTAATAACCGGAGTCTGGACACCCAACGAAACTGACCGGAGCCTGAACATTCAACGTAATAACCGGAGTCTGGATACCCAACGAAACTGACCGGAGCCTGAACGCTCAACGTAATAATCGGAGTCTGGATACCCAACGAAACTGACCAGAGCCTGGACGCTCAACGTAATAACTGAAGTCTGGATACCAAACGAAACTGACCGGAGCCTGAACGCTCAACGTAATAACCGGAGTCTGGATACCCAACGAAACTGACCGGAGCCTGAACGCTTAACGTAGTAACCGGAGTCTGGATACCCAACGAAACTGACCGGAGCCTGAACGCTCAACGTAATAACCGGAGTCTAGATACCCTACGAAACTGAACGGAGCCTGAACGCTCAACATAATAACCGGAGTATGGATACCCAACAAAACTGACTGGAGCCTGAACGCTCAACGTAAAAATCGGAGTCTGGATACCCTACGAAACTGACCGGAGCCTGAACATTCAACGTAATAACCGAAGTCTGGATACCCGACAAAACTGACCGGAGCCTGCTCGCTCAACGTAATAACCGGAGTCTGGATACCCAACGAAACTGACCGGAGCCTGAATACTCAACGTAATAACCGGAGTCTGGATACCCAAACAAACTGACTGGAGCCTGAACGCTCAATGTAATAATCGGAGTCTGGATACCCAACGAAACTGACCGGAGCCTGAACTCTCAACGTGATAACCGGAGTCTGGATACCCAACGAAACTGACCGGAGCCTGAACCCTCAACGTAATAACCGGAGTCTGGATACCCAACAAAACTGACTGGAGCCTGAACGTTCAACGTAAAAACCGGAGTCTGGATACCCAAAAAAACTGACCAGAGCCTGAACGCTCAACGTAAAAACCGGAGTCTGGATACCCAACGAAACTGACCGGAGCCTGAACGCTCAACATAAAAACCGGAGTCTGGATACCCAACAAAACCGACCGGAGCCTGAACGCTCAACGTAATAACCGGAGTCTGGATACACAACGAAACTGACCGGAGCCTGAACGCTCAACGTAATAACCGGAATTTCGATACTATCCGAAACTTTCTGGAGCCTGAAAGATCAACGTGATAACCGGAGTCTGGATACACAATGAAATTGATCGGAGCTTGATCGCTCAACGTGATAACTGGAGTCTGGATACACAACGAAACTGACCGGAGCCTGAACGATCAACGTAATAACCGGAGTCTGGATACCCAACGAAACTGACCGGAGCCTGAACGCTCAACGTAAAAACCAGAGTCTGGATACCCAACGAAACTGACCGGAGCCTGAACGCACAACGTAATAACCGGAGTCTAGATACCCAACGAAACTGACCGGAGCCTGAACGCTCAACGTAATAACCTGAGTCTGGACACCCAACGAAACTGACCGGAGCCTGAACATTCAACGTAATAACCAGAGTCTGGATACCCAACGAAACTGACCGGAGCCTGAACGCTCAATGTAAAAATCGGAGTCTGGATACCCAACGAAACTGACCAGAGCCTGGACGCTCAACGTAATAACTGAAGTCTGGATACCAAACGAAACTGACCGGAGCCTGAACGCTCAACGTAATAACCAGATTCTGGATACCCAACGAAACTGACCGGAGCCTGAACGCTTAATGTAGTAACCGGAGTCTGGATACCCAATGAAACTGACCGGTTCCTGAACGCTCAACGTAATAACCGGAGTCTGGATACCCAATGAAACTGAACAGATCCTGAACGCTCAACGTAATAACTGGAGTGTGGATGCTCAACGAAAATGATCAGAGCCTGAACCCTCAACGTAATAACCGGAGTCTGGACACCCAACGAAACTAACCGGAGTCTGGACACCCAACAAAACTGACTGGAGCCTGAACGCTCAACGTAAAAACCGGAGTCTGGATACCCAACGAAACTGACCGGAGCCTGAACACTCAACGTAATAACCGAAGTCTGGATACCAAACGAAACTGACCGGAGCCTGAACGCTCAACGTAATAACCAGAGTCTGGATACCCAACGAAACTGACCGGAGCCTGAACACTCAACGTAATAACCGGAGTCTAGATACCAAACGAAACTTAACGGAGCCTGAACGCTCAATATAATAACCGGAGTATGGATACCCAACAAAACTGACTGGAGCCTGAACGCTCAACGTAAAAACCGGAGTCTGGATACCCAACGAAACTGACCGGAGCCTGAACATTCAACGTAATAACAGAAGTATGGATACCCAACGAAACTGACCGGAGCCTGAACACTCAACGTAATAACCGAAGTCTGGATACCCAACGAAACTGACCGGAGCGTGCTCGCTCAACGTAATAACCGGAGTCTGGATACCCAACAAAACTGACCGGAGCCTGAACACTAAACGTAATAACCGGAGTCTGGATACCCAAAGAAACTGATTGGAGCCTGAACGCTCAATGTAATAACCGGAGTCTGGATACCCAACGAAACGGACCAGAGCCTAAACGCTCAATGTAATAACCGGAGTCTGGATACCCAACGAAACTGACCGGAGCCTAAACCCTCAACGTAATAACCGGAGTCTGGATACCCAACAAAACTGATCGGAGCCTGAACGCTCAACGTAAAAACCGGAGCCTGGATACCCAACGAAACTGACCAGAGCCTGAACGCTCAACGTAAAAAACGAAGTCTGGATACCCAACGAAACTGACCGGAGCCTGAACGCTCAACGTAATAACCGGAGTCTGGATACCCAACGAAATTGACCGGAGCCTGAAGGCTCATCGTAATAACCGGAATCTGGATACTCAACGAAACTGACCGGAGCCTGAACGTTCAACGTAATAACCGGAGTCTGGATACCCAACGAAACTGACCGGAGCCTAAACGCTCATTGTAATAACCGGAGTCTGGATACCCAACGAAACTGACCGGAGCCTGAACGCTCAACGTAATAACCGGAGTCTGGATACCCAACGAAACTGACCGGAGCCTGAACACTCAACGTAATAACCGGAGTCTGGATACCCTACGAAACTGAATGGAGCCTGAACGCTCAACATAACAACCGGAGTATGGATAACCAACAAAACTGACCGGAGACTAGACGCTCAACGTAAAAACCGGAGTCTGGATACCCAACGAAACTGACCGGAGCCTGAACACTCAACGTAATAACCGAAGTCTGGATACCCAACGAAACTGACCGGAGCCTGCTCGCTCAACGTAATAACCGGAGCCTGGATACCCAACGAAACTGACCGGAGCCTGAACACTAAACGTAATAACCGGAGTCTAGATACCCAAAGAAACTGACTGGAGCCTGAACGCTCAATGTAATAACCAGAGTATGGATACCCAACGAAACTGACCAGAGCCTGAACGCTCGACGTAATAACTGAAGTCTGGATACCAAACGAAACTGACCGGAGCCTGAACACTCAATGTAATAACTAGAGTCTGGATACACAACGAAACTGACCGGAGCCTGAACGCTCAACGTAATAACCGGAGTCTAGATACCCAACGAAACTGACCGGAGCCTGAACGCTCAACGTAAAAACCGGAGTCTGGATACCCAACGAAACTGACCGGAGCCTGAACGCACAACGTAATAACTGGAGTCTGGATGCTCAACGAAAATTATTGTAGCCTGAACACTCACCGTAATAACCGGAATCTGGACACCCAACGAAACTGACCGGAATCTGGATACCCAACGAAACTGACCGAAGCCTGAACGCTCAACGTAATAACCGGAGTCTGGATACCCAACGAAACTGACTGGAGCCTGAACCGTCAACGTAATAACCGGAGTCTGGATACTCAATGAAACTGACCGGAGCCTGAACGCACAACGTAATAACCGGAGTCTGGATGCGCAACGAAAATGACCGGAGCCTGAACGCTCAACGTAATAACCGGAGTCTGGACACCCAACGAAACTGACCGGAGCCTGAACATTCAACGTAATAACCGGAGTCTGGATACCCAACGAAACTGACCGGAGCCTGAACGCTCAACGTAATAATCAGAGTCTGGATACCCAACGAAACTGACCAGAGCCTGGACGCTCAACGTAATAACTGAAGTCTGGATACCAAACGAAACTGACCGGAGCCTGAACGCTCAACGTAATAACCGGAGTCTGGATACCCAACGAAACTGACCGGAGCCTGAACGCTTAACGTAGTAACCGGAGTCTGGATACCCAACGAAACTGACCGGAGCCTGAACGCTCAACGTAATAACCGGAGTCTAGATACCCTACGAAACTGAACGGAGCCTGAACGCTCAACATAATAACCGGAGTATGGATACCCAACAAAACTGACTGGAGCCTGAACGCTCAACGTAAAAACCGGAGTCTGGATACCCTACGAAACTGACCGGAGCCTGAACATTCAACGTAATAACCGAAGTCTGGATACCCGACAAAACTGACCGGAGCCTGCTCGCTCAACGTAATAACCGGAGTCTGGATACCCAACGAAACTGACCGGAGCCTGAATACTCAACGTAATAACCGGAGTCTGGATACCCAAACAAACTGACTGGAGCCTGAACGCTCAATGTAATAATCGGAGTCTGGATACCCAACGAAACTGACCGGAGCCTGAACTCTCAACGTGATAACCGGAGTCTGGATACCCAACGAAACTGACCGAAGCCTGAACCCTCAACGTAATAACCGGAGTCTGGATACCCAACAAAACTGACTGGAGCCTGAACGTTCAACGTAAAAACCGGAGTCTGGATACCCAAAAAAACTGACCAGAGCCTGAACGCTCAACGTAAAAACTGGAGTCTGGATACCCAACGAAACTGACCGGAGCCTGAACGCTCAACGTAAAAACCGGAGTCTGGATACCCAACAAAACCGACCGGAGCCTGAACGCTCAACGTAATAACCGGAGTCTGGATACACAACGAAACTGACCGGAGCCTGAACGCTCAACGTAATAACCGGAATCTGGATACTATCCGAAACTTTCTGGAGCC
Source organism: Lathyrus sativus (assembly GCA_963859935.3). Taxonomy (NCBI): domain Eukaryota; kingdom Viridiplantae; phylum Streptophyta; class Magnoliopsida; order Fabales; family Fabaceae; genus Lathyrus; species Lathyrus sativus. The sequence continues at coordinate 117,692 of CAWUDS030000671.1, read as the reverse complement.
TGAAAGATCAACTTGATAACCGGAGTCTGGATACACAATGAAATTGATCGGAGCTTGATCGCTCAACGTGATAACTGGAGTCTGGATACACAACGAAACTGACCGGAGCCTGAACGATCAACGTAATAACCGGAGTCTGGATACCCAACGAAACTGACCGGAGCCTGAACGCTCAACGTAAAAACCAGAGTCTGGATACCCAACGAAACTGACCGGAGCCTGAACGCACAACGTAATAACCGGAGTCTAGATACCCAACGAAACTGACCGGAGCCTGAACGCTCATCGTAGTAACCTGAGTCTGGACACCCAACGAAACTGACCGGAGCCTGAACATTCAACGTAATAACCAGAGTCTGGATACCCAACGAAACTGACCGGAGCCTGAACGCTCAATGTAAAAACCGGAGTCTGGATACCCAACGAAACTGACCAGAGCCTGGACGCTCAACGTAATAACTGAAGTCTGGATACCAAACGAAACTGACCGGAGCCTGAACGCTCAACGTAATAACCAGAGTCTGGATACCCAACGAAACTGACCGGAGCCTGAACGCTTAACGTAGTAACCGGAGTCTGGATACCCAATGAAACTGACCGGTTCCTGAACGCTCAACGTAATAACCGGAGTCTGGATACCCAATGAAACTGAACAGATCCTGAACGCTCAACGTAATAACTGGAGTGTGGATGCTCAACGAAAATGATCAGAGCCTGAACCCTCAACGTAATAACCAGAGTCTGGACACCCAACGAAACTAACCGGAGTCTGGACACCCAACAAAACTGACTGGAGCCTGAACGCTCAACGTAAAAACCGGAGTCTGGATACCCAACGAAACTGATCGGAGCCTGAACACTCAACGTAATAACCGAAGTCTGGATACCAAACGAAACTGACCGGAGCCTGAACGCTCAACGTAATAACCAGAGTCTGGATACCCAACGAAACTGACCGGAGCCTGAACGCTCAACGTAATAACCGGAGTCTAGATACCAAACGAAACTTAACGGAGCCTGAACGCTCAATATAATAACCGGAGTATGGATACCCAACAAAACTGACTGGAGCCTGAACGCTCAACGTAAAAACCGGAGTCTGGATACCCAACGAAACTGACCGGAGCCTGAACATTCAACGTAATAACAGAAGTCTGGATACCCAACGAAACTGACCGGAGCCTGAACACTCAACGTAATAACCGAAGTCTGGATACCCAACGAAACTGACCGGAGCGTGCTCGCTCAACGTAATAACCGGAGTCTGGATACCCAACAAAACTGACCGGAGCCTGAACACTAAACGTAATAACCGGAGTCTGGATACCCAAAGAAACTGATTGGAGCCTGAACCCTCAATGTAATAACCGGAGTCTGGATACCCAACGAAACGGACCAGAGCCTAAACGCTCAATGTAATAACCGGAGTCTGGATACCCAACGAAACTGACCGGAGCCTGAACCCTCAACGTAATAACCGGAGTCTGGATACCCAACAAAACTGATCGGAGCCTGAACGCTCAACGTAAAAACCGGAGCCTGGATACCCAACGAAACTGACCAGAGCCTGAACGCTCAACGTAAAAAACGAAGTCTGGATACCCAACGAAACTGACCGGAGCCTGAACGCTCAACGTAATAACCGGAGTCTTGATACCCAACGAAATTGACCGGAGCCTGAAGGCTCATCGTAATAACCGGAATCTGGATACTCAACGAAACTGACCGGAGCCTGAACGTTCAACGTAATAACCGGAGTCTGGATACCCAACGAAACTGACCGGAGCCTAAACGCTCAATGTAATAACCGGAGTCTGGATACCCAACGAAACTGACCGGAGCCTGAACGCTCAACGTAATAACCGGAGTCTGGATACCCAACGAAACTGACCGGAGCCTGAACACTCAACGTAATAATCGGAGTCTGGATACCCTACGAAACTGAATGGAGCCTGAACGCTCAACATAACAACCGGAGTATGGATAACCAACAAAACTGACCGGAGACTAGACGCTCAACGTAAAAACCGGAGTCTGGATACCCAACGAAACTGACCGGAGCCTGAACACTCAACGTAATAACCGAACTCTGGATACCCAACGAAACTGACCGGAGCCTGCTCGCTCAACGTAATAACCGGAGCCTGGATACCCAACGAAACTGACCGGAGCCTGAACACTAAACATAATAACCGGAGTCTAGATACCCAAAGAAACTGACTGGAGCCTGAACGCTCAATGTAATAACCAGAGTCTGGATACCCAACGAAACTGACCAGAGCCTGAACGCTCGACGTAATAACTGAAGTCTGGATACCAAACGAAACTGACCGTAGCCTGAACACTCAATGTAATAACTAGAGTCTGGATACACAACGAAACTGACCGGAGCCTGAACGCTCAACGTAATAACCGGAGTCTAGATACCCAACGAAACTGACCGGAGCCTGAACGCTCAACGTAAAAACCGGAGTCTGGATACCCAACGAAACTGACCGGAGCCTGAACGCACAACGTAATAACTGGAGTCTGGATGCTCAACGAAAATTATTGGAGCCTGAACGCTCACCGTAATAACCGGAATCTGGACACCCAACGAAACTGACCGGAGTCTGGATACCCAACGAAACTGACCGAAGCCTGAACGCTCAACGTAATAACCGGAGTCTGGATACCCAACGAAACTGACTGGAGCCTGAACGCTCAACGTAATAACCGGAGTCTGGATACTCAACGAAACTGACCGGAGCCTGAACGCACAACGTAATAACTGGAGTCTGGATGCTCAACGAAAATTATTGGAGCCTGAACGCTCACCGTAATAACCGGAGTCTGGACACCCAATGAAACTGACCGGAGCCTGAACTTTCCACGTAATAACCGAAGTCTGGATACCCAACGAAACTGACCGGAGCCTGAACGCTCAACGTAATAACCGGAGTCTGGATACCCAACGAAACTGACCGGAGCCTGAACGCTCAACTTAATAACCGGAGTCTGGATACCCTACGAACTTGAACGGAGCCTGAACGCTCAACATAATAACCGGAGTATGGATACCCAACAAAACTGACTGGAGCCTGAACGCTCAACGTAAAAACCGGAGTCTGGATACCCAACGAAACTGACCGGAGCCTGAACATTCAACGTAATAACCGAAGTCTGGATACCCGACGAAACTGACCGGAGCCTGCTCGCTCAACGTAATAACCGGAGTTTGGATACCCAACGAAACTGACCGGAGCCTGAACACTAAACGTAATAACCGGAGTCTGGATACCCAAAGAAACTAACTGGAGCCTGAACGCTCAACGTAATAACCGGAGTCTGGATACCCAAAGAAACTGAACGGAGCCTGAACGCTCAACATAATAACCGGAGTATGGATACCCAACAAAACTGACTGGAGCCTGAACGCTCAATGTAATAACCGGAGTCTGGATACCCAACAAAACTGACTGGAGCCTGAACGTTCAACGTAAAAACCGGAGTCTGGATTCCCAACAAAACTGACCAGAGCCTGAACGCTCAACGTAAAAACCGGAGTCTGGATACCCAACGAAACTGACCGAAGCCTGAACGCTCAACGTAATAATCGGAGTCTGGATACCTAACGAAATTGACCGGAGCCTGAAGGCTCAACGTAAAAACCGGAATCTGGATACTCAACGAAACTTACCGGAGCCTGAAAGCTCAACGTAATAACCGGAGTCTGGATACTATCCGAAACTGACTGGAGCCAGAAAGATCAACGTGATAACCGGAGTCTGGATACACAATGAAATTGATCGGACCCTGAACGCTCAACGTAATAACCGGAGTCGGGATACCCAACGAAACTGACCGGAGCCTGAACGCTCAACGTAATAACCGGAGTCTGGATACCCAACGAAACTGACCGGAGCCTGAACGCTCAACGTAAAAACCAGAGTCTGGATACCCAACAAAACTGACCGGAGCCTGAACGCTCAACGTAATAACCGGAGTCTGGATACCCAACGAAACTGACCGGAGCCTGAACGCTCAACGTAAAAACCAGAGTCTGGATACCCAACGAAACTGACCGGAGCCTGAACGCTTAACGTAATAACCGGAGTCTGGATACCCAACAAAACTGACCGGAGCCTGAACGCTCAACGTAAATACCACAGTCTGGATACCCAACAAAACTGACCGGAGCCTGAACGCTCAACGTAAAAATCGGAGTCTGGATACCCAACGAAACTGACGGGAGCCTGAACGCTCAACGTAATAACCGGAGTCTGGATACCCAACGAAACTGACAGGAGCCTGAACGCTCAACGTAATAACCGGAGTCTGGATACCCAACGAAATTGACCGGAGCCTGAAGGCTCATCGTAATAACCGGAATCTGGATACTCAACGAAACAGACCGGAGCCTGAACGTTCAACGTAATAACCGGAGTCTGGATACCCAACGAAACTGACCGGAGCCTAAACGCTCAATGTAATAACCAGAGTCTGGATACCCAACGAAACTGACCGGAGCCTGAACGCTCAACGTAATAACCGGAGTCTGGATACCCAACGAAACTGACCGGAGCCTGAACGCTCAACGTAATAACCGGAGTCTGGATACCCTACGAAACTGAATGGAGCCTGAACGCTCAACATAACAACCGGAGTATGGATAACCAACAAAACTGACCGGAGCCTAGACGCTCAACGTAAAAACCGGAGTCTGGATACCCAACGAAACTGACCGGAGCCTGAACACTCAACGTAATAACCGAAGTCTGGATACCCAACGAAACTGACCGGAGCCTGCTCGCTCAACGTGATAACCGGAGTCTGGATACCCAACGAAACTGACCGGAGCCTGAACACTAAACGTAATAACCGGAGTCTAGATACCCAAAGAAACTGACTGGAGCCTGAACGCTCAATGTAATAACCAGAGTCTGGATACCCAACGAAACTGACCAGAGCCTGAACGCTCACCGTAATAACCGGAGTCTGGACACCCAATGAAACTGACCGGAGCCTGAACTTTCCACGTAATAACCGAAGTCTGGATACCCAACGAAACTGACCGGAGCCTGAACACTCAACGTAATAACCGAAGTCTGGATACCCAACGAAACTGACCGGAGCGTGCTCGCTCAACGTAATAACCGGAGTCTGGATACCCAACAAAACTGACCGGAGCCTGAACACTAAACGTAATAACCGGAGTCTGGATACCCAAAGAAACTGATTGGAGCCTGAACGCTCAATGTAATAACCGGAGTCTGGATACCCAACGAAACGGACCAGAGCCTAAACGCTCAATGTAATAACCGGAGTCTGGATACCCAACGAAACTGACCGGAGCCTGAACCCTCAACGTAATAACCGGAGTCTGGATACCCAACAAAACTGATCGGAGCCTGAACGCTCAACGTAAAAACCGGAGCCTGGATACCCAACGAAACTGACCAGAGCCTGAACGCTCAACGTAAAAAACGAAGTCTGGATACCCAACGAAACTGACCGGAGCCTGAACGCTCAACGTAATAACCGGAGTCTGGATACCCAACGAAATTGACCGGAGCCTGAAGGCTCATCGTAATAACCGGAATCTGGATACTCAACGAAACTGACCGGAGCCTGAACGTTCAACGTAATAACCGGAGTCTGGATACCCAACGAAACTGACCGGAGCCTAAACGCTCAATGTAATAACCGGAGTCTGGATACCCAACGAAACTGACCGGAGCCTGAACGCTCAACGTAATAACCGGAGTCTGGATACCCAACGAAACTGACCGGAGCCTGAACACTCAACGTAATAACCGGAGTCTGGATACCCTACGAAACTGAATGGAGCCTGAACGCTCAACATAACAACCGGAGTATGGATAACCAACAAAACTGACCGGAGACTAGACGCTCAACGTAATAACCGGAGTCTGGACACCCAATGAAACTGACCGGAGCCTGAACTTTCCACGTAATAACCGAAGTCTGGATACCCAACGAAACTGACCGGAGCCTGAACGCTCAACGTAATAACCGGAGTCTGGATACCCATCGAAACTGAACGGAGCTTGAACGCTCAACGTAATAATCGGAGTCTGGATACCCTACGAAACTGACTGGAGCCTGAACGCTCAATGTAATAACCAGAGTCTGGATACCCAACGAAACTGACCAGAGCCTGAACGCTCGACGTAATAACTGAAGTCTGGATACCAAACGAAACTGACCGGAGCCTGAACACTCAATGTAATAACTAGAGTCTGGATACACAACGAAACTGACCGGAGCCTGAACGCTCAACGTAATAACCGGAGTCTAGATACCCAACGAAACTGACCGGAGCCTGAACGCTCAACGTAAAAACCGGAGTCTGGATACCCAACGAAACTGACCGGAGCCTGAACGCACAACGTAATAACTGGAGTCTGGATGCTCAACGAAAATTATTGGAGCCTGAACGCTCACCGTAATAACCGGAATCTGGACACCCAACGAAACTGACCGGAGTATGGATACCCAACGAAACTGACCGAAGCCTGAACGCTCAACGTAATAACCGGAGTCTGGATACCCAACGAAACTGACTGGAGCCTGAACGCTCAACGTAATAACCGGAGTCTGGATACTCAACGAAACTGACCGGAACCTGAACGCACAACGTAATAACTGGAGTCTGGATGCTCAACGAAAATTATTGGAGCCTGAACGCTCACCGTAATAACCGGAGTCTGGACACCCAATGAAACTGACCGGAGCCTGAACTTTCCACATAATAACCGAAGTCTGGATACCCAACGAAACTGACCGGAGCCTGAACGCTCAACGTAATAACCGGAGTCTGGATACCCAACAAAACTGACCGGAGCCTGAACGCTCAACGTAATAACCGGAGTCTGGATACCCCACGAAACTGAACGGAGCCTGAACGCTCAACATAATAACCGGAGTATAGATACCCAACAAAACTGACTGGAGCCTGAACGCTCAACGTAAAAACCGGAGTCTGGATACCCAACGAAACTGACCGGAGCCTGAACATTCAACGTAATAACCGAAGTCTGGATACCCGACGAAACTGACCGGAGCCTGCTCGCTCAACGTAATAACCGGAGTTTGGATACCCAACGAAACTGACCGGAGCCTGAACACTAAACGTAATAACCGGAGTCTGGATACCCAAAGATAATAACTGGAGCCTGAACGCTCAACGTAATAACCGGAGTCTGGATACCCAAAGAAACTGAATGGAGCCTGAACGCTCAACATAATAACCGGAGTATGGATACCCAACAAAACTGACTGGAGCCTGAACGCTCAATGTAATAACCGGAGTCTGGATACCCAACAAAACTGACTGGAGCCTGAACGTTCAACGTAAAAACCGGAGTCTGGATTCCCAACAAAACTGACCAGAGCCTGAACGCTCAACGTAAAAACCGGAGTCTGGATACCCAACGAAACTGACCGAAGCCTGAACGCTCAACGTAATAATCGGAGTCTGGATACCTAACGAAATTGACCGGAGCCTGAAGGCTCAACGTAAAAACCGGAATCTGGATACTCAACGAAACTTACCGGAGCCTGAAAGCTCAACGTAATAACCGGAGTCTGGATACTATCCGAAACTGACTGGAGCCAGAAAGATCAATGTGATAACCGGAGTCTGGATACACAATGAAATTGATCGGACCCTGAACGCTCAACGTAATAACCGGAGTCGGGATACCCAACGAAACTGACCGGAGCCTGAACGCTCAACGTAATAACCGGAGTCTGGATACCCAACGAAACTGACCGGAGCCTGAACGCTCAACGTAAAAACCAGAGTCTGGATACCCAACAAAACTGACCGGAGCCTGAACGCTCAACGTAATAACCGGAGTCTGGATACCCAACGAAACTGACCGGAGCCTGAACGCTCAACGTAAAAACCAGAGTCTGGATACCCAAAGAAACTGACCAGAGCCTGAACGCTTAACGTAATAACCGGAGTCTGGATACCCAACAAAACTGACCGGAGCCTGAACGCTCAACGTAAATACCACAGTCTGGATACCCAACAAAACTGACCGGAGCCTGAATGCTCAACGTAAAAATCGGAGTCTGGATACCCAACGAAACTGACGGGAGCCTGAACGCTCAACGTAATAACCGGAGTCTGGATACCCAACGAAACTGACAGGAGCCTGAACGCTCAACGTAATAACCGGAGTCTGGATACCCAACGAAATTGACCGGAGCCTGAAGGCTCATCGTAATAACCGGAATCTGGATACTCAACGAAACAGACCGGAGCCTGAACGTTCAACGTAATAACCGGAGTCTGGATACCCAACGAAACTGACCGGAGCCTAAACGCTCAATGTAATAACCGGAGTCTGGATACCCAATGAAACTGACCGGAGTCTAAACGCTCAACGTAATAACCGGAGTCTGGATACCCTACGAAACTGAATGGAGCCTGAACGCTCAACATAACAACCGGAGTATGGATAACCAACAAAACTGACCGGAGCCTAGACGCTCAACGTAAAAACCGGAGTCTGGATACCCAACGAAACTGACCGGAGCCTGAACGCTCACCGTAATAACCGGAGTCTGGACACCCAATGAAACTGACCGGAGCCTGAACTTTCCACGTAATAACCGAAGTCTGGATACCCAACGAAACTGACCGGAGCCTGAACACTCAACGTAATAACCGAAGTCTGGATACCCAACGAAACTGACCGGAGCGTGCTCGCTCAACGTAATAACCGGAGTCTGGATACCCAACAAAACTGACCGGAGCCTGAACACTAAACGTAATAACCGGAGTCTGGATACCCAAAGAAACTGATTGGAGCCTGAACGCTCAATGTAATAACCGGAGTCTGGATACCCAACGAAACGGACCAGAGCCTAAACGCTCAATGTAATAACCGGAGTCTGGATACCCAACGAAACTGACCGGAGCCTGAACCCTCAACGTAATAACCGGAGTCTGGATACCCAACAAAACTGATCGGAGCCTGAACGCTCAACGTAAAAACCGGAGCCTGGATACCCAACGAAACTGACCAGAGCCTGAACGCTCAACGTAAAAAACGAAGTCTGGATACCCAACGAAACTGACCGGAGCCTGAACGCTCAACGTAATAACCGGAGTCTGGATACCCAACGAAATTGACCGGAGCCTGAAGGCTCATCGTAATAACCGGAATCTGGATACTCAACGAAACTGACCGGAGCCTGAACGTTCAACGTAATAACCGGAGTCTGGATACCCAACGAAACTGACCGGAGCCTAAACGCTCAATGTAATAACCGGAGTCTGGATACCCAACGAAACTGACCGGAGCCTGAACGCTCAACGTAATAACCGGAGTCTGGATACCCAACGAAACTGACCGGAGCCTGAACACTCAACGTAATAACCGGAGTCTGGATACCCTACGAAACTGAATGGAGCCTGAACGCTCAACATAAAAACCGGAGTATGGATAACCAACAAAACTGACCGGAGACTAGACGCTCAACGTAATAACCGGAGTCTAGACACCCAATGAAACTGACCGGAGCCTGAACTTTCCACGTAATAACCGAAGTCTGGATACCCAACGAAACTGACCGGAGCCTGAACGCTCAACGTAATAATCGGAGTCTGGATACCCATCGAAACTGAACGGAGCTTGAACGCGCAACGTAATAATCGGAGTCTGGATACCCTACGAAACTGACTGGAGCCTGAACGCTCAATGTAATAACCAGAGTCTGGATACCCAACGAAACTGACCAGAGCCTGAACGCTCGACGTAATAACTGAAGTCTGGATACCAAACGAAACTGACCGTAGCCTGAACACTCAATGTAATAACTAGAGTCTGGATACACAACGAAACTGACCGGAGCCTGAACGCTCAACGTAATAACCGGAGTCTAGATACCCAACGAAACTGACCGGAGCCTGAACGCTCAACGTAAAAACCGGAGTCTGGATACCCAACGAAACTGACCGGAGCCTGAACGCACAACGTAATAACTGGAGTCTGGATGCTCAACGAAAATTATTGGAGCCTGAACGCTCACCGTAATAACCGGAATCTGGACACCCAACGAAACTGACCGGAGTCTGGATACCCAACAAAACTGACCGAAGCCTGAACGCTCAACGTAATAACCGGAGTCTGGATACCCAACGAAACTGACTGGAGCCTGAACGCTCAACGTAATAACCGGAGTCTGGATACTCAACGAAACTGACCGGAGCCTGAACGCACAACGTAATAACTGGAGTCTGGATGCTCAACGAAAATTATTGGAGCCTGAACGCTCACCGTAATAACCGGATTCTGGACACCCAATGAAACTGACCGGAGCCTGAACTTTCCACATAATAACCTAAGTCTGGATACCCAACGAAACTGACCGGAGCCTGAACGCTCAACGTAATAACCGGAGTTTGGATACCCAACAAAACTGACCGGAGCTTGAACGCTCAACGTAATAACCGGAGTCTGGATACCCTACGAAACTGAACGGAGCTTGAACGCTCAACATAATAACCGGAGTATGGATACCCAACAAAACTGACTGGAGCCTGAACGCTCAACGTAAAAACCGGAGTCTGGATACCCAACGAAACTGACCGGAGCCTGAACATTCAACGTAATAACCGAAGTCTGGATACCCGACGAAACTGACCGGAGCCTGCTCGCTCAACGTAATAACCGGAGTTTGGATACCCAACGAAACTGACCGGAGCCTGAACACTAAACGTAATAACCGGAGTCTGGATACCCAAAGAAACTAACTGGAGCCTGAACGCTCAACGTAATAACCGGAGTCTGGATACCCAAAGAAACTGAACGGAGCCTGAACGCTCAACATAATAACCGGAGTATGGATACCCAACAAAACTGACTAGAGCCTGAACGCTCAATGTAATAACCGGAGTCTGGATACCCAACAAAACTGACTGGAGCCTGAACGTTCAACGTAAAAACCGGAGTCTGGATTCCCAACAAAACTGACCAGAGCCTGAACGCTCAACGTAAAAACCGGAGTCTGGATACCCAACGAAACTGACCGAAGCCTGAACGCTCAACGTAATAATCGGAGTCTGGATACCTAACGAAATTGACCGGAGCCTGAAGGCTCAACGTAAAAACCGGAATCTGGATACTCAACGAAACTTACCGGAGCCTGAAAGCTCAACGTAATAACCGGAGTCTGGATACAATCCGAAACTGACTGGAGCCAGAAAGATCAACGTGATAACCGGAGTCTGGATACACAATGAAATTGATCGGACCCTGAACGCTCAACGTAATAACCGGAGTCGGGATACCCAACGAAACTGACCGGAGCCTGAACGCTCAACGTAATAACCGGAGTCTGGATACCCAACGAAACTGACCGGAGCCTGAACGCTCAACGTAAAAACCAGAGTCTGGATACCCAACAAAACTGACCAGAGCCTGAACGCTCAACGTAATAACCGGAGTCTGGATACCCAAAGAAACTGACCGGAGCCTGAACGCTCAACGTAAAAACCAAAGTCTGGATACCCAACGAAATTGACCAGAGCCTGAACGCTTAACGTAATAACCGAAGTCTGGATACCAAACAAAACTGACTGGAGCCTGAACGCTCAACGTAAATACCACAGTCTGGATACCCAACAAAACTGACCGGAGCCTGAACGCTCAACGTAAAAATCGGAGTCTGGATACCCAACGAAACTGACGGGAGCCTGAACGCTCAACGTAATAACCGGAGTCTGGATACCCAACGAAACTGACAGGAGCCTGAACGCTCAACGTAATAACCGGAGTCTGGATACCCAACGAAATTGACCGGAGCCTGAAGGCTCATCGTAATAACCGGAATCTGGATACTCAACGAAACAGACCGGAGCCTGAACGTTCAACGTAATAACCGGAGTCTGGATACCCAACGAAACTGACCGGAGCCTAAACGCTCAATGTAATAACCGGAGTCTGGATACCCAACGAAACTGACCGGAGCCTGAACGCTCAACGTAATAACCGGAGTCTGGATACCCAACGAAACTGACCGGAGCCTGAACGCTCAACGTAATAACCGGAGTCTGGATACCCTACGAAACTGAATGGAGCCTGAACGCTCAACATAACAACCGGAGTATGGATAACCAACAAAACTGACCGGAGCCTAGACGCTCAACGTAAAAACCGGAGTCTGGATACCCAACGAAACTGACCGGAGCCTGAACACTCAACATAATAACCGAAGTCTGGATACCCAACGAAACTGACCGGAGCCTGCTCGCTCAACGTAATAACCGGAGTCTGGATACCCAACGAAACTGACCGGAGCCTGAACACTAAACGTAATAACCGGAGTCTAGATACCCAAAGAAACTGACTGGAGCCTGAACGCTCAATGTAATAACCAGAGTCTGGATACCCAACGAAACTGACCAGAGCCTGAACGCTCACCATAATAACCGGAGTCTGGACACCCAATGAAACTGACCGGAGCCTGAACTTTCCACGTAATAACCGAAGTCTGGATACCCAACGAAACTGACCGAAGCCTGAACGCTCAACGTAATAACCGGAGTCTGGATACCCATCGAAACTGAACGGAGCTTGAACGCTCAACGTAATAACCGGAGTCTGGATACCCTACGAAACTGAACGGAGCCTGAACGCACAACATAATAACCGGAGTATGGATACCCAACAAAACTGACTGGAGCCTGAACGCTCAACGTAAAAACCGGAGTCTGGATACCCAACGAAACTGACCGGAGCCTGAACATTCAACGTAATAACCGAAGTATGGATACCCGACGAAACTGACCGGAGCCTGCTCGCCTAACGTAATAACCGGAGTTTGGATACCCAACGAAACTGACCGGAGCCTGAACACTCAACGTAATAACCGGAGTCTGGATAACCAAAGAAACTGACTGGAGCCTGAACGCTCAACGTAATAACCGGAGTCTGGATACCCAAAGAAACTGAACGGAGCCTGAACGCTCAACATAATAACCGGAGTATGGATACCCAACAAAACTGACTGGAGCCTGAACGCTCAATGTAATAACCGGAGTCTGGATACCCAACGAAACTGACCGGAGCCTGAACCCTCAACGTAATAACCGGAGTCTGGATACCGAACAAAATTGACTGGAGCCTGAACGTTCAACGTAAAAACCGGAGTCTGGATACCCAACAAAACTGACCAGAGCCTGAACACTCAACGTAAAAACCGGAGTCTGGATACCCAACGAAACTGACCGAAGCCTGAACGCTCAACGTAATAATCGGAGTCTGGATACCCAACGAAATTGACCGGAGCCTGAAGGCTCAACGTAAAAACCGGAATCTGGATACTCAACGAAATTTACCGGAGCCTGAACGCTCAACGTAATAACCGGAGTCTGGATACTATCCGAAACTGACTGGAGCCAGAAAGATCAACGTGATAACCGGAGTCTGGATACACAATGAAATTGATCGGACCCTGAACGTTCAACGTAATAACCGGAGTCTGGATACTCAACGAAACTGACCGGAGCCTGAACGCACAACGTAATAACTGGAGTCTGGATGCTCAACGAAAATTATTGGAGCCTGAACGCTCACCGTAATAACCGGAGTCTGGACACCCAATGAAACTGACCGGAGCCTGAACTTTCCACATAATAACCGAAGTCTGGATACCCAACGAAACTGACCGGAGCCTGAACGCTCAACGTAATAACCGGAGTCTGGATACCCAACAAAACTGACCGGAGCCTGAACGCTCAACGTAATAACCGGAGTCTGGATACCCTACGAAACTGAACGGAGCCTGAACGCTCAACATAATAACCGGAGTATGGATACCCAACAAAACTGACTGGAGCCTGAACGCTCAACGTAAAAACCGGAGTATGGATACCCAACGAAACTGACCGGAGCCTGAACATTCAACGTAATAACCGAAGTCTGGATACCCGACGAAACTGACCGGAGCCAGCTCGCTCAACGTAATAACCGGAGTTTGGATACCCAACGAAACTGACCGGAGCCTGAACACTAAACGTAATAACCGGAGTCTGGATACCCAAAGAAACTGACTGGAGCCTGAATGCTCAACGTAATAACCAGAGTCTGGATACCCAAAGAAACTGAACGGAGCCTGAACGCTCAACATAATAACCGGAGTATGGATACCCAACAAAACTGACTGGAGCCTGAACGCTCAATGTAATAACCGGAGTCTGGATACCCAACAAAACTGACTGGAGCCTGAACGTTCAACGTAAAAACCGGAGTCTGGATTCCCAACAAAACTGACCAGAGCCTGAACGCTCAACGTAAAAACCGGAGTCTGGACACCCAACGAAACTGACCGAAGCCTGAACGCTCGACGTAATAATCGGAGTCTGGATACCTAACGAAATTGACCGGAGCCTGAAGGCTCAACGTAAAAACCGGAATCTGGATACTCAACGAAACTTACCGGAGCCTGAAAGCTCAACGTAATAACCGGAGTCTGGATACTATCCGAAACTGACTGGAGCCAGAAAGATAAACGTGATAACCGGAGTCTGGATACACAATGAAATTGATCGGACCCTGAACGCTCAACGTAATAACCGGAGTCGGGATACCCAACGAAACTGACCGGAGCCTGAACGCTCAACGTAATAACCGGAGTCTGGATACCCAACGAAACTGACCGGAGCCTGAACGCTCAACGTAAAAACCAGAGTCTGGATACCCAACAAAACTGACCGGAGCCTGAACGCTCAACGTAATAACCGGAGTCTGGATACCCAACGAAACTGACCGGAGCCTGAACGCTCAACTTAAAAACCAGAGTCTGGATACCCAACGAAACTGACCAGAGCCTGAACGCTTAACGTAATAACCGAAGTCTGGATACCCAACAAAACTGACCGGAGCCTGAACGCTCAACGTAAATACCACAGTCTGGATACCCAACAAAATTGACCGGAGCCTGAACGCTCAACGTAAAAATCGGAGTCTGGATACCCAACGAAACTGACGGGAGCCTGAACGCTCAACGTAATAACCGGAGTCTGGATACCCAACGAAACTGACAGGAGCCTGAACGCTCAACGTAATAACCGGAGTCTGGATACCCAACGAAATTGACCGGAGCCTGAAGGCTCATCGTAATAACCGGAATCTGGATACTCAACGAAACAGACCGGAGCCTGAACGTTCAACGTAATAACCGGAGTCTGGATACCCAACGAAACTGACCGGAGCCTAAACGCTCAATGTAATAACCGGAGTCTGGATACCCAACGAAACTGACCGGAGCCTGAACGCTCAACGTAATAACCGGAGTCTGGATACCCTACGAAACTGAATGGAGCCTGAACGCTCAACATAACAACCGGAGTATGGATAACCAACAAAACTGACCGGAGCCTAGACGCTCAACGTAAAAACCGGAGTCTGGATACCCAACGAAACTGACCGGAGCCTGAACACTCAACATAATAACCGAAGTCTGGATACCCAACGAAACTGACCGGAGCCTGCTCGCTCAACGTAATAACCGGAGTCTGGATACCCAACGAAACTGACCGGAGCCTGAACACTAAACGTAATAACCGGAGTCTAGATACCCAAAGAAACTGACTGGAGCCTGAACGCTCAATGTAATAACCAGAGTCTGGATACCCAACGAAACTGACCAGAGCCTGAACGCTCACCGTAATAACCGGAGTCTGGACACCCAATGAAACTAACCGGAGCCTGAACTTTCCACGTAATAACCGAAGTCTGGATACCCAACGAAACTGACCGGAGCCTGAACGCTCAACGTAATAACCGGAGTCTGGATACCCATCGAAACTGAACGGAGCTTGAACGCTCAACGTAATAACCGGAGTTTGGATACCCTACGAAACTGAACGGAGCCTGAACGCTCAACATAATAACCGGAGTATGGATACCCAACAAAACTGACTGGAGCCTGAACGCTCATCGTAAAAACCGGAGTCTGGATACCCAACGAAACTGACCGGAGCCTGAACATTCAACGTAATAACCGAAGTCTGGATACCCGACGAAACTGACCGGAGCCTGCTCGCTCAACGTAATAACCGGAGTTTGGATACCCAACGAAACTGACCGGAGCCTGAACACTAAACGTAATAACCGGAGTCTGGATACCCAAAGAAACTGACTGGAGCCTGAACGCTCAACGTAATAACCAGAGTCTGGATACCCAAAGAAACTGAACGGAGCCTGAACGCTCAACATAATAACCGGAGTATGGATACCCAACAAAACTGACTGGAGCCTGAACGTTCAATGTAATAACCGGAGTCTGGATACCCAACAAAACTGACTGGAGCCTGAACGTTCAACGTAAAAACCGGAGTCTGGATTCCCAACAAAACTGACCAGAGCCTGAACGCTCAACGTAAAAACCGGAGTCTGGATACCCAACGAAACTGACCGAAGCCTGAACGCTCAACGTAATAATCGGAGTCTGGATACCTAACGAAATTGACCGGAGCCTGAAGGCTCAACGTAAAAACTGGAATCTGGATACTCAACGAAACTTACCGGAGCCTGAAAGCTCAACGTAATAACCGGAGTCTGGATACTATCCGAAACTGACTGGAGCCAGAAAGATCAACGTGATAACCGGAGTCTGGATACACAATGAAATTGATCGGACCCTGAACGCTCAACGTAATAACCGGAGTCGGGATACCCAACGAAACTGACCGGAGCCTGAACGCTCAACGTAATAACCGGAGTCTGGATACCCAACGAAACTGACCGGAGCCTGAACGCTCAACGTAAAAACCAGAGTCTGGATACCCAACAAAACTGACCGGAGCCTGAACGCTCAACGTAATAACCGGAGTCTGGATACCCAACGAAACTGACCGGAGCCTGAACGCTCAACGTAAAACCCAGAGTCTGGATACCCAACGAAACTGACCAGAGCCTGAACGCTTAACGTAATAACCGAAGTCTGGATACCCAACAAAACTGACCGGAGCCTGAACGCTCAACGTAAATACCACAGTCTGGATACCCAACAAAACTGACCGGAGCCTGAACGCTCAACGTAAAAATCGGAGTCTGGATACCCAACGAAACTGACGGGAGCCTGAACGCTCAACGTAATAACCGGAGTCTGGATACCCAACGAAACTGACAGGAGCCTGAACGCTCAACGTAATAACCGGAGTCTGGATACCCAACGAAATTGACCGGAGCCTGAAGGCTCATCGTAATAACCGGAATCTGGATACTCAACGAAACAGACCGGAGCCTGAACGTTCAACGTAATAACCGGAGTCTGGATACCCAACGAAACTGACCGGAGCCTAAACGCTCAATGTAATAACCGGAGTCTGGATACCCAACGAAACTGACCGGAGCCTGAACGCTCAACGTAATAACCGGAGTCTGGATACCCAACGAAACTGACCGGAGCCTGAACGCTCAACGTAATAACCGGAGTCTGGATACCCTACGAAACTGAATGGAGCCTGAACGCTCAACATAACAACCGGAGTATGGATAACCAACAAAACTGACCGGAGCCTAGACGCTCAACGTAAAAACCGGAGTCTGGATACCCAACGAAACTGACCGGAGCCTGAACACTCAACATAATAACCGAAGTCTGGATACCCAACGAAACTGACCGGAGCCTGCTCGCTCAACGTAATAACCGGAGTCTGGATACCCAACGAAACTGACCGGAGCCTGAACACTAAACGTAATAACCGGAGTCTAGATACCCAAAGAAACTGACTGGAGCCTGAACGCTCAATGTAATAACCAGAGTCTGGATACCCAACGAAACTGACCAGAGCCTGAACGCTCACCGTAATAACCGGAGTCTGGACACCCAATGAAACTAACCGGAGCCTGAACTTTCCACGTAATAACCGAAGTCTGGATACCCAACGAAACTGACCGGAGCCTGAACGCTCAACGTAATAACCGGAGTCTGGATACCCATCGAAACTGAACGGAGCTTGAACGCTCAACGTAATAACCGGAGTTTGGATACCCTACGAAACTGAACGGAGCCTGAACGCTCAACATAATAACCGGAGTATGGATACCCAACAAAACTGACTGGAGCCTGAACGCTCATCGTAAAAACCGGAGTCTGGATACCCAACGAAACTGACCGGAGCCTGAACATTCAACGTAATAACCGAAGTCTGGATACCCGACGAAACTGACCGGAGCCTGCTCGCTCAACGTAATAACCGGAGTTTGGATACCCAACGAAACTGACCGGAGCCTGAACACTAAACGTAATAACCGGAGTCTGGATACCCAAAGAAACTGACTGGAGCCTGAACGCTCAACGTAATAACCAGAGTCTGGATACCCAAAGAAACTGAACGGAGCCTGAACGCTCAACATAATAACCGGAGTATGGATACCCAACAAAACTGACTGGAGCCTGAACGTTCAATGTAATAACCGGAGTCTGGATACCCAACAAAACTGACTGGAGCCTGAACGTTCAACGTAAAAACCGGAGTCTGGATTCCCAACAAAACTGACCAGAGCCTGAACGCTCAACGTAAAAACCGGAGTCTGGATACCCAACGAAACTGACCGAAGCCTGAACGCTCAACGTAATAATCGGAGTCTGGATACCTAACGAAATTGACCGGAGCCTGAAGGCTCAACGTAAAAACTGGAATCTGGATACTCAACGAAACTTACCGGAGCCTGAAAGCTCAACGTAATAACCGGAGTCTGGATACTATCCGAAACTGACTGGAGCCAGAAAGATCAACGTGATAACCGGAGTCTGGATACACAATGAAATTGATCGGACCCTGAACGCTCAACGTAATAACCGGAGTCGGGATACCCAACGAAACTGACCGGAGCCTGAACGCTCAACGTAATAACCGGAGTCTGGATACCCAACGAAACTGACCGGAGCCTGAACGCTCAACGTAAAAACCAGAGTCTGGATACCCAACAAAACTGACCGGAGCCTGAACGCTCAACGTAATAACCGGAGTCTGGATACCCAACGAAACTGACCGGAGCCTGAACGCTCAACGTAAAACCCAGAGTCTGGATACCCAACGAAACTGACCAGAGCCTGAACGCTTAACGTAATAACCGAAGTCTGGATACCCAACAAAACTGACCGGAGCCTGAACGCTCAACGTAAATACCACAGTCTGGATACCCAACAAAACTGACCGGAGCCTGAACGCTCAACGTAAAAATCGGAGTCTGGATACCCAACGAAACTGACGGGAGCCTGAACGCTCAACGTAATAACCGGAGTCTGGATACCCAACGAAACTGACAGGAGCCTGAACGCTCAACGTAATAACCGGAGTCTGGATACCCAACGAAATTGACCGGAGCCTGAAGGCTCATCGTAATAACCGGAATCTGGATACTCAACGAAACAGACCGGAGCCTGAACGTTCAACGTAATAACCGGAGTCTGGATACCCAACGAAACTGACCGGAGCCTAAACGCTCAATGTAATAACCGGAGTCTGGATACCCAACGAAACTGACCGGAGCCTGAACGCTCAACGTAATAACCGGAGTCTGGATACCCAACGAAACTGACCGGAGCCTGAACGCTCAACGTAATAACCGGAGTCTGGATACCCTACGAAACTGAATGGAGCCTGAACGCTCAACATAACAACCGGAGTATGGATAACCAACAAAACTGACCGGAGCCTAGACGCTCAACGTAAAAACCGGAGTCTGGATACCCAACGAAACTGACCGGAGCCTGAACACTCAACATAATAACCGAAGTCTGGATACCCAACGAAACTGACCGGAGCCTGCTCGCTCAACGTAATAACCGGAGTATGGATACCCAACGAAACTGACCGGAGCCTGAACACTAAACGTAATAACCGGAGTCTAGATACCCAAAGAAACTGACTGGAGCCTGAACGCTCAATGTAATAACCAGAGTCTGGATACCCAACGAAACTGACCAGAGCCTGAACGCTCACCGTAATAACCGGAGTCTGGACACCCAATGAAACTAACCGGAGCCTGAACTTTCCACGTAATAACCGAAGTCTGTATACCCAACGAAACTGACCGGAGCCTGAACGCTCAACGTAATAACCGGAGTCTGGATACCCATCGAAACTGAACGGAGCTTGAACGCTCAACGTAATAACCGGAGTTTGGATACCCTACGAAACTGAACGGAGCCTGAACGCTCAACATAATAACCGGAGTATGGATACCCAACAAAACTGACTGGAGCCTGAACGCTCATCGTAAAAACCGGAGTCTGGATAACCAACGAAACTGACCGGAGCCTGAACATTCAACGTAATAACCGAAGTCTGGATACCCGACGAAACTGACCGGAGCCTGCTCGCTCAACGTAATAACCGGAGTTTGGATACCCAACGAAACTGACCGGAGCCTGAACACTAAACGTAATAACCGGAGTCTGGATACCCAAAGAAACTGACTGGAGCCTGAACGCTCAACGTAATAACCAGAGTCTGGATACCCAAAGAAACTGAACGGAGCCTGAACGCTCAACATAATAACCGGAGTATGGATACCCAACAAAACTGACTGGAGCCTGAACGTTCAATGTAATAACCGGAGTCTGGATACCCAACAAAACTGACTGGAGCCTGAACGTTCAACGTAAAAACCGGAGTCTGGATTCCCAACAAAACTGACCAGAGCCTGAACGCTCAACGTAAAAACCGGAGTCTGGATACCCAACGAAACTGACCGAAGCCTGAACGCTCAACGTAATAATCGGAGTCTGGATACCTAACGAAATTGACCGGAGCCTGAAGGCTCAACGTAAAAACCGGAATCTGGATACTCAACGAAACTTACCGGAGCCTGAAAGCTCAACGTAATAACCGGAGTCTGGATACTATCCGAAACTGACTGGAGCCAGAAAGATCAACGTGATAACCGGAGTCTGGATACACAATGAAATTGATCGGACCCTGAACGCTCAACGTAATAACCGAAGTCGGGATACCCAACGAAACTGACCGGAGCCTGAACGCTCAACGTAATAACCGGAGTCTGGATACCCAACGAAACTGACCGGAGCCTGAACGCTCAACGTAAAAACCAGAGTCTGGATACCCAACAAAACTGACCGGAGCCTGAACGCTCAACGTAATAACCGGAGTCTGGATACCCAACGAAACTGACCGGAGCCTGAACGCTCAACGTAAAACCCAGAGTCTGGATACCCAACGAAACTGACCAGAGCCTGAACGCTTAACGTAATAACCGAAGTCTGGATACCCAACAAAACTGACCGGAGCCTGAACGCTCAACGTAAATACCACAGTCTGGATACCCAACAAAACTGACCGGAGCCTGAACGCTCAACGTAAAAATCGGAGTCTGGATACCCAACGAAACTGACGGGAGCCTGAACGCTCAACGTAATAACCGGAGTCTGGATACCCAACGAAACTGACAGGAGCCTGAACGCTCAACGTAATAACCGGAGTCTGGATACCCAACGAAATTGACCGGAGCCTGAAGGCTCATCGTAATAACCGGAATCTGGATACTCAACGAAACAGACCGGAGCCTGAACGTTCAACGTAATAACCGGAGTCTGGATACCCAACGAAACTGACCGGAGCCTAAACGCTCAATGTAATAACCGGAGTCTGGATACCCAACGAAACTGACCGGAGCCTGAACGCTCAACGTAATAACCGGAGTCTGGATACCCAACGAAACTGACCGGAGCCTGAACGCTCAACGTAATAACCGGAGTCTGGATACCCTACGAAACTGAATGGAGCCTGAACGCTCAACATAACAACCGGAGTATGGATAACCAACAAAACTGACCGGAGCCTAGACGCTCAACGTAAAAACCGGAGTCTGGATACCCAACGAAACTGACCGGAGCCTGAACACTCAACATAATAACCGAAGTCTGGATACCCAACGAAACTGACCGGAGCCTGCTCGCTCAACGTAATAACCGGAGTATGGATACCCAACGAAAATGACCGGAGCCTGAACACTAAACGTAATAACCGGAGTCTAGATACCCAAAGAAACTGACTGGAGCCTGAACGCTCAATGTAATAACCAGAGTCTGGATACCCAACGAAACTGACCAGAGCCTGAACGCTCAACGTAATAACTGGAGTTTGGATACCCAACAAAACTGATAGGAGCCTGAACGCTCAACGTAATAACCGGAGTCTGGATACCCTATGAAACTGAACGGAGCCTGAACGCTCAACATAATAACCAGAGTATAGATACCCAACAAAACTGACTGGAGCCTGAACGCTCAACGTAATAACCGGAGTCTGGATACCCAATGAAATTGACCGGAGCCTGAACACTAAATGTAATAACCGGAGTCTGGATACCCAAAGAAAACGACTGGAGCCTTAACGCTCAACGTAATAACCGGAGTCTGGATACCCAACGAAACGGACCGGAGTCTGAACGCTCAATGTAAAAACCGGAGTCTGGATACCCAACGAAACTGACCAGAGCCTGAACTCTCAACGTAAAAACCGAAGTCTAGATACCCAACGAAACTGACCGGAGCTTGAACGCTCAACGTAATAACCGGAGTCTGGATACCCAACGAAATTGACCGGAGCCTGAAGGCTTAACGTAATAACCGGAATCTGGATGCTCAACGAAACTGATCGGAGCCTGAACGTTCAACGTAATAACCGGAGTCTGGATACCCAACGAAACTGACCTGAGCCTAAACGCTCAACGTAATAACTGGAGTCTGGATACCCAACGAAACTGACCGAAGCCTGAACGCTCAACGTAATAACCGGAGTCTGGATACCCAACGAAACTGGCCGGAGCCTGAACGCTCAACGTAATAACCGGAGTCTGGATACCCTACGAAACTGAACGGAGCCTGAACGCTCAACATAACAACCGGAGTATGGATAACCAACAAAACTGAGTGGAGCCTGGACGCTCAACGTAAAAACCGGAGTCTGGATACCCAACGAAACTGACCGGAGCCTGAACACTCAACGTAATAACCGAAGTCTGGATACCCAACGAAACTGACCTTAGCCTGCTCGCTCAACGTAATAACCGGAGTCTGGATACTCAACGAAACTGACCGGAGCCTGAACGATCAACGTAATAACCGGAGTCTGGATACCCAACGAAACTGACAGGAGCCTGAACGCTCAACGTAATAACCGGAGTCTGGATATCCTATGAAACTGAACGGAGCCTGAACGCTCAACATAATAACCAGAGTATGGATACCCAACAAAACTGAATGGAGCCTGAACGCTCAACGTAAAAACCGGAGTCTGGATACCCAACGAAACTGACCGGAGCCTAAACACTCAACGTAATAACCGAAGTCTGGATACCCAACGAAACTGACCGGAGCCTAAACGCTCAATGTAATAACCGGAGTCTGGATACCCAACGAAACTGACCGGAGCCTGAACGCTCAACGTAATAACCGGAGTCTGGATACCCAACGAAACTGACCGGAGCCTGAACGCTCAACGTAATAACCGGAGTCTGGATACCCTACGAAACTGAATGGAGCCTGAACGCTCAACATAACAACCGGAGTATGGATAACCAACAAAACTGACCGGAGCCTAGACGCTCAACGTAAAAACCGGAGTCTGGATACCCAACGAAACTGACCGGAGCCTGAACACTCAACATAATAACCGAAGTCTGGATACCCAACGAAACTGACCGGAGCCTGCTCGCTCAACGTAATAACCGGAGTATGGATACCCAACGAAAATGACCGGAGCCTGAACACTAAACGTAATAACCGGAGTCTAGATACCCAAAGAAACTGACTGGAGCCTGAACGCTCAATGTAATAACCAGAGTCTGGATACCCAACGAAACTGACCAGAGCCTGAACGCTCACCGTAATAACCGGAGTCTGGACACCCAATGAAACTGACCGGAGCCTGAACTTTCCACGTAATAACCGAAGTCTGGATACCCAACGAAACTGACCGGAGCCTGAACGCTCAACGTAATAACCGGAGTTTGGATACCCTACGAAACTGAACGGAGCCTGAACGCTCAACATAATAACCGGAGTATGGATACCCAACAAAACTGACTGGAGCCTGAACGCTTAACGTAAAAACCGGAGTCTGGATACCCAACGAAACTGACCGGAGCCTGAACATTCAACGTAATAACCGAAGTCTGGATACCCGACGAAACTGACCGGAGCCTGCTCGCCTAACGTAATAACCGGAGTTTGGATACCCAACGAAACTGACCGGAGCCTGAACACTCAACGTAATAACCGGAGTCTGGATACCCAAAGAAACTGACTGGAGCCTGAACGCTCAACGTAATAACCGGAGTCTGGATACCCAAAGAAACTGAACGGAGCCTGAACGCTCAACATAATAACCGGAGTATGGATACCCAACAAAACTGACTGGAGTCTGAACGCTCAATGTAATAACCGGAGTCTGGATACCCAACGAAACTGACTGGAGCCTGAACCCTCAACGTAATAACCGGAGTCTGGATACCGAACAAAACTGACTGGAGCCTGAACGTTCAACGTAAAAACCGGAGTCTGGATACCCAACAAAACTGACCAGAGCCTGAACACTCAACGTAAAAACCGGAGTCTGGATACCCAACGAAACTGACCGAAGCCTGAACGCTCAACGTAATAATCGGAATCTGGATACTCAACGAAATTTACAGGAGCCTGAACGCTCAACGTAATAACCGGAGTCTGGATACTATCCGAAACTGACTGGAGCCAGAAAGATCAACGTGATAACCGGAGTCTGGATACACAATGAAATTGATCGGACCCTGAACGCTCAACGTAATAACCGGAGTCGGGATACCCAACGAAACTGACCGGAGCCTGAACGCTCAACGTAATAACCGGAGTCTGGATACCCAACGAAACTGACCGGAGCCTGAACGCTCAACGTAAAAACCAGAGTCTGGATACCCAACAAAACTAACCAGAGCCTGAATGCTCAACGTAATAACCGGAGTCTGGATACCCAACGAAACTGACCGGAGCCTGAACGCTCAACGTAAAAACCAGAGTCTGGATACCCAACGAAACTGACCAGAGCTTGAACGCTTAACGTAATAACCGGAGTCTGGATACCCAACAAAACTGACCGGAGCCTGAACGCTCAACGTAAATACCACAGTCTGGATACCCAACAAAACTGACCGGAGCCTGAACGCTAAACGTAAAAATCGGAGTCTGGATACCCAACGAAACTGACCGGAGCCTGAACGCTCAACGTAATAACCGGAGTCTAGATACCCAACGAAACTGACAGGAGCCTGAACGCTCAACGTAATAACCGGAGTCTGGATACCCAACGAAACTGAACGGAGCCTGAACGCTCAACGTAATAACCGGAGTCTGGATACTCAATGAAACTGACCGGAGCCTGAACGCACAACGTAATAACTGGAGTCTGGATGCTCAACGAAAATGATCAGAGCCTGAACGCTCAACGTAATAAGAGGAGTCTGGACACCCAACAAAACTGACCGGAGCCTGAACGTTCAACGTAATAACCGGAGTCTGGATACCCAACGAAATTGACCGGAGCCTGAACGCTCAACGTAATAACCGGAGTCTGGATACCCAACGAAACTGACCAGAGCCTGAACGCTCAACGTAATAACCGGAGTTTGGATACCCAACAAAACTGATAGGAGCCTGAACGCTCAACGTAATAACCGGAGTCTGGATACCCTATGAAACTGAACGGAGCCTGAACGCTCAACATAATAACCAGAGTATAGATACCCAACAAAACTGACTGGAGCCTGAACGCTCAACGTAATAACCGGAGTCTGGATACCCAATGAAATTGACCGGAGCCTGAACACTAAATGTAATAACCGGAGTCTGGATACCCAAAGAAAACGACTGGAGCCTTAACGCTCAACGTAATAACCGGAGTCTGGATACCCAACGAAACGGACCGGAGTCTGAACGCTCAATGTAAAAACCGGAGTCTGGATACCCAACGAAACTGACCAGAGCCTGAACTCTCAACGTAAAAACCGAAGTCTAGATACCCAACGAAACTGACCGGAGCTTGAACGCTCAACGTAATAACCGGAGTCTGGATACCCAACGAAATTGACCGGAGCCTGAAGGCTTAACGTAATAACCGGAATCTGGATGCTCAACGAAACTGATCGGAGCCTGAACGTTCAACGTAATAACCGGAGTCCGGATACCCAACGAAACTGACCTGAGCCTAAACGCTCAACGTAATAACTGGAGTCTGGATACCCAACGAAACTGACCGAAGCCTGAACGCTCAACGTAATAACCGGAGTCTGGATACCCAACGAAACTGGCCGGAGCCTGAACGCTCAACGTAATAACCGGAGTCTGGATACCCTACGAAACTGAACGGAGCCTGAACGCTCAACATAACAACCGGAGTATGGATAACCAACAAAACTGAGTGGAGCCTGGACGCTCAACGTAAAAACCGGAGTCTGGATACCCAACGAAACTGACCGGAGCCTGAACACTCAACGTAATAACCGAAGTCTGGATACCCAACGAAACTGACCTTAGCCTGCTCGCTCAACGTAATAACCGGAGTCTGGATACTCAACGAAACTGACCGGAGCCTGAACGATCAACGTAATAACCGGAGTCTGGATACCCAACGAAACTGACAGGAGCCTGAACGCTCAACGTAATAACCGGAGTCTGGATATCCTATGAAACTGAACGGAGCCTGAACGCTCAACATAATAACCAGAGTATGGATACCCAACAAAACTGAATGGAGCCTGAACGCTCAACGTAAAAACCGGAGTCTGGATACCCAACGAAACTGACCGGAGCCTAAACACTCAACGTAATAACCGAAGTCTGGATACCCAACGAAACTGACCGGAGCCTAAACGCTCAATGTAATAACCGGAGTCTGGATACCCAACGAAACTGACCGGAGCCTGAACGCTCAACGTAATAACCGGAGTCTGGATACCCAACGAAAATGACCGGAGCCTGAACGCTCAACGTAATAACCGGAGTCTGGATACCCTACGAAACTGAATGGAGCCTGAACGCTCAACATAACAACCGGAGTATGGATAACCAACAAAACTGACCGGAGCCTAGACGCTCAACGTAAAAACCGGAGTCTGGATACCCAACGAAACTGACCGGAGCCTGAACACTCAACATAATAACCGAAGTCTGGATACCCAACGAAACTGACCGGAGCCTGCTCGCTCAACGTAATAACCGGAGTATGGATACCCAACGAAAATGACCGGAGCCTGAACACTAAACGTAATAACTGGAGTCTAGATACCCAAAGAAACTGACTGGAGCCTGAACGCTCAATGTAATAACCAGAGTCTGGATACCCAACGAAACTGACCAGAGCCTGAACGCTCACCGTAATAACCGGAGTCTGGACACCCAATGAAACTGACCGGAGCCTGAACTTTCCACGTAATAACCGAAGTCTGGATACCCAACGAAACTGACCGGAGCCTGAACGCTCAACGTAATAACCGGAGTTTGGATACCCTACGAAACTGAACGGAGCCTGAACGCTCAACATAATAACCGGAGTATGGATACCCAACAAAACTGACTGGAGCCTGAACGCTTAACGTAAAAACCGGAGTCTGGATACCCAACGAAACTGACCGGAGCCTGAACATTCAACGTAATAACCGAAGTCTGGATACCCGACGAAACTGACCGGAGCCTGCTCGCCTAACGTAATAACCGGAGTTTGGATACCCAACGAAACTGACCGGAGCCTGAACACTCAACGTAATAACCGGAGTCTGGATACCCAAAGAAACTGACTGGAGCCTGAACGCTCAACGTAATAACCGGAGTCTGGATACCCAAAGAAACTGAACGGAGCCTGAACGCTCAACATAATAACCGGAGTATGGATACCCAACAAAACTGACTGGAGTCTGAACGCTCAATGTAATAACCGGAGTCTGGATACCCAACGAAACTGACTGGAGCCTGAACCCTCAACGTAATAACCGGAGTCTGGATACCGAACAAAACTGACTGGAGCCTGAACGTTCAACGTAAAAACCGGAGTCTGGATACCCAACAAAACTGACCAGAGCCTGAACACTCAACGTAAAAACCGGAGTCTGGATACCCAACGAAACTGACCGAAGCCTGAACGCTCAACGTAATAATCGGAATCTGGATACTCAACGAAATTTACAGGAGCCTGAACGCTCAACGTAATAACCGGAGTCTGGATACTATCCGAAACTGACTGGAGCCAGAAAGATCAACGTGATAACCGGAGTCTGGATACACAATGAAATTGATCGGACCCTGAACGCTCAACGTAATAACCGGAGTCGGGATACCCAACGAAACTGACCGGAGCCTGAACGCTCAACGTAATAACCGGAGTCTGGATACCCAACGAAACTGACCGGAGCCTGAACGCTCAACGTAAAAACCAGAGTCTGGATACCCAACAAAACTGACCAGAGCCTGAATGCTCAACGTAATAACCGGAGTCTGGATACCCAACGAAACTGACCGGAGCCTGAACGCTCAACGTAAAAACCAGAGTCTGGATACCCAACGAAACTGACCAGAGCTTGAACGCTTAACGTAATAACCGGAGTCTGGATACCCAACAAAACTGACCGGAGCCTGAACGCTCAACGTAAATACCACAGTCTGGATACCCAACAAAACTGACCGGAGCCTGAACGCTAAACGTAAAAATCGGAGTCTGGATACCCAACGAAACTGACCGGAGCCTGAACGCTCAACGTAATAACCGGAGTCTGGATACCCAACGAAACTGACAGGAGCCTGAACGCTCAACGTAATAACCGGAGTCTGGATACCCAACGAAACTGAACGGAGCCTGAACGCTCAACGTAATAACCGGAGTCTGGATACTCAATGAAACTGACCGGAGCCTGAACGCACAACGTAATAACTGGAGTCTGGATGCTCAACGAAAATGATCAGAGCCTGAACGCTCAACGTAATAAGAGGAGTCTGGACACCCAACAAAACTGACCGGAGCCTGAACGTTCAACGTAATAACAGGAGTCTGGATACCCAACGAAATTGACCGGAGCCTGAACGCTCAACGTAATAACCGGAGTCTGGATACCCAACGAAACTGACCAGAGCCTGAACGCTCAACGTAATAACCGGAGTTTGGATACCCAACAAAACTGATAGGAGCCTGAACGCTCAACGTAATAACCGGAGTCTGGATACCCTATGAAACTGAACGGAGCCTGAACGCTCAACATAATAACCAGAGTATAGATACCCAACAAAACTGACTGGAGCCTGAACGCTCAACGTAATAACCGGAGTCTGGATACCCAATGAAATTGACCGGAGCCTGAACACTAAATGTAATAACCGGAGTCTGGATACCCAAAGAAAACGACTGGAGCCTTAACGCTCAACGTAATAACCGGAGTCTGGATACCCAACGAAACGGACCGGAGTCTGAACGCTCAATGTAAAAACCGGAGTCTGGATACCCAACGAAACTGACCAGAGCCTGAACTCTCAACGTAAAAACCGAAGTCTAGATACCCAACGAAACTGACCGGAGCTTGAACGCTCAACGTAATAACCGGAGTCTGGATACCCAACGAAATTGACCGGAGCCTGAAGGCTTAACGTAATAACCGGAATCTGGATGCTCAACGAAACTGATCGGAGCCTGAACGTTCAACGTAATAACCGGAGTCTGGATACCCAACGAAACTGACCTGAGCCTAAACGCTCAACGTAATAACTGGAGTCTGGATACCCAACGAAACTGACCGAAGCCTGAACGCTCAACGTAATAACCGGAGTCTGGATACCCAACGAAACTGGCCGGAGCCTGAACGCTCAACGTAATAACCGGAGTCTGGATACCCTACGAAACTGAACGGAGCTTGAACGCTCAACATAACAACCGGAGTATGGATAACCAACAAAACTGAGTGGAGCCTGGACGCTCAACGTAAAAACCGGAGTCTGGATACCCAACGAAACTGACCGGAGCCTGAACACTCAACGTAATAACCGAAGTCTGGATACCCAACGAAACTGACCTTAGCCTGCTCGCTCAACGTAATAACCGGAGTCTGGATACTCAACGAAACTGACCGGAGCCTGAACGATCAACGTAATAACCGGAGTCTGGATACCCAACGAAACTGACAGGAGCCTGAACGCTCAACGTAATAACCGGAGTCTGGATATCCTATGAAACTGAACGGAGCCTGAACGCTCAACATAATAACCAGAGTATGGATACCCAACAAAACTGAATGGAGCCTGAACGCTCAACGTAAAAACCGGAGTCTGGATACCCAACGAAACTGACCGGAGCCTGAACACTCAACGTAATAACCGAAGTCTGGATACCCAACGAAATTGACCGGAGCCTGCTCGCTCAACGTAATAACCGGAGTCTGGATACCCAACGAAATTGAGCGGAGCCTGAACACTAAACGTAATAACCGGAGTCTGGATACCCAAAGAAACCGACTGGAGCCTGAACGCTCAACGTAATAACCGGAGTCTGGATACCCAACTTAACGGACCGGAGCATGAATGCTCAATGTAATAACTGGAGTCTGGATACCCAACGAAACTGACCGGAGCCTGAACCCACAACGTAATAACCGGAGTCTGGATACCCTACGAAACTGAACGGAACCTGAACGCTCAACATAACAACCGGAGTATGGATAACCAACAAAACTGACTGGAGCCTGAACGCTCAACGTAAAAACCAGAGTCTGGATACCCAACGAAACTGACCGGAGCCTGAACACTCAACGTAATAACCGAAGTCTGGATACCCAACGAAACTGACCTTAGCCTGCTCGCTCAACGTAATAACCGGAGTTTGGATACTCAACGAAACTGACCGGAGCCTGAACGATCAACGTAATAACCGGAGTCTGGATACACAACGAAATTGATCGGAGACTGATCGCTCAACGTAATAACCGGAGTTTGGATACACAACGAAACTGACCGAAGCCTGAACGCTCAACGTAATAACCGGAGTCTAGATACCCAACGAAACTGACCGGAGCCTGAACACACAACGTAAAAACCGGAGTCTGGATACCCAACGAAATTGACCGGAGCCTGAACGCTCAACGTAATAACCGGAGTCTAGATACACAACGAAACTGACCGGAGCCTGAACGCTCAACGTAATAACCGGAGTCTGGATACCCAACAAAACTTACCGGAGCCTGAACGCTCAACATAATAACCGGAGTATGGATACCCAACGAAACTGACTGGAGCCTGAACGCTCAACGTAATAACCGGAATCTGGATGCTCAACGAAAATGATCAGAGCCTGTACGCTCAACATAATAACCGGAGTCTGGACACCCAACGAAACTGACCGGAGCCTGAATGCTCAATGTAATAACCGGAGTTTGGATACCCAACGAAACTGACCGGAGCCTGAACGTTCAACGTAATAACCGGAGTCTGGATACCCAACGAAACTGACCAGAGCCTGAACGCTCAACGTAATAACCGGAGTCTGGATACCCAACGAAACTGACCAGAGCCTGAACGCTCAACGTAAAAACCGAAGTCTAGATACCCAACGAAACTGAACGGAGCCTGAACGCTCAACATAATAACCAGAATATGGATACCCAACAAAACTAACTGGAGCCTGAACGCTCAACGTAATAACCGGAATCTGGATGCTCAACGAAACTGACCGGAGCCTGAACGTTCAACGTAATAACCGGAGTCTGGACACCCAACGAAACTGACCGGAGCCTAAACGCTCAACGTAATAACCAGAGTCTGGATACACAACGAAACTGACCGGAGCCTGAACGCTCAACGTAATAACCGGAGTCTGGATACCCAACGAAACTGAACGGAGCCTGAACGCTCAACGTAATAACTGGAGTCTGGATACTCAACGAAACTGAACGGAGCCTGAACGCTCAACGTAATAACCGGAGTCTGGATACCCAACGAAACTGACCGGAGCCTGCTCGATCAAAGTAATAACCGGAGTCTGGATACCCAACGAAATTGACCGGAGCCTGAACACTAAACGTAATAACCGGAGTCTGGATACCCAAAGAAACCGACTGGAGCCTGAACGCTCAACGTAATAACCGGAGTCTGGATACCCAACGAAACGGACCGGAGCCTGAATGCTCAATGTAATAACTGGAGTCTGGATACCCAACGAAACTGACCGGAGCCTGAACCCTCAACGTAATAACCGGAGTCTGGATACCCTACGAAACTGAACGGAGCCTGAACGCTCAACATAACAACCGGAGTATGGATAACCAACAAAACTGACTGGAGCCTGAACGCTCAACGTAAAAACCGGAGTCTGGATACCCAACGAAACTGACCGGAGCCTGAACACTCAACGTAATAACCGAAGTCTGGATACCCAACGAAACTGACCTTAGCCTGCTCGCTCAACGTAATAACCGGAGTCTGGATACTCAACGAAACTGACCGGAGCCTGAGCGATCAACTTAATAACCGGAGTCTGGATACACAACGAAATTGATCGGAGCCTGATCGCTCAACGTAATAACCGGAGTCTGGATACACAACGAAACTGACCGGAGCCTGAACGCTCAACGTAATAACCGGAGTCTAGATACCCAACGAAACTGACCGGAGCCTAAACACTCAACGTAAAAACCGGAGTCTGGATACCCAACGAAATTGACCGGAGCCTGAATGCTCAACGTAATAACCAGAGTCTGGATACCCAACGAAACTGAATGGAGCCTGAACGCTCAACGTAATAACCGGAGTCTGGATACTCAACGAAACTGACCGGAGCCTGAACGCACAACGTAATAACTGGAGTCTGGATGCTCAACTAAAATGATCAGAGCCTGTACGCTCAACGTAATAACCGGAGTCTGGATACCCAACGAAACGGACCGGAGCCTGAACGCTCAATGTAATAACCGGAGTCTGGATACCCAACGAAACTGACCGGAGCCTGAACCCTTAACGTAATAACCAGAGTCTAGATACCCAACAAAACTGACCGGAGCTTGAACGCTCAACGTAATAACCGAAGTCTGGATACCCAACGAAACTGACCGGAGCCTGCTCGCTCAACGTAATAACCGGAGTCTAGATACCCAACGAAATTGACCGGAGCCTGAACACTAAACGTAATAACCGGAGTCTGGATACCCAAAGAAACCGACTGGAGCCTGAACGCTCAACGTAATAACCGGAGTATGGATACCCAACGAAACAGACCGGAGCCTGAACGCTCAATGTAATAACCAGAGTCTGGATACCCAACGAAACTGACCGGAGCCTGAACCCTCAACGTAATAACCGGAGTCTGGATACCCTACGAAACTGAACGGAGCCTGAACGCTCAACATAACAACCGGAGTATGGATAACCAACAAAACTGACTGGAGCCTGAACGCTCAACGTAATAACCGGAGTCTGGATACCCAACGAAACTGACCGGAGCCTGAACACTCAACGTAATAACCGAAGTCTGGATACCCAACGAAACTGACCTTAGCCTGCTCGCTCAACGTAATAACCGGAGTCTGGATACTCAACGAAACTGACCGGAGCCTGAACGATCAACGTAATAACCGGAGTCTGGATACACAACGAAATTGATCGGAGCCTGATCGCTCAACGTAATAACCGGAGTCTGGATACACAACGAAACTGACCGGAGCCTGAACGCTCAACGTAATAACCGGAGTCTAAATACCCAACGAAACTGACCGGAGCCTGAACGCTCAATGTAATAACCGGAGTCTGGATACCCAACGAAATTGACCGGAGCCTGCTCGCTCAACGTAATAACTGGAGTTTGGATACCTAACAAAACTGACCAGAGCCTGAACGCGCAACGTAAAAACCGGAGTCTAGATACCCAACAAAACTGACCGGAGCCTGAACGCTCAACGTAATAATCGAAGTCGAGATACCAAACGAAACTGACCGGAGCCTGAACGCTCAACGTAATAACCGGAGTCTAGATACCCAACGAAAATAACCGGAGTCTGGATACTTAACGAAACTGACCGGAGCCTGAACGCACAATGTAATAACTGGAGTCTGGATGCTCAACTAAAATGATCAGAGCCTGTACGCTCAACGTAATAACCGGAGTCTAGATACCCAACGAAACGGACCGGAGCCTGAACGCTCAATGTAATAACCGGAGTCTGGATACCCAACGAAACTGACCGGAGCCTGAACCCTTAACGTAATAACCGGAGTCTGGATACCCAACAAAACTGACCGGAGCCTGAACGCTCAACGTAATAACCGGAGTCTGGATACCCAACGAAACTAAACGGAGCCTGAACGCTCAACGTAATAACTGGAGTCTGGATACTCAACGAAACTGAACGGAGCCTGAACGCTCAACGTAATAACCGGAGTCTGGATCCCCAACGAAACTGACCGGAGCCTGCTCGATCAAAGTAATAACCGGAGTCTGGATACCCAACGAAATTGACCGGAGCCTGAACACTAAACGTAATAACCGGAGTCTGGATACCCAAAGAAACCGACTGGAGCCTGAACGCTCAACGTAATAACCGGAGTCTGGATACCCAACGAAACGGACCGGAGCCTGAATGCTCAATGTAATAACTGGAGTCTGGATACCCAACGAAACTGACCGGAGCCTGAACCCTCAACGTAATAACCGGAGTCTGGATACCCTACGAAACTGAACGGAGCCTGAACGCTCAACATAACAACCGGAGTATGGATAACCAACAAAACTGACTGGAGCCTGAACGCTCAACGTAAAAACCGGAGTCTGGATACCCAACGAAACTGACCGGAGCCTGAACACTCAACGTAATAACCGAAGTCTGGATACCCAACGAAACTGACCTTAGCCTGCTCGCTCAACGTAATAACCGGAGTCTGGATACTCAACGAAACTGACCGGAGCCTGAGCGATCAACTTAATAACCGGAGTCTGGATACACAACGAAATTGATCGGAGCCTGATCGCTCAACGTAATAACCGGAGTCTGGATACACAACGAAACTGACCGGAGCCTGAACGCTCAACGTAATAACCGGAGTCTAGATACCCAACGAAACTGACCGGAGCCTAAACACTCAACGTAAAAACCGGAGTCTGGATACCCAACGAAATTGACCGGACCCTGAACGCTCAACGTAATAACCAGAGTCTGGATACCCAACGAAACTGAATGGAGCCTGAACGCTCAACGTAATAACCGGAGTCTGGATACTCAACGAAACTGACCGGAGCCTGAACGCACAACGTAATAACTGGAGTCTGGATGCTCAACTAAAATGATCAGAGCCTGTACGCTCAACGTAATAACCGGAGTCTGGATACCCAACGAAACGGACCGGAGCCTGAACGCTCAATGTAATAACCGGAGTCTGGATACCCAACGAAACTGACCGGAGCCTGAACCCTTAACGTAATAACCGGAGTCTGGATACCCAACAAAACTGACCGGAGCTTGAACGCTCAACGTAATAACCGAAGTATGGATACCCAACGAAACTGACCGGAGCCTGCTCGCTCAACGTAATAACCGGAGTCTAGATACCCAACGAAATTGACCGGAGCCTGAACACTAAACGTAATAACCGGAGTCTGGATACCCAAAGAAACCGACTGGAGCCTGAACGCTCAACGTAATAACCGGAGTATGGATACCCAACGAAACAGACCGGAGCCTGAACGCTCAATGTAATAACCAGAGTCTGGATACCCAACGAAACTGACCGGAGCCTGAACCCTCAACGTAATAACCGGAGTCTGGATACCCTACGAAACTGAACGGAGCCTGAACGCTCAACATAACAACCGGAGTATGGATAACCAACAAAACTGACTGGAGCCTGAACGTTCAACGTAATAACCGGAGTCTGGATACCCAACGAAACTGACCGGAGCCTGAACACTAAACGTAATAACCGAAGTCTGGATACCCAACGAAACTGACCTTAGCCTGCTCGCTCAACGTAATAACCGGAGTCTGGATACTCAACGAAACTGACCGGAGCCTGAACGATCAACGTAATAACCGGAGTCTGGATACACAACGAAATTGATCGGAGCCTGATCGCTCAACGTAATAACCGGAGTCTGGATACACAACGAAACTGACCGAAGCCTGAACGCTCAACGTAATAACCGGAGTCTAGATACCCAACGAAACTGACCGGAGCCTGAACACACAACGTAAAAACCGGAGTCTGGATACCCAACGAAATTGACCGGAGCCTGAACGCTCAATGTAATAACCGGAGTCTAGATACACAACGAAACTGACCGGAGCCTGAACGCTCAACGTAATAACCGGAGTCTGGATACCCAACAAAACTTACCGGAGCCTGAACGCTCAACATAATAACCGGAGTATGGATACCCAACGAAACTGACTGGAGCCTGAACGCTCAACGTAATAACCGGAATCTGGATGCTCAACGAAAATGATCAGAGCCTGTACGCTCAACATGATAACCGGAGTCTGGACACCCAACGAAACTGACCGGAGCCTGAATGCTCAATGTAATAACCGGAGTTTGGATACCCAACGAAACTGACCGGAGCCTGAACGTTCAACGTAATAACCGGAGTCTGGATACCCAACGAAATTGACCAGAGCCTGAACGCTCAACGTAATAACCGGAGTCTGGATACCCAACGAAACTGACCAGAGCCTGAACGCTCAACGTAAAAACCGAAGTCTAGATACCCAACGAAACTGAACGGAGCCTGAACGCTCAACATAATAACCAGAATATGGATACCCAACAAAACTAACTGGAGCCTGAACGCTCAACGTAATAACCGGAATCTGGATGCTCAACGAAACTGACCGGAGCCTGAACGTTCAACGTAATAACCGGAGTCTGGACACCCAACGAAACTGACCGGAGCCTAAACGCTCAACGTAATAACCAGAGTCTGGATACACAACGAAACTGACCGGAGCCTGAACGCTCAACGTAATAACCGGAGTCTGGATACCCAACGAAACTGAACGGAGCCTGAACGCTCAACGTAATAACTGGAGTCTGGATACTCAACGAAACTGAACGGAGCCTGAACGCTCAACGTAATAACCGGAGTCTGGATACCCAACGAAACTGACCGGAGCCTGCTCGATCAAAGTAATAACCGGAGTCTGGATACCCAATGAAATTGACCGGAGCCTGAACACTAAACGTAATAACCGGAGTCTGGATACCCAAAGAAACCGACTGGAGCCTGAACGCTCAACGTAATAACCGGAGTCTGGATACCCAACGAAACGGACCGGAGCCTGAATGCTCAATGTAATAACTGGAGTCTGGATACCCAACGAAACTGACCGGAGCCTGAACCCTCAACGTAATAACCGGAGTCTGGATACCCTACGAAACTGAACGGAGCCTGAACGCTCAACATAACAACCGGAGTATGGATAACCAACAAAACTGACTGGAGCCTGAACGCTCAACGTAAAAACCGGAGTCTGGATACCCAACGAAACTGACTGGAGCCTGAACACTCAACGTAATAACCGAAGTCTGGATACCCAACGAAACTGACCTTAGCCTGCTCGCTCAACATAATAACCGGAGTCTGGATACTCAACGAAACTGACCGGAGCCTGAGCGATCAACTTAATAACCGGAGTCTGGATACACAACGAAATTGATCGGAGCCTGATCGCTCAACGTAATAACCGGAGTCTGGATACACAACGAAACTGACCGGAGCCTGAACGCTCAACGTAATAACCGGAGTCTAGATACCCAACGAAACTGACCGGAGCCTAAACACTCAACGTAAAAACCGGAGTCTGGATACCCAACGAAATTGACCGGAGCCTGAATGCTCAACGTAATAACCAGAGTCTGGATACCCAACGAAACTGAATGGAGCCTGAACGCTCAACGTAATAACCGGAGTCTGGATACTCAACGAAACTGACCGGAGCCTGAACGCACAACGTAATAACTGGAGTCTGGATGCTCAACTAAAATGATCAGAGCCTGTACGCTCAACGTAATAACCGGAGTCTGGATACCCAACGAAACGGACCGGAGCCTGAACGCTCAATGTAATAACCGGAGTCTGGATACCCAACGAAACTGACCGGAGCCTGAACCCTTAACGTAATAACCAGAGTCTGGATACCCAACAAAACTGACCGGAGCTTGAACGCTCAACGTAATAACCGAAGTCTAGATACCCAACGAAACTGACCGGAGCCTGCTCGCTCAACGTAATAACCGGAGTCTAGATACCCAACGAAATTGACCGGAGCCTGAACACTAAACGTAATAACCGGAGTCTGGATACCCAAAGAAACCGACTGGAGCCTGAACGCTCAACGTAATAACCGGAGTATGGATACCCAACGAAACAGACCGGAGCCTGAACGCTCAATGTAATAACCAGAGTCTGGATACCCAACGAAACTGACCGGAGCCTGAACCCTCAACGTAATAACCGGAGTCTGGATACCCTACGAAACTGAACGGAGCCTGAACGCTCAACATAACAACCGGAGTATGGATAACCAACAAAACTGACTGGAGCCTGAACGCTCAACGTAATTACCGGAGTCTGGATACCCAACGAAACTGACCGGAGCCTGAACACTCAACGTAATAACCGAAGTCTGGATACCCAACGAAACTGACCTTAGCCTGCTCGCTCAACGTAATAACCGGAGTCTGGATACTCAACGAAACTGACCGGAGCCTGAACGATCAACGTAATAACCGGAGTCTGGATACACAACGAAATTGATCGGAGCCTGATCGCTCAACGTAATAACCGGAGTCTGGATACACAACGAAACTGACCGGAGCCTGAACGCTCAACGTAATAACCGGAGTCTAAATACCCAACGAAACTGACCGGAGCCTGAACGCTCAATGTAATAACCGGAGTCTGGATACCCAACGAAATTGACCGGAGCCTGCTCGCTCAACGTAATAACTGGAGTTTGGATACCTAACAAAACTGACCAGAGCCTGAACGCGCAACGTAAAAACCGGAGTCTAGATACCCAACAAAACTGACCGGAGCCTGAACGCTCAACGTAATAATCGAAGTCGAGATACCAAACGAAACTGACCGGAGCCTGAACGCTCAACGTAATAACCGGAGTCTAGATACCCAACGAAAATAACCGGAGTCTGGATACTTAACGAAACTGACCGGAGCCTGAACGCACAACGTAATAACTGGAGTCTGGATGCTCAACTAAAATGATCAGAGCCTGTACGCTCAACGTAATAACCGGAGTCTAGATACCCAACGAAACGGACCGGAGCCTGAACGCTCAATGTAATAACCGGAGTCTGGATACCCAACGAAACTGACCGGAGCCTGAACCCTTAACGTAATAACCGGAGTCTGGATACCCAACAAAACTGACCGGAGCCTGAACGCTCAACGTAATAACCGGAGTCTGGATACCCAACGAAACTGAACGGAGCCTGAACGCTCAACGTAATAACTGGAGTCTGGATACTCAACGAAACTGAACGGAGCCTGAACGCTCAACGTAATAACCGGAGTCTGGATACCCAACGAAACTGACCGGAGCCTGCTCGATCAAAGTAATAACCGGAGTCTGGATACCCAACGAAATTGACCGGAGCCTGAACACTAAACGTAATAACCGGAGTCTGGATACCCAAAGAAACCGACTGGAGCCTGAACGCTCAACGTAATAACCGGAGTCTGGATACCCAACGAAACGGACCGGAGCTTGAATGCTCAATGTAATAACTGGAGTCTGGATACCCAACGAAACTGACCGGAGCCTGAACCCTCAACGTAATAACCGGAGTCTGGATACCCTACGAAACTGAACGGAGCCTGAACGCTCAACATAACAACCGGAGTATGGATAACCAACAAAACTGACTGGAGCCTGAACGCTCAACGTAAAAACCGGAGTCTGGATACCCAACGAAACTGACCGGAGCCTGAACACTCAACGTAATAACCGAAGTCTGGATACCCAACGAAACTGACCTTAGCCTGCTCGCTCAACGTAATAACCGGAGTCTGGATACTCAACGAAACTGACCGGAGCCTGAGCGATCAACTTAATAACCGGAGTCTGGATACACAACGAAATTGATCGGAGCCTGATCGCTCAACGTAATAACCGGAGTCTGGATACACAACGAAACTGACCGGAGCCTGAACGCTCAACGTAATAACCGGAGTCTAGATACCCAACGAAACTGACCGGAGCCTAAACACTCAACGTAAAAACCGGAGTCTGGATACCCAACGAAATTGACCGGAGCCTGAACGCTCAACGTAATAACCAGAGTCTGGATACCCAACGAAACTGAATGGAGCCTGAACGCTCAACGTAATAACCGGAGTCTGGATACTCAACGAAACTGACCGGAGCCTGAACGCACAACGTAATAACTGGAGTCTGGATGCTCAACTAAAATGATCAGAGCCTGTACGCTCAACGTAATAACCGGAGTCTGGATACCCAATGAAACGGACCGGAGCCTGAACGCTCAATGTAATAACCGGAGTCT
The DNA here is from genome assembly GCA_963859935.3 of Lathyrus sativus. Classification (NCBI taxonomy): domain Eukaryota; kingdom Viridiplantae; phylum Streptophyta; class Magnoliopsida; order Fabales; family Fabaceae; genus Lathyrus; species Lathyrus sativus. The sequence goes on along the minus strand of CAWUDS030000671.1, from coordinate 77,126 downwards.
GGATACCCAACGAAACTGACCGGAGCCTGAACCCTTAACGTAATAACCGGAGTCTGGATACCCAACAAAACTGACCGGAGCTTGAACGCTCAACGTAATAACCGAAGTCTGGATACCCAACGAAACTGACCGGAGCCTGCTCGCTCAACGTAATAACCGGAGTCTAGATACCCAACGAAATTGACCGGAGCCTGAACACTAAACGTAATAACCGGAGTCTGGATACCCAAAGAAACCGACTGGAGCCTGAACGCTCAACGTAATAACCGGAGTATGGATACCCAACAAAACAGACCGGAGCCTGAACGCTCAATGTAATAACCAGAGTCTGGATACCCAACGAAACTGACCGGAGCCTGAACCCTCAACGTAATAACCGGAGTCTGGATACCCTACGAAACTGAACGGAGCCTGAACGCTCAACATAACAACCGGAGTATGGATAACCAACAAAACTGACTGGAGCCTGAACGCTCAACGTAATAACCGGAGTCTGGATACCCAACGAAACTGACCGGAGCCTGAACACTCAACGTAATAACCGAAGTCTGGATACCCAACGAAACTGACCTTAGCCTGCTCGCTCAACGTAATAACCGGAGTCTGGATACTCAACGAAACTGACCGGAGCCTGAACGATCAACGTAATAACCGGAGTCTGGATACACAACGAAATTGATCGGAGCCTGATCGCTCAACGTAATAACCGGAGTCTGGATACACAACGAAACTGACCGGAGCCTGAACGCTCAACGTAATAACCGGAGTCTAAATACCCAACGAAACTGACCGGAGCCTGAACGCTCAATGTAATAACCGGAGTCTGGATACCCAACGAAATTGACCGGAGCCTGCTCGCTCAACGTAATAACTGGAGTTTGGATACCTAACAAAACTGACCAGAGCCTGAACGCGCAACGTAAAAACCGGAGTCTAGATACCCAACAAAACTGACCGGAGCCTGAACGCTCAACGTAATAATCGAAGTCGAGATACCAAACGAAACTGACCGGAGCCTGAACGCTCAACGTAATAACCGGAGTCTAGATACCCAACGAAAATAACCGGAGTCTGGATACTCAACGAAACTGACCGGAGCCTGAACGCACAACGTAATAACTGGAGTCTGGATGCTCAACTAAAATGATCAGAGCCTGTACGCTCAACGTAATAACCGGAGTCTGGATACCCAACGAAACGGACCGGAGCCTGAACGCTCAATGTAATAACCGGAGTCTGGATACCCAACGAAACTGACCGGAGCCTGAACCCTTAACGTAATAACCGGAGTCTGGATACCCAACAAAACTGACCGGAGCCTGAACGCTCAACGTAATAACCGGAGTCTGGATACCCAACGAAACTGAACGGAGCCTGAACGCTCAACGTAATAACTGGAGTCTGGATACTCAACGAAACTGAACGGAGCCTGAACGCTCAACGTAATAACCGGAGTCTGGATACCCAACGAAACTGACCGGAGCCTGCTCGATCAAAGTAATAACCGGAGTCTGGATACCCAACGAAATTGACCAGAGCCTGAACACTAAACGTAATAACCGGAGTCTAGATACCCAAAGAAACCGACTGGAGCCTGAACGCTCAACGTAATAACCGGAGTCTGGATACCCAACGAAACGGACCGGAGCCTGAATGCTCAATGTAATAACTGGAGTCTGGATACCCAACGAAACTGACCGGAGCCTGAACCCTCAACGTAATAACCGGAGTCTGGATACCCTACGAAACTGAACGGAGCCTGAACGCTCAACATAACAACCGGAGTATGGATAACCAACAAAACTGACTGGAGCCTGAACGCTCAACGTAAAAACCGGAGTCTGGATACCCAACGAAACTGACCGGAGCCTGAACACTCAACGTAATAACCGAAGTCTGGATACCCAACGAAACTGACCTTAGCCTGCTCGCTCAACGTAATAACCGGAGTCTGGATACTCAACGAAACTGACCGGAGCCTGAGCGATCAACTTAATAACCGGAGTCTGGATACACAACGAAATTGATCGGAGCCTGATCGCTCAACGTAATAACCGGAGTCTGGATACACAACGAAACTGACCGGAGCCTGAACGCTCAACGTAATAACCGGAGTCTAGATAACCAACGAAACTGACCGGAGCCTAAACACTCAACGTAAAAACCGGAATCTGGATACCCAACGAAATTGACCGGAGCCTGAACGCTCAACGTAATAACCAGAGTCTGGATACCCAACGAAACTGAACGGAGCCTGAACGCTCAACGTAATAACCGGAGTCTGGATACTCAACGAAACTGACCGGAGCCTGAACGCACAACGTAATAACTGGAGTCTGGATGCTCAACTAAAATGATCAGAGCCTGTACGCTCAACGTAATAACCGGAGTCTGGATACCCAACGAAACGGACCGGAGCCTGAACGCTCAATGTAATAACTGGAGTCTGGATACCCAACGAAACTGACCGGAACCTGAACCCTTAACGTAATAACCGGAGTCTGGATACCCAACAAAACTGACCGGAGCTTGAACGCTCAACGTAATAACCGAAGTCTGGATACTCAACGAAACTGACCGGAGCCTGCTCGCTCAACGTAATAACCGGAGTCTAGATACCCAACGAAATTGACCGGAGCCTGAACACTAAACGTAATAACCGGAGTCTGGATACCCAAAGAAACCGACTGGAGCCTGAACGCTCAACGTAATAACCGGAGTATGGATACCCAACGAAACAGACCGGAGCCTGAACGCTCAATGTAATAACCGGAGTCTGGATACCCAACGAAACTGACCGGAGCCTGAACCCTCAACGTAATAACCGGAGTCTGGATACCCTACGAAACTGAACGGAGCCTGAACGCTCAACATAACAACCGGAGTATGGATAACCAACAAAACTGACTGGAGCCTGAACGCTCAACGTAATAACCGGAGTCTGGATACCCAACGAAAGTGACCGGAGCCTGAACACTCAACGTAATAACCGGAGTCTGGATACCCAACGAAACTGACCGGAGCCTGAACACTCAACGTAATAACCGAAGTCTGGATACCCAACGAAACTGACCTTAGCCTGCTCGCTCAACGTAATAACCGGAGTCTGGATACTCAACGAAACTGACCGGAGCCTGAACGATCAACGTAATAACCGGAGTCTGGATACACAACGAAATTGATCGGAGCCTGATCGCTCAACGTAATAACCGGAGTCTGGATACACAACGAAACTGACCGGAGCCTGAACGCTCAACGTAATAACCGGAGTCTAAATACCCAACGAAACTGACCGGAGCCTGAACGCTCAATGTAATAACCGGAGTCTGGATACCCAACGAAATTGACCGGAGCCTGCTCGCTCAACGTAATAACTGGAGTTTGGATACCTAACAAAACTGACCAGAGCCTGAACGCGCAACGTAAAAACCGGAGTCTAGATACCCAACAAAACTGACCGGAGCCTGAACGCTCAACGTAATAATCGAAGTCGAGATACCAAACGAAACTGACCGGAGCCTGAACGCTCAACGTAATAACCGGAGTCTAGATACCCAACGAAAATGACCGGAGCCTGAACGCTCAACGAAACTGACCGGAGCCTGAACGCACAACGTAATAACTGGAGTCTGGATGCTCAACTAAAATGATCAGAGCCTGTACGCTCAACGTAATAACCGGAGTCTAGATACCCAACGAAACGGACCGGAGCCTGAACGCTCAATGTAATAACCGGAGTCTGGATACCCAACGAAACTGACCGGAGCCTGAACCCTTAACGTAATAACCGGAGTCTGGATACCCAACAAAACTGACCGGAGCCTGAACGCTCAACGTAATAACCGGAGTCTGGATACCCAACGAAACTAAACGGAGCCTGAACGCTCAACGTAATAACTGGAGTCTGGATACTCAACGAAACTGAACGGAGCCTGAACGCTCAACGTAATAACCGGAGTCTGGATACCCAACGAAACTGACCGGAGCCTGCTCGATCAAAGTAATAACCGGAGTCTGGATACCCAACGAAATTGACCGGAGCCTGAAGACTAAACGTAATAACCGGAGTCTGGATACCCAAAGAAACCGACTGGAGCCTGAACGCTCAACGTAATAACCGGAGTCTGGATACCCAACGAAACGGACCGGAGCCTGAATGCTCAATGTAATAACTGGAGTCTGGATACCCAACGAAACTGACCGGAGCCTGAACCCTCAACGTAATAACCGGAGTCTGGATACCCTACGAAACTGAACGGAGCCTGAACGCTCAACATAACAACCGGAGTATGGATAACCAACAAAACTGACTGGAGCCTGAACGCTCAACGTAAAAACCGGAGTCTGGATACCCAACGAAACTGACCGGAGCCTGAACACTCAACGTAATAACCGAAGTCTGGATACCCAACGAAACTGACCTTAGCCTGCTCGCTCAACGTAATAACCGGAGTCTGGATACTCAACGAAACTGACCGGAGCCTGAGCGATCAACTTAATAACCGGAGTCTGGATACACAACGAAATTGATCGGAGCCTGATCGCTCAACGTAATAACCGGAGTCTTGATACACAACGAAACTGACCGGAGCCTGAACGCTCAACGTAATAACCGGAGTCTAGATACCCAACGAAACTGACCGGAGCCTAAACACTCAACGTAAAAACCGGAGTCTGGATACCCAACGAAATTGACCGGAGCCTGAACGCTCAACGTAATAACCAGAGTCTGGATACCCAACGAAACTGAACGGAGCCTGAACGCTCAACGTAATAACCGGAGTCTGGATACTCAACGAAACTGACCGGAGCCTGAACGCACAACGTAATAACTGGAGTCTGGATGCTCAACTAAAATGATCAGAGCCTGTACGCTCAACGTAATAACCGGAGTCTGGATACCCAACGAAACGGACCGGAGCCTGAACGCTCAATGTAATAACCGGAGTCTGGATACCCAACGAAACTGACCGGAGCCTGAACCCTTAACGTAATAACCGGAGTCTGGATACCCAACAAAACTGACCGGAGCTTGAACGCTCAACGTAATAACCGAAGTCTGGATACCCAACGAAACTGACCGGAGCCTGCTCGCTCAACGTAATAACCGAAGTCTAGATACCCAACGAAATTGACCGGAGCCTGAACACTAAACGTAATAACCGGAGTCTGGATACCCAAAGAAACCGACTGGAGCCTGAACGCTCAACGTAATAACCGGAGTATGGATACCCAACGAAACAGACCGGAGCCTGAATGCTCAATGTAATAACCGGAGTCTGGATACCCAACGAAACTGACCGGAGCCTGAACCCTCAACGTAATAACCGGAGTCTGGATACTCTACGAAACTGAACGGAGCCTGAACGCTCAACATAACAACCGGAGTATGGATAACCAACAAAACTGACTGGAGCCTGAACGCTCAACGTAATAACCGGAGTCTGGATACCCAACGAAACTGACCGGAGCCTGAACACTCAACGTAATAACCGAAGTCTGGATACCCAACGAAACTGACCTTAGCCTGCTCGCTCAACGTAATAATCGGAGTCTGGATACTCAACGAAATCGACCGGAGCCTGAACGATCAACGTAATAACCGGAGTCTGGATACACAACGAAATTGATCGGAGCCTGATCGCTCAACGTAATAACCGGAGTCTGGATACACAACGAAACTGACCGGAGCCTGAACGCTCAACGTAATAACCGGAGTCTAAATACCCAACGAAACTGACCGGAGCCTGAACGCTCAATGTAATAACCGGAGTCTGGATACCCAACGAAATTGACCGGAGCCTGCTCGCTCAACGTAATAACTGGAGTTTGGATACCTAACAAAACTGACCAGAGCCTGAACGCGCAACGTAAAAACCGGAGTCTAGATACCCAACAAAACTGACCGAAGCCTGAACGCTCAACGTAATAATCGAAGTCGAGATACCAAACGAAACTGACCGGAGCCTGAACGCTCAACGTAATAACCGGAGTCTAGATACCCAACGAAAATGACCGGAGCCTGAACGCTCAACGTAATAACCAGAGTCTGGATACCCAACAAAACTTACCGGAGCCTGAACGCTCAACGTAAAAACCGGAGTCTGGATACCCAACAAAACCGACCGGAGCCTGAACGCTCAACGTAATAACCGGAGTCTGGATACAACACGAAACTGACCGGAGCCTGAACGCTCAACGTAATAACCGGAGTCTGGATACACAACGAAATTAATCGGAGGCTGATCGCTCAACGTAATAACCGGAGTCTGGATACACAACGAAACTGACCGGAGCCTGAACGCTCAACGTAATAACCGAAGTCTGGATACTCAACAAAACTGACCGGAGCCTTAATGCTCAACGTAATAACCGGAGTCTGGATACCCAACGAAACTGACCGGAGTCTAGATACACCACGAAACTGACCGGAGCCTAAACGCTAAACGTAATAACCGGAGTCTGGATACCCAACGAAACTGAACCGAACCTAAACGCTCAACGTAATAACCGGAGTCTGGATACTCAACGAAACTGACCAGACCCTGAATGCACAACGTAATAACTTGAGTCTGGATGCTCAACGAAAATGACCGGAGCCTGAACATTCAACGTAATAACCGGAGTCTGGATATCCAACGAAACTGACCGGAGCCTGAACGCTCAACGTAATAACCGAAGTCTGGATACCCAATGAAACTGACCGGAGCCTGAATGCTCAACGTAATAACCGGAGTCAGGATACCAAACGAAATTGACAGGAGCCTGAACGCTTAACGTAATAACCTGAGTCTAGATACCGAACAAAACTGACCGGACCCTAAATGCCTAACGTAATAACCAGAGTCTGGATTTGCAACGAAACTAACCGGAGCCTGAACGCTCAACGTAATGACCGGAGTCTGGATACCCAACCAAACTGACCGGAGCCTGCTCGCTCAACCTAATAATCGGAGTCTGGATACTCAACGAAATTGACCGAAGCCTGAACGATCAACGTAATAACCGGAGTCTGGATACACAACGAAATTGATCGGAGCCTGATCGCTCAACGTAATAACCGGAGTCTGGATACACAACGAAACTGACCGGAGCCTGAACGCTCAACGTAATAACCGGAGTCTAAATACCCAACGAAACTGACCGGAGCCTGAACGCTCAATGTAATAACCGGAGTCTGGATACCCAACGAAATTGACCGGAGCCTGCTCGCTCAACGTAATAACTGGAGTTTGGATACCTAACAAAACTGACCAGAGCCTGAACGCGCAACGTAAAAACCGGAGTCTAGATACCCAACAAAACTGACCGAAGCCTGAACGCTCAACGTAATAATCGAAGTCGAGATACCAAACGAAACTGACCGGAGCCTGAACACTCAACGTAATAACCGGAGTCTAAATACCCAACGAAAATGACCGGAGCCTGAACGCTCAACGTAATAACCAGAATCTGGATACCCAACAAAACTTACCGGAGCCTGAACGCTCAACGTAAAAACCGGAGTCTGGATACCCAACAAAACCGACCGGAGCCTGAACGCTCAACGTAATAACCGGAGTCTGGATACAACACGAAACTGACCGGAGCCTGAACGCTCAACGTAATAACCGGAGTCTGGATACACAACGAAATTAATCGGAGCCTGATCGCTCAACGTAATAACCGGAGTCTGGATACACAACGAAACTGACCGGAGCCTGAACGCTCAACGTAATAACCGAAGTCTGGATACTCAACGAAACTGACCGGAGCCTTAATGCTCAACGTAATAACCGGAGTCTGGATACCCAAAGAAACTGACCGGAGTCTGGATACACCACGAAACTGACCGGAGCCTAAACGCTAAACGTAATAACCGGAGTCTGGATACCCAACGAAACTGAACCGAACCTAAACGCTCAATGTAATAACCGGAGTCTGGATACTCAACGAAACTGACCGGACCCTGAATGCACAACGTAATAACTTGAGTCTGGATGCTCAACGAAAATGACCGGAGCCTGAACATTCAACGTAATAACCGGAGTCTGGATATCCAACGAAACTGACCGGAGCCTGAACGCTCAACGTAATAACCGAAGTCTGGATACCCAATGAAACTGACCGGAGCCTGAATGCTCAACGTAATAACCGGAGTCAGGATACCAAACGAAATTGACAGGAGCCTGAACGCTTAACGTAATAACCTGAGTCTAGATACCGAACAAAACTGACCGGACCCTGAATGCCTAACGTAATAACCAGAGTCTGGATTTGCAACGAAACTAACCGGAGCCTGAACGCTCAACGTAATGACCGGAGTCTGGATACCCAACCAAACTGACCGGAGCCTGAACGCTCAATGTAATAACCGAAGTCTAGATACCAAACGAAACTGACTGGAGGTATAACGCTCAACGTAATAACCGGAGTCTGGATACCCAACGAAATTGACCGGAGCCTGAACGCTCAACGTAATAACTGGAATTTGGATACACAACGAAACTGACCGGAGCCTGAACGCTCAACGTAATAACCGAAGTCTGGATACACAACGAAACTGACTGGAGCCTGAACGCTCAATGTAATAACCGGAGTCTGGATACCCAACGAAATTGACCGGAGCCTGCTCGCTCAACGTAATAACTGGAGTTTGGATACCTAACAAAACTGACCAGAGCCTGAACGCGCAACGTAAAAACCGGAGTCTGGATACCCAACAAAAGTGACCGGAGCCTGAACGCTCAACGTAATAATCGAAGTCGAGATACCAAACGAAACTGACCGGAGCCTGAACGCTCAACGTAATAACCGGAGTCTAGATACCCAACGAAAATGACCGGAGCCTGAACGCTCAACGTAATAACCAGAGTCTGGATACCCAACAAAACTTACCGGAGCCTGAACGCTCAACGTAATAACCGAAGTCTGGATACCCAACGAAATTGACCGGAGCCTGAAGGCTCAACGTAATAACCGGAATCTGGATACTCAATGAAACTGACCGGAGCCTGAACGCTCAACGTAATAACCGGAGTCTGGATACCCAACGAAACTGACCTGATCCTAAACTCTCAACGTAATAACCAGAGTCTGGATACCCAACGAAACTGACCGGAGCCTGCATGCTCAACCTAATAACCGAAGTCTGGATACCCAACAAAACTGACCAGAGCCTGAACGCTCAACGTAAAAACTTGAGTCTGGATACCCAACAAAACTGACCAGAGCCTGCACGCTCAACGTAATAACCGAAGTCTGGATACCAAATGAAACTGACCGGAGCCTGAAAGCTCAACGTAATAACCTGAGTCTGGATACCCAACGAAACTGACCGGAGCCTGAACGCTCAACGTAATAACCGGAGTCTGGATACCCAACAAAACTGACCGGAGCCTGAACGCTCAATGTAAAAACTGGAGTCTGGATACTAAACGAAACTGACCGGAGCCTGAACGCTCAACGTAATAACCGGAGTCTGGATACCCAACGAAATTGACCGGAGCATGAACGCTCAACGTAATATTCGGAGTCTGAATACTCAACGAAATTGACTGGAGCCTAAACGATCAACGTAATAACCGGAGTCTGGATACACAACGAAACTGACCGGAGCCTGAACGCTAAACGTAATAACCGGAGTCTGGATACCCAAAGAAACTAACCGGAGCCTGAACGCTCAATGTAATAACAGGAGTCTGGATACCCAACAAAACTGACCGGAGCCTGAATGCTCAACGTATAAACCGGAGTCTGGATACCCAACGAAACTGACTAGAGCCTGAAGGCTCAACGTAATAACCGGAGTCTGGATACCCAACGAAACTGACCGGAGCCTGAACGTTCAACGTAATAACCGGAGTCTGGATACCCAACGAAATTTACCAGAGTCTGGATACCCAACGAAATTGACCGGAGCCTGAAGGCTCAATGTAATAACCGGAATCTGGATACTCAACGAAACTGACTGGAGCCTGAACGACCAACGTAATAACCGAAGTTTGGATACACAAAGAAATTGACCGGAGCCTGATCGCTCAACGTAATAACCGGAGTCTGGATACACAACGAAACTGACCGGAGCCTGAACGCTCAACGTAATAACCGGAGTCTAGATACCCAACAAAACTGACCGGAGCCTAAACGCTCAACGTAATAACCGGAGTCTGGATACCCAACGAAACTGACCGAAGCCTGCTCGCTAAACGTATTAACCGGAGTCTGGATACCCAACAAAACTGACCAGAGCCTGAACGCTCAACTTAAAAACCGGAGTCTGGATACCCAACAAAACTGATCGGAGCCTGAACGCTCAACGTAATAACCGAAGTCTGGATACCAAACGAAACTGACTGGAGCCTGAATGCTCAATGAAATAACCTGAGTCTGGATACCCAACGAAACTGACCGGAGCCTGAACGCTCAACGTAATACCGGAGTCTGGATACCCAACAAAACTGACCGGAGCCTGAACGCTCAATGTAAAACCCGGAGTCTGGATATCCAACGAAACTGACCAGAGCCTGAACGCTCAACGTAATAACGGGAGTCTGGATACACAACGAAACTGACCGGAGCCTGAACGCTCAACGTAATAACCAGAGTCTGGATACCCAACAAAATTGAACGGAGCCTGAACGCTCAACATAATAACCGGAGTCTGGATACTCAACGAAACTGACCAGACCTTGAACACACAAAGTAATAACTGGAGTCTGGATGCTCAAAGAAAATGACCGGGTCCTGAACGCTCAACGTAATAACCGGAGTCTGGATACCCAACGAAACTGACCGGAGCCTGAACGTTCAACGTAATAACCGGAGTCTGGATACCCAACGAAATTGACCGGAGTCTGGATACCCAACGAAATTGACCGGAGCCTGAAGGCTCAACGTAATAACCGGAATCTGGATACTCAACGAAACTGACTGAAGCCTGAACGATCAACGTAACAACCGGAGTCTGGATACACAACGAAATTGACCGGAGCCTGATCGCTCAACGTAATAACCGGAGTCTAGATACCCAACGAAAATGACCGGAGCCTGAACGCTCAACGTAATAACCAGAGTCTGGATACCCAACAAAACTTACCGGAGCCTGAACGCTCAACGTAAAAACCGGAGTCTGGATACCCAACAAAACCGACCGGAGCCTGAACGCTCAACGTAAAAACCGGAGTCTGGATACCCAACGAAACTGACCGGAGCCTGAACGCTCAACGTAATAACCGGAGTCTGGATACACAACGAAATTAATCGGAGCCTGATCGCTCAACGTAATAACCGGAGTCTGGATACACAACGAAACTGACCGGAGCCTGAACGCTCAACGTAATAACCGAAGTCTGGATACTCAACGAAACTGACCGGAGCCTTAATGCTCAACGTAATAACCGGAGTCTGGATACCCAACGAAACTGACCGGAGTCTGGATACACCACGAAACTGACCGGAGCCTAAACGCTAAACGTAATAACCGGAGTCTGGATACCCAACGAAACTGAACCGAACCTAAACGCTCAACGTAATAACCGGAGTCTGGATACTCAACGAAACTGACCGGACCCTGAATGCACAACGTAATAACTTGAGTCTGGATGCTCAACGAAAATGACCGGAGCCTGAACATTCAACGTAATAACCGGAGTCTGGATATCCAACGAAACTGACCGGAGCCTGAACGCTCAACGTAATAACCGAAGTCTGGATACCCAATGAAACTGACCGGAGCCTGAATGCTCAACGTAATAACCGGAGTCAGGATACCTAACGAAATTGACAGGAGCCTGAACGCTCAACGTAAAAACTTGAGTCTGGATACCCAACAAAACTGACCGGAGCCTGCACGCTCAACGTAATAACCGAAGTCTGGATACCAAATGAAACTGACCGGAGCCTGAAAGCTCAACGTAATAACCTGAGTCTGGATACCCAACGAAACTGACCGGAGCCTGAACGCTCAACGTAATAAACGGAGTCTGGATACCCAACAAAACTGATCGGAGCCTGAACGCTCAATGTAAAAACTGGAGTCTGGATACCAAACGAAACTGACCGGAGCCTGAACGCTCAACGTAATAACCGGAGTCTGGATACCCAACGAAATTGACTGGAGCATGAACGCTCAACGTAATATTCGGAGTCTGAATACTCAACGAAATTGACTGGAGCCTAAACGATCAACGTAATAACCGGAGTCTGGATACACAACGAAACTGACCGGAGCCTGAACGCTAAACGTAATAACCGGAGTCTGGATACCCAAAGAAACTGACCGGAGCCTGAACGCTCAATTTAATAACCGGAGTCTGGATACCCAACAAAACTGACCGGAGCCTGAATGCTCAACGTATAAACCGGAGTCTGGATACCCAACGAAACTGACTAGAGCCTGAAGGCTCAACGTAATAACCGGAGTCTGGATACCCAACGAAACTGACCGGAGCCTGAACGTTCAACGTAATAACCGGAGTCTGGATACCCAACGAAATTTACCAGAGTCTGGATACCCAACGAAATTGACCGGAGCCTGAAGGCTCAATGTAATAACCGGAATCTGGATACTCAACGAAACTGACTGGAGCCTGAACGACCAACGTAATAACCGAAGTTTGGATACACAACGAAATTGACCGGAGCCTGATCGCTCAACGTAATAACCGGAGTCTGGATACACAACGAAACTGACCGGAGCCTGAACGCTCAACGTAATAACCGGAGTCTAGATACCCAACAAAACTGACCGGAGCCTAAACGCTCAACGTAATAACCGGAGTCTGGATACCCAACGAAACTGACCGGAGCCTGCTCGCTAAACGTATTAACCGGAGTCTGGATACCCAACAAAACTGACCAGAGCCTGAACGCTCAACTTAAAAACCGGAGTCTGGATACCCAACAAAACTGATCGGAGCCTGAACGCTCAACGTAATAACCGAAGTCTGGATACCAAACGAAACTGACTGGAGCCTGAATGCTCAATGAAATAACCTGAGTCCGGATACCCAACGAAACTGACCGGAGCCTGAACGCTCAACGTAATACCGGAGTCTGGATACCCAACAAAACTGACCGGAGCCTGAACGCTCAATGTAAAAACCGGAGTCTGGATATCCAACGAAACTGACCGGAGCCTGAACGCTCAACGTAATAACGGGAGTCTGGATACACAACGAAACTGACCGGAGCCTGAACGCTCAACGTAATAACCAGAGTCTGGATACCCAACAAAACTGAACGGAGCCTGAACGCTCAACATAATAACCGGAGTCTGGATACTCAACGAAACTGACCGGACCTTGAACACACAAAGTAATAACTGGAGTCTGGATGCTCAAAGAAAATGACCGGGTCCTGAACGCTCAACGTAATAACCGGAGTCTGGATACCCAACGAAACTGACCGGAGCCTGAACGTTCAACGTAATAACCGGAGTCTGGATACCCAACGAAATTGACCGGAGTCTGGATACCCAACGAAATTGACCGGAGCCTGAAGGCTCAACGTAATAACCGGAATCTGGATACTCAACGAAACTGACTGAAGCCTGAACGATCAACGTAACAACCGGAGTCTGGATACACAACGAAATTGACCGGAGCCTGATCGCTCAACGTAATAACCGGAGTCTAGATACCCAACGAAAATGACCGGAGCCTGAACGCTCAACGTAATAACCAGAGTCTGGATACCCAACAAAACTTACCGGAGCCTGAACGCTCAACGTAAAAACCGGAGTCTGGATACCCAACAAAACCGACCGGAGCTTGAACGCTCAACGTAAAAACCGGAGTCTGGATACCCAACGAAACTGACCGGAGCCTGAACGCTCAACGTAATAACCGGAGTCTGGATACACAACGAAATTAATCGGAGCCTGATCGCTCAACGTAATAACCGGAGTCTGGATACACAACGAAACTGACCGGAGCCTGAACGCTCAACGTAATAACCGAAGTCTGGATACTCAACGAAACTGACCGGAGCCTTAATGCTCAACGTAATAACCGGAGTCTGGATACCCAACGAAACTGACCGGAGTCTGGATACACCACGAAACTGACCGGAGCCTAAACGCTAAACGTAATAACCGGAGTCTGGATACCCAACGAAACTGAACCGAACCTAAACGCTCAACGTAATAACCGGAGTCTGGATACTCAACGAAACTGACCGGACCCTGAATGCACAACGTAATAACTTGAGTCTGGATGCTCAACGAAAATGACCGGAGCCTGAACATTCAACGTAATAACCGGAGTCTGGATATCCAACGAAACTGACCGGAGCCTGAACGCTCAACGTAATAACCGAAGTCTGGATACCCAATGAAACTGACCGGAGCCTGAATGCTCAACGTAATAACCGGAGTCAGGATACCAAATGAAATTGACAGCAGCCTGAACGCTTAACGTAATAACCTGAGTCTAGATACCGAACAAAACTGACCGGACCCTGAATGCCTAACGTAATAACCAGAGTCTGGATTTGCAACGAAACTAACCGGAGCCTGAACGCTCAACGTAATGACCGGAGTCTGGATACCCAACCAAACTGACCAGAGCCTGAACGCTCAATGTAATAACCAAAGTCTAGATACCAAACGAAACTGACTGGAGGTATAACGCTCAACGTAATTACCGGAGTCTGGATACCCAACGAAATTGACCGGAGCCTGAACGCTCAACGTAATAACTGGAATTTGGATACACAACGAAACTGACCGGAGCCTGAACGCTCAACGTAATAACCGGAGTCTAAATACCCAACGAAACTGACCGGAGCCTGAACGCTCAATGTAATAACCGGAGTCTGGATACCCAACGAAATTGACCGGAGCCTGCTCGCTCAACGTAATAACTGGAGTTTGGATACCTAACAAAACTGACCAGAGCCTGAACGCGCAACGTAAAAACCGGAGTCTGGATACCCAACAAAACTGACTGGAGCCTGAATGCTCAACGTAATAATCGAAGTCGAGATACCAAACGAAACTGACCTGAGCCTGAACGCTCAACGTAATAACCGGAGTCTAGATACCCAACGAAAATGACCGAAGCCTGAACGCTCAACGTAATAACCAGAGTCTGGATACCCAACAAAACTTACCGGAGCCTGAACGCTCAACGTAAAAACCGGAGTCTGGATACCCAACAAAACCGACCGGAGCCTGAACGCTCAACGTAATAACCGGAGTATGGATACACCACGAAACTGACCGGAGCCTGAAAGCTCAACGTAATAACCGGAGTCTGGATACACAACGAAATTAATCGGAGCCTGATCGCTCAACATAATAACCGGAGTCTGGATACACAACGAAACTGACCGGAGCCTGAACGCTCAACGTAATAACCGAAGTCTGGATACTCAACGAAACTGACCGGAGCCTGAATGCTCAACGTAATAACCGGAGTCTGGATACCCAACGAAACTGACCGGAGTCTGGATACACCACGAAACTGACCGGAGCCTAAACGCTCAACGTAATAACCGGAGTCTTGATACCCAACGAAACTGAACCGAACCTAAACGCTCAACGTAATAACCGGAGTCTAGATACTCAACGAAACTGACCGGACCCTGAATGCACAACGTAATAACTTGAGTCTGGATGCTCAACGAAAATGACCGGAGCCTGAACATTCAACGTAATAACCGGAGTCTGGATATCCAACGAAACTGACCGGAGCCTGAACGCTCAACGTAATAACCGAAGTCTGGATACCCAATGAAACTGACCGGAGCCTGAATGCTCAACGTAATAACCGGAGTCAGGATACCAAACGAAATTGACAGGAGCCTGAACGCTTAACGTAATAACCTGAGTCTAGATACCGAACAAAACTGACCGGAGCCTGAATGCCTAACGTAATAACCAGAGTCTGGATTTGCAACGAAACTAACCGGAGCCTGAACGCTCAATGTAATGACCGGAGTCTGGATACCCAACCAAACTGACCGGAGCCTGAACGCTCAATGTAATAACCGAAGTCTAGATACCAAACGTAACTGACCGGAGGTATAACGCTCAACGTAATAACCGGAGTCTGGATACCCAACGAAATTGACCGGAGCCTGAACGCTCAACGTAATAACTGGAATTTGGATACTCAACGAAACTAACCGGAGCCTGAACGCTCAACGTAATAACCGAAGTCTGGATACACAACGAAACTGACTGGAGCCTGAACGATCAACGTAATAACCGGAGTCTGGATACTAAACGAAAATGACCGGAGCCTGAACGCTCAACGTAATAACCGGAGTCTGGATACCCAACGAAACTGACCGAAGCCTGAACCCTCAACGTAATAACCGGAGTCTGGATACCCAACAAAACTGACCGGAGCCTTAACGCTCAACGTAAAAACCGGAGTCTGGATACCCAACGAAACTGACCAGAGCCTGAACGCACAACGTAATAACCGGAGTCTGGATACCCAACGAAACTGACCGGAGCCTGAACGTTCAACGTAATAACCGAAGTCTGGATACCCAACGAAATTGACCGGAGCCTGAAGGCTCAACGTAATAACCGGAATCTGGATACTCAATGAAACTGACCGGAGCCTGAACGCTCAACGTAATAACCGGAGTCTGGATACCCAACGAAACTGACCGGATCCTAAACTCTCAACATAATAACCGGAGTCTGGATACCCAACGAAACTGACCGGAGCCTGCTCGCTCAACCTAATAACCGAAGTCTGGATACCCAACAAAACTGACCAGAGCCTGAACGCTCAACGTAAAAACTTGAGTCTGGATACCCAACAAAACTGACCAGAGCCTGCACGCTCAACGTAATAACCGAAGTCTGGATACCAAATGAAACTGACCGGAGCCTGAAAGCTCAACGTAATAACCTGAGTCTGGATACCCAACGAAACTGACCGGAGCCTGAACGCTCAACGTAATAACCGGAGTCTGGATACCCAACAAAACTGACCGGAGCCTGAACGCTCAATGTAAAAACTGGAGTCTGGATACCAAACGAAACTGACCGGAGCCTGAACGCTCAACGTAATAACCGGAGTCTGGATACCCAACGAAATTGACCGGAGCATGAACGCTCAACGTAATATTCGGAGTCTGAATACTCAACGAAATTGACTGGAGCCTAAACGATCAACGTAATAACCGGAGTCTGGATACACAACGAAACTGACCGGAGCCTGAACGCTAAACGTAATAACCGGAGTCTGGATACCCAAAGAAACTGACCGGAGCCTGAACGCTCAATGTAATAACCGGAGTATGGATACCCAACAAAACTGACCGGAGCCTGAATGCTCAACGTATAAACCGGAGTCTGGATACCCAACGAAACTGACTAGAGCCTGAAGGCTCAACGTAATAACCGGAGTCTGGATACCCAACGAAACTAACCGGAGCCTGAACGTTCAACGTAATAACCGGAGTCTGGATACCCAACGAAATTTACCAGAGTCTGGATACCCAACGAAATTGACCGGAGCCTGAAGGCTCAATGTAATAACCGGAATCTGGATACTCAACGAAACTGACTGGAGCCTGAACGATCAACGTAATAACCGAAGTTTGGATACACAACGAAATTGACCGGAGCCTGATCGCTCAACGTAATAACCGGAGTCTGGATACACAACGAAACTGACCGGAGCCTGAACGCTCAACGTAATAACCGGAGTCTAGATACCCAACAAAACTGACCGGAGCCTAAACGCTCAACGTAATAACCGGAGTCTGGATACCCAACGAAACTGACCGGAGCCTGCTCGCTAAACGTATTAACCAGAGTCTGGATACCCAACAAAACTGACCAGAGCCTGAACGCTCAACTTAAAAACCGGAGTCTGGATACCCAACAAAACTGATCGGAGCCTGAACGCTCAACGTAATAACCGAAGTCTGGATACCAAACGAAACTGACTGGAGCCTGAATGCTCAATGAAGTAACCTGAGTCTGGATACCCAACGAAACTGACCGGAGCCTGAACGCTCAACGTAATACCGGAGTCTGGATACCCAACAAAACTGACCCGAGCCTGAACGCTCAATGTAAAAACCGGAGTCTGGATATCCAACGAAACTGACCGGAGCCTGAACGCTCAACCTAATAACGGGAGTCTGGATACACAACGAAACTGACCGGAGCCTGAACGCTCAACGTAATAACCAGAGTCTGGATACCCAACAAAACTGAACGGAGCCTGAACGCTCAACATAATAACCGGAGTCTGGATACTCAACGAAACTGACCGGACCTTGAACACACAATGTAATAACTGGAGTCTGGATGCTCAAAGAAAATGACCGGGTCCTGAACGCTCAACGTAATAACCGGAGTCTGGATACCCAACGAAACTGACCGGAGCCTGAACGTTCAACGTTATAACCGGAGTCTGGATACCCAACGAAATTGACCGGAGTCTGGATACCCAACGAAATTGACCGGAGCCTGAAGGCTCAACGTAATAACCGGAATCTAGATACTCAACGAAACTGACTGAAGCCTGAACGATCAACGTAACAACCGGAGTCTGGATACACAACGAAATTGACCGGAGCCTGATCGCTCAACGTAATAACCGGAGTCTAGATACCCAACGAAACTGACCGAAGCCTGAACGCTCAATGTAATAACCGGAGTCTGGATACCCAACGAAATTGACCGGAGCCTGCTCGCTCAACGTAATAACTGGAGTTTGGATACCTAACAAAACTGACCAGAGCCTGAACGCGCAACGTAAAAACCGGAGTCTGGATACCCAACAAAACTGACCGGAGCCTGAACGCTCAACGTAATAATCGAAGTCGAGATACCAAACGAAACTGACCGGAGCCTGAACGCTCAACGTAATAACCGGAGTCTAGATACCCAACGAAAATGACCAGAGCCTGAACGCTCAACGTAATAACCAGAGTCTGGATACCCAACAAAACTTACCGGAGCCTGAACGCTCAACGTAAAAACCGGAGTCTGGATACCCAACAAAACCGACAGGAGCCTGAACGCTCAACGTAATAACCGGAGTCTGGATACACCACGAAACTGACCGGAGCCTGAACGCTCAACGTAATAACCGGAGTCTGGATACACAACGAAATTAATCGGAGCCTGATCGCTCAACGTAATAACCGGAGTCTGGATACACAACGAAACTGACCGGAGCCTGAACGCTCAACGTAATAACCGAAGTCTGGATACTCAACGAAACTGACCGGAGCCTTAATGCTCAACGTAATAACCGGAGTCTGGATACCCAACGAAACTGACCGGAGTCTGGATACACCACGAAACTGACCGGAGCCTAAACGCTCAACGTAATAACCGGAGTCTGGATACCCACCGAAACTGAACCGAACCTAAACGCTCAACGTAATAACCGGAGTCTGGATACTCAACGAAACTGACCGGACCCTGAATGCACAACGTAATAACTTGAGTCTGGATGCTCAACGAAAATGACCGGAGCCTGAACATTCAACGTAATAACCGGAGTCTGGATATCCAACGAAACTGACCGGAGCCTGAACGCTCAACGTAATAACCGAAGTCTGGATACCCAATGAAACTGACCGGAGCCTGAATGCTCAACGTAATAACCGGAGTCAGGATACCAAACGAAATTGACAGGAGCCAGAACGCTTAACGTAATAACCTGAGTCTAGATACCGAACAAAACTGACCGGAGCCTGAATGCCTAACGTAATAACCAGAGTCTGGATTTGCAACGAAACTAACCGGAGCCTGAACGCTCAATGTAATGACCGGAGTCTGGATACCCAACCAAACTGACCGGAGCCTGAACGCTCAATGTAATAACCGAAGTCTAGATACCAAACGTAACTGACCGGAGGTATAACGCTCAACGTAATAACCGGAGTCTGGATACCCAACGAAATTGACCGGAGCCTGAACGCTCAACGTAATAACTGGAATTTGGATACTCAACGAAACTAACCGGAGCCTGAACGCTCAACGTAATAACCGAAGTCTGGATACACAACGAAACTGACTGGAGCCTGAACGATCAACGTAATAACCGGAGTCTGGATACTAAACGAAAATGACCGGAGCCTGAACGCTCAACGTAATAACCGGAGTCTGGATACCCAACGAAACTGACCGAAGCCTGAACCCTCAACGTAATAACCGGAGTCTGGATACCCAACAAAACTGACCAGAGCCTTAACGCTCAACGTAAAAACCGGAGTCTGGATACCCAACGAAACTGACCAGAGCCTGAACGCACAACGTAATAACCGGAGTCTGGATACCCAACGAAACTGACCGGAGCCTGAACGTTCAACGTAATAACCGAAGTCTGGATACCCAACGAAATTGACCGGAGCCTGAAGGCTCAACGTAATAACCGGAATCTGGATACTCAATGAAACTGACCGGAGCCTGAACGCTCAACGTAATAACCGGAGTCTGGATACCCAACGAAACTGACCGGATCCTAAACTCTCAACGTAATAACCGGAGTCTGGATACCCAACGAAACTGACCGGAGCCTGCTCGCTCAACCTAATAACCGAAGTCTGGATACCCAACAAAACTGACCAGAGCCTGAACGCTCAACATAAAAACTTGAGTCTGGATACCCAACAAAACTGACCAGAGCCTGCACGCTCAACGTAATAACCGAAGTCTGGATACCAAACGAAACTGACCGGAGCCTGAAAGCTCAACGTAATAACCTGAGTCTGGATACCCAACGAAACTGACCGGAGCCTGAACGCTCAACGTAATAACCGGAGTCTGGATACCCAACAAAACTGACCGGAGCCTGAACGCTCAATGTAAAAACTGGAGTCTGGATACCAAACGAAACTGACCGGAGCCTGAACGCTCAACGTAATAACCGGAGTCTGGATACCCAACGAAATTGACCGGAGCATGAATGCTCAACGTAATATTCGGAGTCTGAATACTCAACGAAATTGACTGGAGCCTAAACGATCAACGTAATAACCGGAGTCTGGATACACAACGAAACTGACCGGAGCCTGAATGCTAAACGTAATAACCGGAGTCTGGATACCCAACGAAACTGACCGGAGCCTGAACGCTCAATGTAATAATCGGAGTTTGGATACCCAACAAAACTGACCGGAGCCTGAATGCTCAACGTATAAACCGGAGTCTGGATACCCAACGAAACTGACTAGAGCCTGAAGGCTCAACGTAATAACCGGAGTCTGGATACCCAACGAAACTGACCGGAGCCTGAACGTTCAACGTAATAACCGGAGTCTAGATACCCAACGAAATTTACCGGAGTCTGGATACCCAACGAAATTGGCCGGAGCCTGAAGGCTCAATGTAATAACCGGAATCTGGATACTCAACGAAACTGACTGGAGCCTGAACGATCAACGTAATAACTGAAGTTTGGATACACAACGAAATTGACCGGAGCCTGATCGCTCAACGTAATAACGAGAGTCTGGATACACAACGAAACTGACCGGAGCCTGAACGCTCAACGTAATAACCGGAGTCTAGATACCCAACAAAACTGACCGGAGCCTAAACGCTCAACGTAATAACCGGAGTCTGGATACCCAACCAAACTGACC
Source organism: Lathyrus sativus (assembly GCA_963859935.3). NCBI lineage: Eukaryota > Viridiplantae > Streptophyta > Magnoliopsida > Fabales > Fabaceae > Lathyrus > Lathyrus sativus. The sequence goes on along the minus strand of CAWUDS030000671.1, from coordinate 55,568 downwards.
GGAGCCTGCTCGCTAAACGTATTAACCGGAGTCTGGATACCCAACAAAACTGACCAGAGCCTGAACGCTCAACTTAAAAACCGGAGTCTGGATACCCAACAAAACTGATCGGAGCCTGAACGCTCAACGTAATAACCGAAGTCTGGATACCAAACGAAACTGACTGGAGCCTGAATGCTCAATGAAATAACCTGAGTCTGGATACCCAACGAAACTGACCGGAGCCTGAACGCTCAACGTAATACCAGAGTCTGGATACCCAACAAAACTGACCGGAGCCTGAACGCTCAATGTAAAAACCGGAGTCTGGATATCCAACGAAACTGACCGGAGCCTGAACGCTCAATGTAATAACGGGAGTCTGGATACACAACGAAACTGACCGGAGCCTGAACGCTTAACGTAATAACCGGAGTCTGGATACTCTACGAAACTGACCGGACCTTGAACACACAAAGTTATAACTGGAGTCTGGATGCTCAAAGAAAATGACCGGGTCCTGAACGCTCAACGTAATAACCGGAGTCTGGATACCCAACGAAACTGACCGGAGCCTGAACGTTCAACGTAATAACCGGAGTCTGGATACCCAACGAAATTGACCGGAGTCTGGATACCCAACGAAATTGACCGGAGCCTGAAGGCTCAACGTAATAACCGGAATCTGGATACTCAACGAAACTGACTGAAGCCTGAACAATCAACGTAACAACCGGAGTCTGGATACACAACGAAGTTGACCAGAGCCTGATCGCTCAACATAATAACCGGAGTCTAGATACACAACGAAACTGATCGGAACCTGAACGCTCAACGTAATAACCGGAGTCTGGATACACAACGAAATTAATCTGAGCCTGATCGCTCAACGTAATAACCGGAGTCTGGATACACAACGAAACTGACCGGAGCCTGAACGCTCAACGTAATAACCGAAGTCTGGATACTCAACGAAACTGACCGGAGCCTGAATGCTCAACGTAATAACCGGAGTCTGGATACCCAACGAAACTGACCGGAGTATGGATACACTACGAAACTGACCGGAGCCTGAACGCTCAAAGTAATGACCGGAGTCTGGATACCCAACGAAACTGAACCGAACCTGAACGCTCAACGTAATAACCGGAGTCTGGATACTCAACGAAACTGACCGGAACCTGAACGCACAACGTAATAACTTGAGTCTGGATTCTCAACGAAAATGACCGGAGCCTGAACACTCAACGTAATAACCGGAGTCTGGATATCCAACGAAACTGACCGGAGCCTGAACGCTCAACGTAATAACCGGAATCTGGATACTCAACGAAACTGACCGGAGCCTGCTCGCTCAACGTAATAACCGAAGTCTGGATACCCAACAAAACTGACCAGAGCCTGAACGCTTAACGTAATAACCTGAATCTAGATATCGAACAAAACTGACCGGAGCTTGAATGCCTAACTTAATAACCAGAGTCTGGATATGCAACGAAACTGACTGGAGCCTGAACGCTCAACGTAATAACCGGAGTCTGGATACCCAACAAAACTGATCGGAGCCTGAACGCTCAACGTAATAACCGAAGTCTGGATACCAAACGAAACTGACTGGAGCCTGAATGCTCAATGAAATAACCTGAGTCTGGATACCCAACGAAACTGACCGGAGCCTGAACGCTCAACGTAATACCGGAGTCTGGATACCCAACAAAACTGACCGGAGCCTGAACGCTCAATGTAAAACCGGAGTCTGGATATCCAACGAAACTGACCGGAGCCTGAACGCCCAACGTAATAACGGGAGTCTGGATACACAACGAAACTGACCGGAGCCTGAACGCTCAACGTAATAACCAGAGTCTGGATACCCAACAAAACTGAACGGAGCCTGAACGCTCAACATAATAACCGGAGTCTGGATACTCAACGAAACTGACCGGACATTGAACACACAAAGTAATAACTGGAGTCTGGATGCTCAAAGAAAATGACCGGGTCCTGAACGCTCAACGTAATAACCGGAGTCTGGATACCCAACGAAACTGACCGGAGCTTGAACGTTCAACGTAATAACCGGAGTCTGGATACCCAACGAAATTGACCGGAGTCTGGATACCCAACGAAATTGACCGGAGCCTGAAGGCTCAACGTAATAACCGGAATCTGGATACTCAACGAAACTGACTGAAGCCTGAACGATCAACGTAACAACCGGAGTCTGGATACACAACGAAATTGACCGGAGCCTGATCGCTAAACGTAATAACCGGAGTTTAGATACACAACGAAATTGATCGTAACCTGAACGCTCAACGTAATAACCGGAGTCTGGATACACAACGAAATTAATCTGAGCCTGATCGCTCAACGTAATAACCGGAGTCTGGATACACAACGAAACTGACCGGAGCCTGAATGCTCAACGTAATAACCGACGTCTGGATACTCAACGAAACTGACCGGAGCCTGAATGCTCAACGTAATAACCGGAGTCTGGATACCCAACGAAACTGACCGGAGTATGGATACACCACGAAACTGACCGGAGCCTGAACGCTCAACGTAATAACCGGAGTCTGGATACCCAACGAAACTGAACCGAACCTGAACGCTCAACGTAATAACCGGAGTCTGGATACTCAACGAAACTGACCGGAACCTGAACGCACAACGTAATAACTTGAGTCTGGATCCTCAAAGAAAATGACCGGAGCCTGAACACTCAACGTAATAACCGGAGTCTGGATATCCAACGAAACTGACCAGAGCCTGAACGCTCAACGTAATAACCGGAATCTGGATACTCCACGAAACTGACCGGAGCCTGCTCGCTCAACGTAATAACCGAAGTCTGGATACCCAACAAAACTGACCAGAGCCTGAACGCTTAACGTAATAACCTGAATCTAGATATCGAACAAAACTGACCGGAGCCTGAATGCCTAACGTAATAACCAGAGTCTGGATATGCAACGAAACTGACCGGAGCCTGAACGCTCAACGTAATAACAGGAGTCTGGATACCCAACCAAACTGACCGGAGCCGGAACGCTTAATGTAATAACCGAAGTCTGGATACCAAACGAAACTGACCGGAGCTTTAACGCTCAACGTAATAACCGGAGTCTGGATACCCAACGAAATTGACCGGAGCCTGACCGCTCAACGTAATAACCGGAATCTGGATACTCAACGAAACTAACCGGAGCCTGAACGCTCAACGTAATAACCGGAGTCTGGATACACAACGAAATTGACTGGAGCCTGAACGATCAACGTAATAACCGGAGTCTGGATACTAAACGAAAATGACCGGAGCCTGAACGCTCAACGTAATAACCGGAGTCTGGATACCCAACGAAACTGACCGGAGCCTGAACGCTCAATGTAATGACCGGAGTCTGGATACCCAACGAAACTGACCGAAGCCTGAACCCTCAACGTAATAACCGGAGTCTGGATACCCAACAAAACTGACCGGAGCCTTAACGCTCAACGTAAAAACCGGAGTCTGGATACCCAACGAAACTGACCAGAGCCTGAACGCACAACGTAATAACCGGAGTCTGGATACCCAACGAAACTGACCGGAGCCTGAACGTTCAACGTAATAACCGAAGTCTGGATACCCAACGAAATTGACCGGAGCCTGAAGGCTCAACGTAATAACCGGAATCTGGATACTCAATGAAACTGACCGGAGCCTGAACGCTCAACGTAATAACCGGAGTCTGGATACCCAACGAAACTGACCGGATCCTAAACTCTCAACGTAATAACCGGAGTCTGGATACCCAACGAAACTGACCGGAGCCTGCTCGCTCAACCTAATAACCGAAGTCTGGATACCCAACAAAACTGACCAGAGCCTGAACGCTCAACGTAAAAACTTGAGTCTGGATACCCAACAAAACTGACCAGAGCCTGCACGCTCAACGTAATAACCAAAGTCTAGATACCAAACGAAACTGACCGGAGCCTGAAAGCTCAACGTAATAACCTGAGTCTGGATACCCAACGAAACTGACCGGAGCCTGAACGCTCAACGTAATAACCGGAGTCTGGATACCCAACAAAACTGACCGGAGCCTGAACGCTCAATTTAAAAACTGGAGTCTGGATACCAAACGAAACTGACCAGAGCCTGAACGCTCAACGTAATAACCGGAGTCTGGATACCCAACGAAATTGACCGGAGCATGAACGCTCAACGTAATATTCGGAGTCTGAATACTCAATGAAATTGACTGGAGCCTAAACGATCAACGTAATAACCGGAGTCTGGATACACAACGAAACTGACCGGAGCCTGAACGCTAAACGTAATAACCGGAGTCTGGATACCCAACGAAACTGACCGGAGCCTGAACGCTCAATGTAATAACCGGAGTCTGGATACCCAACAAAACTGACCGGAGCCTGAATGCTCAACGTATAAACCGGAGTCTGGATACCCAACGAAACTGACCAGAGCCTAAAGGCTCAACGTAATAACCGGAGTCTGGATACCCAACGAAACTGACCGGAGCCTGAACGTTCAACGTAATAACCGGAGTCTCGATACCCAACGAAATTTACCGGAGTCTGGATACCCAACGAAATTGACCGGAGCCTGAAGGCTCAATGTAATAACCGGAATCTGGATACTCAACGAAACTGACTGGAGCCTGAACGATCAACGTAATAACCGAAGTTTGGATACACAACGAAATTGACCGGAGCCTGATCGCTCAACGTAATAACTGGAGTCTGGATACACAACGAAACTGACCGGAGCCTGAACGCTCAACGTAATAACCGGAGTCTAGATACCCAACGAAACTGACCGGAGCCTAAACGCTCAACGTAATAACCGGAGTCTGGATACCCAACGAAACTGACCGGAGCCTGAACGCTCAATGTAATAACCGGAGTCTGGATACCCAACGAAACTGACCGAAGCCTGAACCCTCAACGTAATAACCGGAGTCTGGATACCCAACAAAACTGACCGGAGCCTTAACGCACAACGTAAAAACCGGAGTCTGGATACCCAACGAAACTGACCAGAGCCTGAACGCACAACGTAATAACCGGAGTCTGGATACCCAACGAAACTGACCGGAGCCTGAACGTTCAACGTAATAACCGAAGTCTGGATACCCAACGAAATTGACCGGAGCCTGAAGGCTCAACGTAATAACCGGAATCTGGATACTCAATGAAACTGACCGGAGCCTGAACGCTCAACGTAATAACCGGAGTCTGGATACCCAACGAAACTGACCGGATCCTAAACTCTCAACGTAATAACCGGAGTCTGGATACCCAACGAAACTGACCGGAGCCTGCTCGCTCAACCTAATAACCGAAGTCTGGATACCCAACAAAACTGACCAGAGCCTGAACGCTCAACGTAAAAACTTGAGTCTGGATACCCAACAAAACTGACCAGAGCCTGCACGCTCAACGTAATAACCGAAGTCTAGATACCAAACGAAACTGACCGGAGCCTGAAAGCTAAAACGTAATAACCTGAGTCTGGATACCCAACGAAACTGACCGGAGCCTGAACGCTCAACGTAATAACCGGAGTCTGGATACCCAACAAAACTGACCGGAGCCTGAACGCTCAATGTAAAAACTGGAGTCTAGATACCAAACGAAACTGACCGGAGCCTGAACGCTCAACGTAATAACCGGAGTCTGGATACCCAACGAAATTGACCGGAGCATGAACGCTCAACGTAATATTCGGAGTCTGAATACTCAACGAAATTGACTGGAGCCTAAACGATCAACGTAATAACCGGAGTCTGGATACACAACGAAACTGACCGGAGCCTGAACGCTAAACGTAATAACCGGAGTCTGGATACCCAACGAAACTGACCGGAGCCTGAACGCTCAATGTAATAACCGGAGTCTGGATACCCAACAAAACTGACCGGAGCCTGAATGCTCAACGTATAAACCGGAGTCTGGATACCCAACGAAACTGACCAGAGCCTGAAGGCTCAACGTAATAACCGGAGTCTGGATACCCAACGAAACTGACCGGAGCCTGAACGTTCAACGTAATAACCGGAGTCACGATACCCAACGAAATTTACCGGAGTCTGGATACCCAACGAAATTGACCGGAGCCTGAAGGCTCAATGTAATAACCGGAATCTGGATACTCAACGAAACTGACTGGAGCCTGAACGATCAACGTAATAACCGAAGTTTGGATACACAACGAAATTGACCGGAGCCTGATCGCTCAACGTAATAACCGGAGTCTGGATACACAACGAAACTGACCGGAGCCTGAACGCTCAACGTAATAACCGGAGTCTAGATACCCAACGAAACTGACCGGAGCCTAAACGCTCATCGTAATAACCGGAGTCTGGATACCCAACGAAACTGACCGGAGCCTGAACGCTCAATGTAATAACCGGAGTCTGGATACCCAACGAAACTGACCGAAGCCTGAACCCTCAACGTAATAACCGGAGTCTGGATACCCAACAAAACTGACCGGAGCCTTAACGCTCAACGTAAAAACCGGAGTCTGGATACCCAACGAAACTGACCAGAGCCTGAACGCACAACGTAATAACCGGAGTCTGGATACCCAACGAAACTGACCGGAGCCTGAACGTTCAACGTAATAACCGAAGTCTGGATACCCAACGAAATTGACCGGAGCCTGAAGGCTCAACGTAATAACCGGAATCTGGATACTCAATGAAACTGACCGGAGCCTGAACGCTCAACGTAATAACCGGAGTCTGGATACCCAACGAAACTGACCGGATCCTAAACTCTCAACGTAATAACCGGAGTCTGGATACCCAACGAAACTGACCGGAGCCTGCTCGCTCAACCTAATAACCGAAGTCTGGATACCCAACAAAACTGACCAGAGCCTGAACGCTCAACGTAAAAACTTGAGTCTGGATACCCAACAAAACTGACCAGAGCCTGCACGCTCAACGTAATAACCGAAGTCTAGATACCAAACGAAACTGACCGGAGCCTGAAAGCTCAACGTAATAACCTGAGTCTGGATACCCAACGAAACTGACCGGAGCCTGAACGCTCAACGTAATAACCGGAGTCTGGATACCCAACAAAACTGACCGGAGCCTGAACGCTCAATGTAAAAACTGGAGTCTGGATACCAAACGAAACTGACCGGAGCCTGAACGCTCAACGTAATAACCGGAGTCTGGATACCCAACGAAATTGACCGGAGCATGAACGCTCAACGTAATATTCGGAGTCTGAATACTCAACGAAATTGACTGGAGCCTAAACGATCAACGTAATAACCGGAGTCTGGATACACAACGAAACTAACCGGAGCCTGAACGCTAAACGTAATAACCGGAGTCTGGATACCCAACGAAACTGACCGGAGCCTGAACGCTCAATGTAATAACCGGAGTCTGGATACCCAACAAAACTGACCGGAGCCTGAATGCTCAACGTATAAACCGGAGTCTGGATACCCAACGAAACTGACCAGAGCCTGAAGGCTCAACTTAATAACCGGAGTCTGGATACCCAACGAAACTGACCGGAGCCTGAACGTTCAACGTAATAACCGGAGTCTGGATACCCAACGAAATTTACCGGAGTCTGGATACCCAACGAAATTGACCGGAGCCTGAAGGCTCAATGTAATAACCGGAATCTGGATACTCAACGAAACTGACTGGAGCCTGAACGATCAACGTAATAACCGAAGTTTGGATACACAACGAAATTGACCGGAGCCTGATCGCTCAACGTAATAACCGGAGTCTGGATACACAACGAAACTGACCGGAGCCTGAACGCTCAACGTAATAACCGGAGTCTAGATACCCAACGAAACTGACCGGAGCCTAAACGCTCAACGTAATAACCGGAGTCTGGATACCCAACGAAACTGACCGGAGCCTGCTCGCTAAGCGTATTAACCGAAGTCTGGATACCCAACAAAACTGACCAGAGCCTGAACGCTCAACTTAAAAACCGGAGTCTGGATACCCAACAAAACTGATCGGAGCTAGAACGCTCAACGTAATAACCGAAGTCTGGATACCAAACGAAACTGACCGGAGCCTGAATGCTCAATGAAATAACCTGAGTCTGGATACCCAACGAAACTGACCGGAGCCTGAACGCTCAACGTAATACCGGAGTCTGGATACCCAACAAAACTGACCGGAGCCTGAACGCTCAATGTAAAAACCGGAGTCTGGATACCCAATGAAACTGACCGGAGCCTGAACGCTCAACGTAATAACGGGAGTCTGGATACACAACGAAACTGACCGGAGCCTGAACGCTCAACGTAATAACCAGAGTCTGGATACCCAACAAAACTGAACGGAGCCTGAACGCTCAACATAATAACCGGAGTCTGGATACTCAACGAAACTGACCGGACCTTGAACACACAAAGTAATAACTGGAGTCTGGATGCTCAAAGAAAATGACCGGGTCCTGAACGCTCAACGTAATAACCGGAGTCTGGATACCCAACGAAACTGACCGGAGCCTGAACGTTCAACGTAATAACCGGAGTCTGGATACCCAACGAAATTGACCGGAGTCTGGATACCCAACGAAATTGACCGGAGCCTGAAGGCTCAACGTAATAACCGGAATCTGGATACTCAACGAAACTGACTGAAGCCTGAACGATCAACGTAACAACCGGAGTCTGGATACACAACGAAATTGACCGGAGCCTGATCGCTCAACGTAATAACCGGAGTCTAGATACACAATGAAACTGATCGGAACCTGAACGCTCAACGTAATAACCGGAGTCTGGATACACAACGAAATTAATCTGAGCCTGATCGCTCAACGTAATAACCGGAGTCTGGATACACAACGAAACTGACCGGAGCCTGAACGCTCAACGTAATAACCGAAGTCTGGATACTCAACGAAACTGACCGGAGCCTGAATGCTCAACGTAATAACCGGAGTCTAGATACCCAACGAAACTGACCGGAGTATGGATACACCACGAAACTGACTGGAGCCTGAACGCTCAACGTAATAACCGGAGTCTGGATACCCAACGAAACTGAACCGAACCTGAACGCTCAACGTAATAACCGGAGTCTGGATACTCAACGAAACTGACCGGAACCTGAACGCACAACGTAATAACTTGAGTCTGGATGCTCAACGAAAATGACCGGAGCCTGAACACTCAACATAATAACCGGAGTCTGGATATCCAACGAAACTGACCGGAGCCTGAACGCTCAACGTAATAACCGGAATCTGGATACTCAACAAAACTGACCGGAGCCTGCTCGCTCAACGTAATAACCGAAGTCTGGATACCCAACAAAACTGACCAGAGCCTGAACGCTTAATGTAATAACCTGAATCTAGATATCGAACAAAACTGACCGGAGCCTGAATGCCTAACGTAATAACCAGAGTCTGGATATGCAACGAAACTGACCGGAGCCTGGACGCTCAACGTAATAACCGGAGTCTGGATACCCAACCAAACTGACCGGAGCCTGAACGCTCAATGTAATAACCGAAGTCTGGATACCAAACGAAACTGACCGGAGCTTTAACGCTCAACGTAATAACCGGAGTCTGGATACCCAACGAAATTGACCGGAGCCTGACCGCTCAATGTAATAACCGGAATCTGGATACTCAACGAAACTAACCGGAGCCTGAACGCTCAACGTAATAACCGGAGTCTGGATACACAACGAAACTGACTAGAGCCTGAACGATCAACGTAATAACCGGAGTCTGGATACACAACGAAAATAACCGGAGCCTGAACACTCAAAGTAATAACCGGAGCCTGGATACCCAACGAAACTGACCGGAACCTAAACGCTCAATGTAATAACCGGAGTCTGGATACCCAACGAAACTGACCGGAGCCTGAACCCTCAACGTATTAACCGGAGTCTGGATACCCAACAAAACTGACCGGAGCCTGAACGCTCAACGTAAAAACCGGAGTCTGGATACCCAACGAAACTGACCAGAGCCTGAACGCTTAACGTAATAACCGGAGTCTGGATACCCATCGAAACTGACCAGAGCCTGAACGTTCAACGTAATAACCGAAGTCTGGATACCCAACGAAATTGACCGGAGCCTAAAGGCTCAATGTATTAACCGGAATCTGGATACTCAACGAAACTGACCGGAGCGTGAACGCTCAACGTAATAACCGGAGTCTAGATACCCAACGAAACTGACCGGATCCTAAACGCTCAACGTAATAACCGGAGTCTGGATACCCAACAAAACTGACCGGAGCCTGCTCGCTCAACGTAATAACCGAAGTCTGGATACCCAACAAAACTGACCAGAGCCTGAACGCTCAACATAAAAACCGGAGTCTGGATACCCAAAAAACTGACCGGAGCCTGCACGCTCAACGTAATAACTGAAGTCTGGATACCAAACGAAACTGACCGGAGCCTGAACGCTCAACATAATAACCTGAGTCTGGATACCCAACGAAACTGACCGGAGCCTGAACGCTCAACGTAATAACCGGAGTTTGGATACCCAACAAAACTGACCGGAGCCTGAACGCTCAATGTAAAAACCGGAGTCTGGATACCCAACAAAACTGACCGGAGCCTGAATGCTCAACGTATAAACCGGAGTCTGGATACCCAACGAAACTGACCAGAGCCTGAAGGCTCAACGTAATAACCGGAGTCTGGATACCCAACGAAACTGACCGGAGCCTGAACGTTCAACGTAATAACCGGAGTCTGGATACCCAACGAAATTTACCGGAGTCTGGATACCCAACGAAATTGACCGGAGCCTGAAGGCTCAATGTAATAACCGGAATTTGGATACTCAACGAAACTGACTGGAGCCTGAACGATCAACGTAATAACCGAAGTTTGGATACACAACGAAATTGACCGGAGCCTGATCGCTCAACGTAATAACCGGAGTCTGGATACACAACGAAACTGACCGGAGCCTGAACGCTCAACGTAATAACCGGAGTCTAGATACCCAACGAAACTGACCGGAGCCTAAACGCTCAACGTAATAACCGGAGTCTGGATACCCAACGAAACTGACCGGAGCCTGCTCGCTAAGCGTATTAACCGAAGTCTGGATACCCAACAAAACTGACCAGAGCCTGAACGCTCAACTTAAAAACCGGAGTCTGGATACCCAACAAAACTGATCGGAGCTAAAACGCTCAACGTAATAACCGAAGTCTGGATACCAAACGAAACTGACCGGAGCCTGAATGCTCAATGAAATAACCTGAGTCTGGATACCCAACGAAACTGACCGGAGCCTGAACGCTCAACGTAATACCGGAGTCTGGATACCCAACAAAACTGACCGGAGCCTGAACGCTCAATGTAAAAACCGGAGTCTGGATACCCAATGAAACTGACCGGAGCCTGAACGCTCAACGTAATAACGGGAGTCTGGATACACAACGAAACTGACCGGAGCCTGAACGCTCAACGTAATAACCAGAGTCTGGATACCCAACAAAACTGAACGGAGCCTGAACGCTCAACATAATAACCGGAGTCTGGATACTCAACGAAACTGACCGGACCTTGAACACACAAAGTAATAACTGGAGTCTGGATGCTCAAAGAAAATGACCGGGTCCTGAACGCTCAACGTAATAACCGGAGTCTGGATACCCAACGAAACTGACCGGAGCCTGAACGTTCAACGTAATAACCGGAGTCTGGATACCCAACGAAATTGACCGGAGTCTGGATACCCAACGAAATTGACCGGAGCCTGAAGGCTCAACGTAATAACCGGAATCTGGATACTCAACGAAACTGACTGAAGCCTGAACGATCAACGTAACAACCGGAGTCTGGATACACAACGAAATTGACCGGAGCCTGATCGCTCAACGTAATAACCGGAGTCTAGATACACAATGAAACTGATCGGAACCTGAACGCTCAACGTAATAACCGGAGTCTGGATACACAACGAAATTAATCTGAGCCTGATCGCTCAACGTAATAACCGGAGTCTGGATACACAACGAAACTGACCGGAGCCTGAACGCTCAACGTAATAACCGAAGTCTGGATACTCAACGAAACTGACCGGAGCCTGAATGCTCAACGTAATAACCGGAGTCTGGATACCCAACGAAACTGACCGGAGTATGGATACACCACGAAACTGACTGGAGCCTGAACGCTCAACGTAATAACCGGAGTCTGGATACCCAACGAAACTGAACCGAACCTGAACGCTCAACGTAATAACCGGAGTCTGGATACTCAACGAAACTGACCGGAACCTGAACGCACAACGTAATAACTTGAGTCTGGATGCTCAACGAAAATGACCGGAGCCTGAACACTCAACATAATAACCGGAGTCTGGATATCCAACGAAACTGACCGGAGCCTGAACGCTCAACGTAATAACCGGAATCTGGATACTCAACAAAACTGACCGGAGCCTGCTCGCTCAACGTAATAACCGAAGTCTGGATACCCAACAAAACTGACCAGAGCCTGAACGCTTAATGTAATAACCTGAATCTAGATATCGAACAAAACTGACCGGAGCCTGAATGCCTAACGTAATAACCAGAGTCTGGATATGCAACGAAACTGACCGGAGCCTGGACGCTCAACGTAATAACCGGAGTCTGGATACCCAACCAAACTGACCGGAGCCTGAACGCTCAATGTAATAACCGAAGTCTGGATACCAAACGAAACTGACCGGAGCTTTAACGCTCAACGTAATAACCGGAGTCTGGATACCCAACGAAATTGACCGGAGCCTGACCGCTCAATGTAATAACCGGAATCTGGATACTCAACGAAACTAACCGGAGCCTGAACGCTCAACGTAATAACCGGAGTCTGGATACACAATGAAACTGACTAGAGCCTGAACGATCAACGTATTAACCGGAGTCTGGATACACAACGAAAATAACCGGAGCCTGAACACTCAACGTAATAACCGGAGCCTGGATACCCAACGAAACTGACCGGAACCTAAACGCTCAATGTAATAACCGGAGTCTGGATACCCAACGAAACTGACCGGAGCCTGAACCCTCAACGTATTAACCGGAGTCTGGATACCCAACAAAACTGACCGGAGCCTGAACGCTCAACGTAAAAACCGGAGTCTGGATACCCAACGAAACTGACCAGAGCCTGAACGCTTAACGTAATAACCGGAGTCTGGATACCCATCGAAACTGACCAGAGCCTGAACGTTCAACGTAATAACCGAAGTCTGGATACCCAACGAAATTGACCGGAGCCTAAAGGCTCAATGTATTAACCGGAATCTGGATACTCAACGAAACTGACCGGAGCGTGAACGCTCAACGTAATAACCGGAGTCTGGATACCCAACGAAACTGACCGGATCCTAAACGCTCAACGTAATAACCGGAGTCTGGATACCCAACAAAACTGACCGGAGCCTGCTCGCTCAACGTAATAACCGAAGTCTGGATACCCAACAAAACTGACCAGAGCCTGAACGCTCAACATAAAAACCGGAGTCTGGATACCCAAAAAACTAACCGGAGCCTGCACGCTCAACGTAATAACTGAAGTCTGGATACCAAACGAAACTGACCGGAGCCTGAACGCTCAACATAATAACCTGAGTCTGGATACCCAACGAAACTGACCGGAGCCTGAACGCTCAACGTAATAACCGGAGTTTGGATACCCAACAAAACTGACCGGAGCCTGAACGCTCAATGTAAAAACCGGAGTCTGGATACCCAATGAAACTGACCGGAGCCTGAACGCTCAACATAATAACGGGAGTCTGGATACACAACGAAACTGACCGGAGCCTGAACGCTCAACGTAATAACCAGAGTCTGGAAACCCAACGAAACTGAACGGAGCCTGAACGCTCAACTTAATAACCGGAGTCTGGATACTCAACGAAACTGACCGGACCCTAAACACACAAAGTAATAACTGGAGTCTGGATGCTCAAAGAAAATGACCGGAGCCTGAACACTCAACGTAATAACCGGAGTCTGGATACCCAATGAAACTGACCGGAGCCTGAACGTTCAACGTAATAACCGGAGTCTGGATACCCAACGAAATTGACAGGAGTCTGGATACCTAACGAAATTGACCGGAGCCTGAAGGCTCAACGTAATAACCGGAATCTGGATACTCAACGAAACTGACTGGAGCCTGAAAGATCAATGTAATAACCGGAGTCTGGATACACAATGAAATTGACCGGAGCCTGATCGCTCAACGTAATAACCGGAGTCTAGATACACCACGAAACTGACCGGAGCCTGAACGTTCAACGTAATAACCGGAGTCTAGATACCCAACGAAACTGACCGAAGCCTAAACGCTCAACGTAATAACTGGAGTCTGGATACCCAACGAAACTGACCGGAGCCTGCTCGCTAAACGTAATAACCGGAGTCTGGATACCCAACAAAACTGACCAGAGCCTGAACGCTCAACTTAAAAACCGGAGTCTGGATACCCAACAAAACTGATCGGAGCCTGAACGCTCAACGTAATAACCGAAGTCGGGATACCAAACGAAACTGACTGGAGCCTGAATGCTCAATGAAATAACCTGAGTCTGGATACCCAACGAAACTGACCGGAGCCTGAACGCTCAACATAATAACCGGAGTCTGGATACCCAACAAAACTGACCGGAGCCTGAACGCTCAATGTAAAAACCAAAGTATGGATACCCAACGAAACTGACCGGAGCCTGAACGCTCAACGTAATAACGGGAGTCTGGATACACAACGAAACTGACCGGAGCTTGAACGCTCAACGTAATAACCAGAGTCTGGATACCCAACGAAACTGAACGGAGCCTGAACGTTCAACGTAATAACCGGAGTCTGGATACTCAACGAAACTGACCGGACCCTGAACACACATAGTAATAACTAGAGTCTAGATGCTCAAAGAAAATGACCGGAGCCTGAACGCTCAACGTAATAACCGGAGTCTGGATGCCCAACGAAACTGACCGGGGCCTGAACGCTTAAGATAATAACCGGAATCTGGATACTCAACGAAACTGACTGGAGCCTGAACGATCAACGTAATAACCGGAGTCTAAATAAACAATGAAATTGACCGGAGCCTGATCGCTCAATGTAATAACCGGAGTCTGGATACAAAACGAAACTGACCGGAGCCTGAACGCTCAATGTAATAACCAGAGTCTAGATACCCAACGAAACTGACCGGAGCCTGAACGCTCAACATAATAACCGGAGTCTGGATACCCAACGAAACTGATCGGAGCCTGAACGCTCAACGTAATAACTGAAGTCTGAATACCAAATGAAACTGACCGGAGCCTGAACGCTCAACGTAATAACCGAAGTCTAGAAACCCAACAAAACTGATCGGAGCCTGAATGCTCAACGTAATAACCGAAGTCTGGATACCAAACGAAACTGACTGGAGCATGAATGCTCAATGAAATAACCTGTGTCTGGATACCCAACGAAACTGACCGGAGCCTGAACGCTCAACGTAATATCCGGAGTCTGAATACTCAACGAAACTGACTGGAGCCTGAATGATCAACGTAATAACCGGAGTCTGGATACACAACGAAACTGACCGGAGCCTGAACGCTAAACGTAATAACCGGAGTCTGGATACCCAACGAAACTGACCGGAGCCTGAACGCTCAATGTAAAAACCGGAGTCTGGATACCCAACGAAACTGACCGGAGCCTGAACGCTCAACGTAATAACGGGAGTCTGGATACACAACGAAACTGACCGGAGCCTGAACGTTCAACGTAATAACCAGAGTCTGGATACCCAACGAAACTGAACGGAACCTGAACGCTCAACGTAATAACCGGAGTCTGGATACTCAACGAAACTGACCGGACCCTGAACACACAAAGTAATAACTGGAGTCTGGATGCTCAAAGAAAATGACCAGAGCCTGAACGCTCAACGTAATAACCGGAGTCTGGATGCCCAACGAAACTGACCGGGGCCTGAATGCTCAAGATAATAACCGAAGTCTGGATACCCAATGAAACTGACCAGAGCCTGAATGCTCAACGTAATAACCGGAGTCAGGATACCAAACGAAATTGACCGGAGCCTGAACGCTTAATGTAATAAGCTGAGTCTAGATATCGAACGAAACTGACCGGAGCCTGAACGCCTAACGTAATAACCAGAGTCTGGATATGCAACGAAACTGACCGGAGCCTGAACGCTCAACGTAATAACCGGAGTCTGGATACCCAACAAAACTGACCAGAGCCTGAACACTCAACGTAATAACCGAAGTCTGGATACCAAACAAAACTGACCGGAGCCTGAACGCTCAACGTAATAACCGGAGTCTGGAAACCCAACGAAATTGATCGGAGCCTGAACGCTCAACGTAATAACCGGAATCTAGATACTCAACGAAACTAACCGGAGCCTGAACGCTCAACGTAATAACCGGAGTCTGGATACTCAACGAAACAGACTCGAGCCTGAACGATCAATGTAATAATCGGAGTCCGGATACACAACAAAACTGACCGGAGCCTGAACGCCCAACGTAATAATCGGAGTCTAGATACCCAACGAAACTGACCGGAGCCTGAACGCTCAATGAAATAACTGAAGTCTGGATACCCAACGAAACTGACCGGAGCCTGAACGCTCAATGTAAAAACCGGAGTCTGGATACCCAACGAAACTGACCGGAGCCTGAACGCTCAACGTAATAACGGGAGTCTGGATACACAACGAAACAGACCGGAGCCTGAACGTTCAACGTAATAACCAGAGTCTGGATATCCAACGAAACTGAACGGAACCTGAACGCTCAACGTAATAACCGGAGTCTGGATACTAAACGAAACTGACCGGACCCTGAACACACAAAGTAATAACTGGAGTCTGGATGCTCAAAGAAAATGACCGGAGCCTGAACGCTCAACGTAATAACCGGAGTCTGGATACTCAACGAAACTGACTCGAGCCTGAACGATCAATGTAATAACCGGAGTCTGGATACACAACGAAACTGACCGGAGCCTGAACGCTCAACGTAATAACCGGAGTCTGGATACCCAACGAAACTGACCGGAGCCTGGACGCTCAATGTAATAACCGAAGTCTGGATACCCAACGAAACTGACCGGAGCCTGAACCCTCAACGTAATAACCGGAGTCTGGATACCAAACAAAACTGACCGGAGCCTGAACGCTCAACGTAATATCCGGAGTCTGGATACCCAACGAAATTGACCGGAGCCTGAACGCTCAACGTAATAACCGAAATCTGGATACTCAACGAAACTAACCGGAGCCTGAACGCTCAACGTAATATCCGGAGTCTGAATACTCAACGAAACTGACTGGAGCCTGAACGATCAATGTAATAACCGGAGTCTGGATACACAACGAAACTGACCAGAGCCTGAACGCTAAACGTAATAACCGGAGTCTGGATACCCAACGAAACTGACCGGAGCCTGAACGCTCAATGTAATAACCGGAGTCTGGATACCTAACGAAACTGACCGGAGCCTGAACTCTCAACGTAATAACCGGAGTCTGGATACCCAACAAAACTGACCGGAACCTGAACACTCAAAGTAAAAACCGGAGTCTGGATGCCCAACGAAACTGACCAGAGCCTGAAGGCTCAACGTAATAACCGGAGTCTGGATACCCAACGAAACTGACCGGAGCCTGAACGTTCAACGTAATAACCGGAGTCTGGATACCCAACGAAATTGACTGGAGTCTGGATACCCAACGAAATTGACCGGAGCCTGAAGGCTCAACGTAATTACCGGAATCTGGATACTCAACGAAACTGACTGGAGCCTGAACGATCAACGTAATAACTGGAGTCTGGATACACAATGAAATTGACCGGAGCCTGATCGCTCAATGTAATAACCGGAGTCTGGATACAAAACGAAACTGACCGGAGCCTGAACGCTCAACGTAATAACCGGAGTCTAGATACCCAACGAAACTGACCGGAGCCTAAACGCTCAACATAATAACCGGAGTCTGGATACCCAACGAAACTGACCGGAGCCTGAACGCTCAACGTAATAACCAGAGTCTGGAAACCCAACGAAACTGAACGGAGCCTGAACGCTCAACGTAATAACCGGAGTCTGGATACTCAACGAAACTGACCGGACCCTGAACACACAAAGTAATAACTGGAGTCTGGATGCTCAAAGAAAATGACCGGAGCCTGAACGCTCAACGTAATAATCGGAGTCTGGATACCCAATGAAACTGACCGGAGCCTGAACGTTCAACGTAATAACCGGAGTCTGGATACCCAACGAAATTGACAGGAGTCTAGATACCTAACGAAATTGACCGGAGCCTGAAGGCTCAACGTAATAACCGGAATCTGGATACTCAACGAAACTGACTGGAGCCTGAACGATCAACGTAATAACCGGAGTCTGGATACACAACGAAATTGACAAGAGCCTGATCGCTCAACGTAATAACCGGAGTCTAGATACACCACGAAACTGACCGGAGCCTGAACGTTCAACGTAATAACAGGTGTCTAGATACCCAACGAAACTGACCGGAGCCTAAACGCTCAACGTAATAACCGGAGTCTGGATACCCAACGAAACTGACCGGAGCCTGCTCGCTAAATGTAATAACCGGAGTCTAGATATCCAACAAAACTGACCAGAGCCTGAACGCTCAACTTAAAAATCGGAGTCTGGATACCCAACAAAACTGATCGGAGCCTGAACGCTCAACGTAATAACCGAAGTCTGGATACCAAACGAAACTGACTGGAGCCTGAATGCTCAATGAAATAACCTGAGTCTGGATACCCAACGAAACTGACCGGAGCCTGAACGCTCAACATAATAACCGGAGTCTGGATACCCAACAAAACTAACCGGAGCCTGAACGCTAAACGTAATAACCGGAGTCTGGATACCCAACGAAACTGACCGGAGCCTGAACGCTCAATGTAATAACCGGAGTCTGGATACCTAACGAAACTGACCGGAGCCTGAACTCTCAACGTAATAACCGGAGTCTGGATACCCAACAAAACTGACCGGAACCTGAACACTCAACGTAAAAACCGGAGTCTGGATACCCAACGAAACTGACCAGAGCCTGAAGGCTCAACGTAATAACCGGAGTCTGGATACCCAACGAAACTGACCGGAGCCTGAACGTTCAACGTAATAACCGGAGTCTGGATACCCAACGAAATTGACCGGAGTCTGGATACCCAACGAAATTGACCGGAGCCTGAAGGCTCAACGTAATTACCGGAATCTGGATACTCAACGAAACTGACTGGAGCCTGAACGATCAACGTAATAACTGGAGTCTGGATACACAATGAAATTGACCGGAGCCTGATCGCTCAATGTAATAACCGGAGTCTGGATACAAAACGAAACTGACCGGAGCCTGAACGCTCAACGTAATAACCGGAGTCTAGATACCCAACGAAACTGACCGGAGCCTAAACGCTCAACATAATAACCGGAGTCTGGATACCCAACGAAACTGACCGGAGCCTGAACGCTCAACGTAATAACCAGAGTCTGGAAACCCAACGAAACTGAACGGAGCCTGAACGCTCAACGTAATAACCGGAGTCTGGATACTCAACGAAACTGACCGGACCCTGAACACACAAAGTAATAACTGGAGTCTGGATGCTCAAAGAAAATGACCGGAGCCTGAACGCTCAACGTAATAACCGGAGTCTGGATACCCAATGAAACTGACCGGAGCCTGAACGTTCAACGTAATAACCGGAGTCTGGATACCCAACGAAATTGACAGGAGTCTGGATACCTAACGAAATTGACCGGAGCCTGAAGGCTCAACGTAATAACCGGAATCTGGATACTCAACGAAACTGACTGGAGCCTGAACGATCAACGTAATAACCGGAGTCTGGATACACAACGAAATTGACAAGAGCCTGATCGCTCAACGTAATAACCGGAGTCTAGATACACTACGAAACTGACCGGAGCCTGAACGTTCAACGTAATAACAGGAGTCTAGATACCCAACGAAACTGACCGGAGCCTAAACGCTCAACGTAATAACCGGAGTCTGGATACCCAACGAAACTGACCGGAGCCTGCTCGCTAAATGTAATAACCGGAGTCTGGATACCCAACAAAACTGACCAGAGCCTGAACGCTCAACTTAAAAATCAGAGTCTGGATACCCAACAAAACTGATCGGAGCCTGAACGCTCAACGTAATAACCGAAGTCTGGATACCAAACGAAACTGACTGGAGCCTGAATGCTCAATGAAATAACCTGAGTCTGGATACCCAACGAAACTGACCGGAGCCTGAACGCTCAACATAATAACCGGAGTCTGGATACCCAACAAAACTGACCGGAGCCTGAACGCTAAACGTAATAACCGGAGTCTGGATACCCAACGAAACTGACCGGAGCCTGAACGCTCAATGTAATAACCGGAGTCTGGATACCTAACAAAACTGACCGGAGCCTGAACTCTCAACGTAATAACCGGAGTCTGGATACCCAACAAAACTGACCGGAACCTGAACACTCAACGTAAAAACCGGAGTCTGGATACCCAACGAAACTGACCAGAGCCTGAAGGCTCAACGTAATAACCGGAGTCTGGATACCCAACGAAACTGATCGGAGCCTGAACGTTCAACGTAATAACCGGAGTCTGGATACCCAACGAAATTGACCGGAGTCTGGATACCCAACGAAATTGACCGGAGCCTGAAGGCTCAACGTAATTACCGGAATCTGGATACTCAACGAAACTGACTGGAGCCTGAACGATCAACGTAATAACTGGAGTCTGGATACACAATGAAATTGACCGGAGCCTGATCGCTCAATGTAATAACCGGAGTCTGGATACAAAACGAAACTGACCGGAGCCTGAACGCTCAACGTAATAACCGGAGTCTAGATACCCAACGAAACTGACCGGAGCCTAAACGCTCAACATAATAACCGGAGTCTGGATACCCAACGAAACTGACCGGAGCCTGAACGCTCAATGTAATAACCAGAGTCTGGAAACCCAACGAAACTGAACGGAGCCTGAACGCTCAACGTAATAACCGGAGTCTGGATACTCAACGAAACTGACCGGACCCTGAACACACAAAGTAATAACTGGAGTCTGGATGCTCAAAGAAAATGACCGGAGCCTTAACGCTCAACGTAATAACCGGAGTCTGGATACCCAATGAAACTGACCGGAGCCTGAACGTTCAACGTAATAACCGGAGTCTGGATACCCAACGAAATTGACAGGAGTCTGGATACCTAACGAAATTGACCGGAGCCTGAAGGCTCAACGTAATAACCGGAATCTGGATACTCAACGAAACTGACTGGAGCCTGAACGATCAACGTAATAACCGGAGTCTGGATACACAACGAAATTGACAAGAGCCTGATCGCTCAACGTAATAACCGGAGTCTAGATACACCACGAAACTGACCGGAGCCTAAACGTTCAACGTAATAACAGGAGTCTAGATACCCAACGAAACTGACCGGAGCCTAAACGCTCAACGTAATAACCGGAGTATGGATACCCAACGAAACTGACCGGAGCCTGCTCGCTAAATGTAATAACCGGAGTCTAGATACCCAACAAAACTGACCAGAGCCTGAACGCTCAACTTAAAAATCGGAGTCTGGATACCCAACAAAACTGATCGGAGCCTGAACGCTCAACGTAATAACCGAAGTCTGGATACCAAACGAAACTGACCGGAGCCTGAACGCTCAACGTAATAACCGGAGTCTAGAAACCCAACGAAATTGATCGGAGCCTGAACGCTCAACGTAATAACTGGAATCTGGATACTCAACGAAACTAACCGGAGCCTGAACGCTCAACGTAATAACCGGAGTCTGGATACTCAACGAAACTGACTCGAGCCTGAACGATCAATGTAATAACCGGAGTCTGGATACACAACGAAACTGACCGGAGCCTGAACGCTCAACGTAATTACCGGAGTCTGGATACCCAACGAAACTGTCCGGAGCCTGAACGCTCAATGTAATAACCAAAGTCTGGATACCCAACGAAACTGACCGGAGCCTGAACGCTCAATGTAAAAACCGGAGTCTGGATACCCAACGAAACTGACCGGAGCCTGAACGCTCAATGTAATAACGGGAGTCTGGATACACAACAAAACTGACTGGAGCCTGAACGTTCAACGTAATAACCAGTGTCTGGATACCCAACGAAACTGAACGGAACCTGAACGCTCAACGTAATAACCGGAGTCTAGATACTCAACGAAACTGACCGGACCCTGAACACACAAAGTAATAACTGGAGTCTAGATGCTCAAAGAAATTGACCGGAGCCTGAACGCTCAACGTAATAACCGGAGTCTGGATGCCCAACGAAACTGACCGGGGACTGAACGCTCAAGATAATAACCGAAGTCTGGATACCCAATGAAACTGACCAGAGCCTGAATGCTCAACGTAATAACCGGAGTCAGGATACCAAACGAAATTGACCGGAGCCTGAACGCTTAATGTAATAAGCTGAGTCTAGATATCGAACAAAACTGACCGGAGCCTGAACGCCTAACGTAATAACCAGAGTCTGGATATGCAACGAAACTGACTGGAGCCTGAACGCTCAACGTAATAACCGGAGTCTGGATACCCAACAAAACTGACCAGAGCCTGAACGCTCAATGTAATAACCGAAGTCTGGATACCAAACGAAACTGACCGGAGCCTGAACGCTCAACGTAATAACCGGAGTCTGGAAACCCAACGAAATTGATCGGAGCCTGAACGCTCAACGTAATAACCGGAATCTGGATACTCAACGAAACTAACCGGAGCCTGAACGCTCAACGTAATAACCAGAGTCTGGATACTCAACGAAACTGACTCGAGCCTGAACGATCAATGTAATAACCGGAGTCCGGATACACAACGAAACTGACCGGAGCCTGAACGCCCAACGTAATAACCGGAGTCTGGATACCCAACGAAACTGACCGGAGCCTGAACGCTCAATGAAATAACCGAAGTCTGGATACCCAACGAAACTGACCGGAGCCTGAACGCTCAATGTAAAAACCGGAGTCTGGATACCCAACGAAACTGACCGGAGCCTGAACGCTCAACGTAATAACGGGAGTCTGGATACACAACGAAACTGACCGGAGCCTGAACGTTCAACGTAATAACCAGAGTCTGGATACCCAACGAAACTGAACGGTACCTGAACGCTCAACGTAATAACCGGAGTCTGGATACTCAACGAAACTGACCGGACCCTGAACATACAAAGTAATAACTGGAGTCTGGATGCTCAAAGAAAATGACCGGAGACTGAACGCTCAACGTAATAACCGGAGTCCGGATACTCAACGAAACTGACCCGAGCCTGAACGATCAATGTAATCACCGGAGTCTGGATACACAACGAAACTGACCGGAGCCTGAACGCTCAACGTAATAACCGGAGTCTGGATACCCAACGAAACTGACCGGAGCCTGAACGCTCAATGTAATAACCGAAGTCTGGATACCCAACGAAACTGACCGGAGCCTGAACCCTCAACGTAATAACCGGAGTCTGGATACCCAACAAAACTGACCGGAGCCTGAACGCTCAACGTAATATCCGGAGTCTGGATACCCAACGAAATTGACCGGAGCCTGAACGCTCAACGTAATAACCGAAATCTGGATACTCAACGAAACTAACCGGAGCCTGAACGCTCAACGTAATATCCGGAGTCTGAATACTCAACGAAACTGACTAGAGCCTGAGCGATCAACGTAATAACCGGAGTCTGGATACACAACAAAACTGACCGGAGCCTGAACGCTAAACGTAATAACCGGAGTCTGGATACCCAACGAAACTGACAGGAGCCTGAACGCTCAATGTAATAACCGGAGTCTGGATACCTAACGAAACTGACCGGAGCCTGAACTCTCAACGTAATAACCAGAGTCTGGATACCCAACAAAACTGACCGGAACCTGAACGCTCAATGTAAAAACGGGAGTCTGGATACCCAACGAAACTGACCAGAGCCTGAAGGCTCAACGTAATAACCGGAGTCTGGATACCCAACGAAACTGACCGGAGCTTGAAGGCTCAACGTAATAACCGGAATCTGGATACTCAACGAAACTGACTGGAGCCTGAACGATCAACGTAATAACCAGAGTCTAGATACACAATGAAATTGACCGGAGCCTGATCGCTCAATGTAATAACCGGAGTCTGGATACAAAACGAAACTGACCAGAGCCTGAACGCTCAACGTAATAACCGGAGTCTAGATACCCAACGAAACTGACCGGAGCCTAAACGCTCAACATAATAACCGGAGTCTGGATACCCAACGAAACTGACCGGAGCCTGCTCGCTAAATGTAATAACCGGAGTCTGGATACCCAACAAAACTGTCCAGAGCCTGAACGCTCAACTTAAAAACCGGAGTCTGGATACCCAACAAAACTGATCGGAGCCTGAATGCTCAACGTAATAACCGAAGTCTGGATACCAAACGAAACTGACTGGAGCCTGAATGCTCAATGAAATAACCTGAGTCTGGATACCCAACGAAACTGACCGGAGCCTGAACGCTCAACGTAATATCCGGAGTCTGAATACTCAACGAAACTGACTGGAGCCTGAATGATCAACGTAATAACCGGAGTCTGGATACACAACGAAACTGACCGGAGCCTGAACGCTAAACGTAATAACCGGAGTCTGGATACCCAACGAAACTGACCGGAGCCTGAACACTCAATGTAATAACCGGAGTCTGGATACCTAACGAAACTGACCGGAGCCTGAACTCTCAACGTAATAACCGGAGTCTGGATACCCAAAAAAACTGACCGGAACCTGAACGCTCAACATAAAAACCGGAGTCTGGATACCCAACGAATCTGACCAGAGCCTGAAGGCTCAACATAATAACGGGAGTCTGGATACCCAACGAAACTGACCGGAGCCTGAACGTTCAACGTAATAACCGGAGTCTGGATACCCAACGAAATTGACCGGAGCCTGAAGGCTCAACGTAATAACCGGAATCTGGATACTCAACGAAACTGACTGGAGCCTGAACGATCAACGTAATAACCGGAGTCTGGATACACAATGAAATTGACCGGAGCCTAATCGCTCAACGTAATAACCGGAGTCTGGATACAAAACGAAACTGACCGGAGCCTGAACGGTCAACGTAATAACCAGAGTCTAGATACCCAACGAAACTGACTGGAGCCTAAACGCTCAACATAATAACCGGAGTCTGGATACCCAACGAAACTGACCGGAGCCTGCTCGCTAAACGTAATAACCGGAGTCTGGATACCTAACAAAACTGTCCAGAGCCTGAACGTTCAACTTAAAAACCGGAGTCTGGATACCCAACAAAACTGGTCGGAGCCTGAACGCTCAACGTAATAACCGAAGTCTGGATACCAAACAAAACTGACTGGAGCCTGAATGCTCAATGAAATAACCTGAGTCTGGATACCCAACGAAACTGACCGGAGCCTGAACGCTCAACGTAATAACCGGAGTCTGGATACCCAACAAAACTGACCGGAGCCTGAACGCTCAATGTAAAAACCGGAGTCTGGATACCCAACGAAACTGACCGGAGCCTGAATGCTCAACGTAATAATGGGAGTCTGGATACACAACGAAACTGACCGAGCCTGAACGCTCAACGTAATAACCAGAGTCTGGATACCCAACGAAATTGAACGGAGCCTGAACGCTCAACGTAATAACCGGAGTCTGGATACTCAACGAAACTGACCGGACCCTGAACGCACAAAGTAATAACTGGAGTCTGGATGCTCAAAGAAAATGACCGGAGCCTGAACGCTCAACGTAATAACCGGAGTCTGGATACCCAACGAAACTGACCGGGGCCTGAACGCTCAAGATAATAACCGAAGTCTGGATACCCAATGAAACTGACCGGAGCCTGAATGCTCAACGTAATAACCGGAGTCAGGATACCAAACGAAATTGACCGGAGCATGAACGCTTAACATAATAAGCTGAGTCTAGATACCGAACGAAACTGACCGTAGCCTGAACGCCTAATGTAATAACCAGAGTCTGGATATGCAACGAAACTGACCGGAGCCTGAACGCACAACGTAATAACCGGAATCTGGATACTCAACGAAACTAACCGGAGCCTGAACGCTCAACGTAATAACCAGAGTCTGGATACACAACGAAATTGACTGGAGCCTGAACGATCAACGTAATAACCGGAGTCTGGATACACAACGAAACTGACCGGAGCCTGAACGCTCAACGTAATAACTGGAGTCTGGATACCCAACGAAACTGACCGGAGCCTGAACGCTCAATGTAATAACCGGAGTCTGGATACCCAACGAAACTGACCGGAGCCTGAATCCTCAACGTAATAACCGGAGTCTGGATACCCAACAAAATTGACCGGAGGCTGAACGCTAAACGTAAAAACCGGAGTCTGGATACCCAACGAAACTGACCAGAGCCTGAACGCTAAACGTAATAACCGGGTTCTGGATACCCAACGAAACTGACCGGAGCCTGAACGTTCAACGTAATAACCGAAGTCTGGATACCCAACGAAATTGACCGGAGCCTGAATGCTCAACGTAATAACCGGAATCTGGATACTCAACGAAACTGACCGGAACCTGAACGCTCAACGTAATAACCGGAGTCTGGATACCCAACGAAACTGACCGGATCCTAAACGCTCAACGTAATAACCAGAGTCTGGATACCCAACGAAATTGACCGGAGCCTGCTCGCTCAACGTAATAACCGGAGTCTGGATACCCAACAAAACTGACCTGAGCCTGAACGCTCAACGTAAAAACCGGAGTCTGGTAACCCAACAAAACTGACCGGAGCCTGCACGCTCAACGTAATAACCGAAGTCTGGATACCAAACGAAACTGACCGGAGCCTGAACGCTCAACGTAATAACCTGAGTCTGGATACCCAACGAAACTGACCGGAGCCTGAACACTCAACGTAATAACCGAAATCTGGATACTCAACGAAACTAACCGGAGCCTGAACGCTCAACGTAATATCCGGAGTCTGAATACTCAACGAAACTGACTGGAGCCTGAACGATCAACGTAATAACCGGAGTCTGGATACACAATGAAATTGACCGGAGCCTGAACGCTAAACGTAATAACCGAATTCTGGATACCCAACGAAACTGACCGGAGCCTGAACGTTCAATGTAATAACCGGAGTCTGGATACCCAACGAAACTCACCGGAGCCTGAACTCTCAACGTAATAACCGGAGTCTGGATACCCAACAAAACTGACCGGAGCCTGAACACTTAACGTATAAACCGGAGTCTGGATACCCAACGAAACCGACCAGAGCCTGAAGGCTCAACATAATAACCGGAGTCTGGATACCTAACGAAACTGACCGGAGCCTGAACGTTCAACGTAATAACCGGAGTCTGGATACCCAACGAAATTGACCGGAGTCTGGATACCCAACGAAATTGACCGGAGCCTGAAGGCTCAACGTAATAACCGGAATCTGGATACTCAACAAAACTGACTGGAGCCTGAACGATCAACGTAATAACCGGAGTCTGGATACACAACGAAACTGACCGGAGCCTGAACGCTCAACGTAATAACCGGAGTCTAGATACCCAACGAATCTGACCGGAGCCTAAACGATCAACGTAATAACCGGAGTCTGGATACCCAACGAAACTGACCGGAGCCTGCTCGCTAAACGTAATAACCGGAGTCTGGATACCAAACAAAACTGAACAGAGCCTGAACGCTCAACTTAAAAACCGGAGTCTGGATACGCAACAAAACTGATCGGAGCCTGAACGCTCAACGTAATAACCGAAGTCTGGATACCAAACGAAACTGACTGGAGCCTGAATGCTCAATGAAATAACCTGAGTCTGGATACCCAATGAAACTGACCGGAGCCTAAACGCTCAACGTAATAACTGGAGTCTGGATACCTAACAAAACTGATCGGAGCCTGAACGCTCAATGTAAAAACCGGAGTCTGGATACCCAACGAAACTGACCGGAGCCTGAACGTTCAACGTAATAATGGGAGTCTGGATACACAACGAAACTGACCGGAGCCTGAACGCTCAACGTAATAACCAGAGTCTGGATACCCAACGAAACTGAACGGAGCCTGAATGCTGAACGTAATAACCGGAGTCTCGATACTCAACGAAACTGACCGGACCCTGAACGCACAAAGTAATAACTGGAGTCTGGATGCTCAAAGAAAATGACCGGAGCCTAAACGCTCAACGTAATAACCGGAGTCTGGATGCCCAACGAAACTGACCGGGGCCTGGACGCTCAAGATAATAACCGAAGTCTGGATACCCAATGAAACTGACCGGAGCCTGAATGCTCAACGTAATAACCGGAGTCAGGATACCAAACGAAATTGACCGGAGCCTGAACGCTTAACGTAATAAGCTGAGTCTAGATACCGAACGAAACTGACCGGAGCCTGAACGCCTAACGTAATAACCAGAGGTTGGATATGCAACGAAACTGACCGGAGCCTGAACGCTCAACGTAATAACCGGAGTCTGGATACCCAACAAAACTGACCGGAGCCTGAACGCTCAACGTAATAACCGAAGTCTGGATACCAAACGAAACTGACCGGAGCCTGAACGCTCAACGTAATAACCGGAGTCTGGAAACCCAACGAAATTGACCGGAGCCTGAACGCTCAACGTAATAACCGGAATCTGGATACTCAACGAAACTAACCGGAGCCTGAACGCTCAACGTAATAACCGGAGTCTGGATACTCAACGAAACTGACTCGAGCCTGAACGATCAATGTAATAACCGGAGTCTGGATACACAACGAAACTGACCGGAGCCTGAACGCTCAACGTAATAACCGGAGTTTGGATACCCAACGAAACTGACCGGAGCCTGAACGCTCAATGTAATAACCGAAGTCTGGATACCCAACAAAACTGACCGGAGCCTGAACCCTCAACGTAATAACCGGAGTCTGGATACCCAACAAAACTGACCGGAGCCTGAACGCTCAACGTAATATCCGGAGTCTGGATACCCAATGAATTTGATCGGAGCCTGAACGCTCAACGTAATAACCGAAATCTGGATACTCAACGAAACTAACCGGAGCCTGAACGCTCAACGTAATATCCGGAGTCTGAATACTCAACGAAACTGACTGGAGCCTGAACGATCAACGTAATAACCGGAGTCTTGATACACAACGAAACTGACCGGAGCCTGAACGCTAAACGTAATAACCAGAGTCTGGATACCCAACGAAACTGACCGGAGCCTGAACGCTCAATGTAATAACCGGAGTCTGGATACCTAACGAAACTGACCGGAGCCAGAACTCTCAACGTAATAACCGGAGTCTGGATACCCAACAAAACTGACCGGAGCCTGAAAGCTCAACGTAAAAACCGGAGTCTGGATACCCAACGAAACTGACCAGAGCCTGAAGGCTCAACGTAATAACCGGAGTCTAGATACCCAACGAAACTGACCGGAGCCTGAACATTAAACGTAATAACCGGAGTCTGGATACCCAACGAAATTGACCGGAGTCTGGATGCCCAACGAAATTGAACGGAGCCTGAAGGCTCAACGTAATAACCGGAATCTGGATACTCAACGAAACTGACTAGAGCCTGAACGATCAACGTAATAACCGGAGTCTGGATACACAAGGAAATTGACCGGAGCCTGATCGCTCAACGTAATAACCGGAGTCTGGATACAAAACGAAACTGACCGGAGCCTGAACGCTTAACCTAATAACCGGAGTCTAGATACCCAACGAAACTGACCAGAGCCTAAACGCTCAACGTAATAACCGGAGTCTGGATACCCAACGAAACTGACCGGAGCCTGCTCGCTAAACGTAATAACCGGAGTCTGGATACCCAACAAAACTGACCAGAGCCTGAACGCTCAACTTAAATACCGGAGTCTGGATACCAAACAAAACTGATCGGAGCCTGAACGCTCAACGTAATAACCGAAGTCTGAATACCAAACGAAACTGACTGGAGCCTGAATGCTCAATGAAATAACTTGAGTCTGGATACCCAACGAAACTGACCGGAGCCTGAACGCTCAAAGTAATAACCGGATTCTGGATACCCAAAAAAATTGACCGGAGCCTGAACGCTCAATGTAAAAACCGGAGTCTGGATACCCAACAAAACTGACCGGAGCCTGAACGCTCAACGTAATAACCAGAGTCTGGATACACAACGAAACTGACCGGAGCCTGAACGCTCAACGTAATAACCAGAGTCTGGATACCCAACGAAACTGAACGGAGCCTGAACGCTCAACGTAATAACCGGAGTCTGGATACCCAACGAAACTGAACGGAGCCTGAACGCTCAACGTAATAACCGAAGTTTGGATACCCAATGAAACTGACCGGAGCCTGAATGCTCAACGTAATAACCGGAGTCAGGATACCAAACGAAATTGACCGGAGCATGAACGCTTAACGTAATAAGCTGAGTCTAGATACCGAACGAAACTGACCGAAGCCCGAACGCCTAATGTAATAACCAGAGTCTGGATATGCAACGAAACTGACCGGAGCCTGAACGCTCAACGTAATAACCAGAGTCTGGATACCCAACAAAACTGACCGGAGCCTGAACGCTCAACGTAATAACCGAAGTCTGAATACCAAACGAAACTGACCGGAGCCTGAACGCTCAACGTAATAACCGGAGTCTGGAAACCCAACGAAATTGACCGGAGCTTGAACGCTCACCGTAATAACCGGAATCTGGATACTCAAGGAAACTAACCGGAGCCTGAACGCTCAACGTAATAACCGGAGTCTGGATACCCAACGAAACTGACCGGAGCCTGAACGCTCAATGTAATAACCGAAGTCTGGATACCCAACGAAACTGACCGAAGCCTGAACCCTCAAAGTAATAACCGGAGTCTGGATACCCAACAAAACTGACCGGAGCCTGAACGCTCAACTTAAAAACCGGAGTCTGGATACCCAACGAAACTGACCAGAGCCTGAATGCTCAACGTAATAACCGGAGTCTGGATACCCAACGAAACTGACCGGAGCCTGAACGTTCAACGTAATAACCGGAGTCTGGATACCCAACGAAATTGACCGGAGCCTGAAGGCTCAACGTAATAACTGGAATCTGGATACTCAACGAAACAGACCGGAGCCTTAACGCTCAACGTAATAACCGGAGTCTGGATACCAAACGAAATTGACCGGAGCCTGAATGCTTAACGTAATAAGCTGAGTCTAGATACCGAACGAAACTGACCAGAGCCTGAACGCCTAACGTAATAACCAGAGTCTGGATATGCAACGAAACTGACCGGAGCCTGAACGCTCAACGTAATAACCGGAGTCTGGATACCCAATAAAACTGACCGGAGCCTGAACGCTCAACGTAATAACCGAAGTCTGGATACCAAACGAAACTGACCGGAGCCTGAACGCTCAATATAATAACCGGAGTCTGGATACCCAACGAAATTGACCGGAGCCTGAACGCTCAACGTAATAACCGGAGTCAGGATACCAAACGAAATTGACCGGAGCATGAACGCTTAACGTAATAAGCTGAGTCCAGATACCGAACGAAACTGACCGGAGCCTGAACGCCTAATGTAATAACCAGAGTCTGGATATGCAACGAAACTGACCGGAGCCTGAACGCTCAACGTAATAACCGAAGTCTGGATACCCAACAAAACTGACCGGAGCCTGAACGCTCAACGTAATAACCGAAGTCTGGTTACCAAACGAAACTGACCGGAGCCTGAACGCTCAACGTAATAACCGGAGTCTGGAAACCCAACGAAATTGACCGGAGCCTGAACGCTCACCGTAATAACCGGAATCTGGATACTCAACGAAACTAACCGGAGCCTGAATGCTCAACGTAATAACTGGAGTCTGGATACTCAACGAAACTGACTCGAGCCTGAACGATCGATGTAATAACCGGAGTCTGGATACATAACGAAACTGACCGGAGCCTGAACGCTCAACGTAATAACCGGAGTCTGGATACCCAACGAAACTGACCAGAGCCTGAATGCTTAATATAATAATCGAAGTCTGGATACCCAACAAAACTGACCGGAGCTTGAACCCTCAACGTAATAACCGGAGTCTGGATACCCAACAAAACTGACCGGAGCCTGAACGCTCAACTTAAAAACTGGAGTCTGGATACCCAACGAAACTGACCAGAGCCTGAATGCTCAACGTAATAACCGGAGTCTGGATACCCAACGAAACTGACCGGAGCCTGAACGTTCAACGTAATAACCGGAGTCCGGATACCCAACGAAATTGACCGGAGCCTGAAGGCTCAACGTAATAACCGGAATCTGGATACTCAACGAAACAGACCGGAGCCTTAACGCTCAACGTAATAACCGGAGTCTCGATACCAAACGAAATTGACCGGAGCCTGAACGCTTAACGTAATAAGCTGAGTCTAGATACCGAACGAAACTGACCGGAGCCTGAACGCCTAACGTAATAACCAGAGTCTGGATATGCAACGAAACTGACCGGAGCCTGAACGCTCAACGTAATAACCGGAGTCTGGATACCCAATAAAACTGACCGGAGCCTGAACGCTCAACGTAATAACCGAAGTCTGGATACCAAACGAAACTGACCGGAGCCTGAACGCTTAATATAATAACCGGAGTCTGGATACCCAACGAAATTGACCGGAGCCTGGACGCTCAACGTAATAACCAGAATCAGGATACTCAACGAAACTAACCGGAGCCTGAACGCTCAACGTAATAACCGGAGTCTGGATACTCAACGAAACTGAATGGAGCCTGAACGATCAATGTAATAACCGGAGTCTAGATACACAACGAAACTGACCGGAGCCTGAAGGCTCAACGTAATAACCGGAATCTGGATACTCAACGAAACTGACCGGAGCCTGAATGCTCAACGTAATAACCGGAGTCTGGATACCATACGAAATTGACCGGAGCCTGAACGCTTAACGTAATAAGCTGAGTCTAGATACCGAACGAAACTGACCGGAGCCTGAACGCCTAACGTAATAACCAGAGAATGGATATGCAACGAAACTGACCGGAGCCTGAACGCTCAACGTAATAATCGGAGTCTGGATACCCAACAAAACTGACCGGAGCCTGAAGGCTCAACGTAATAACCGAAGTGTAGATACCAAACGAAACTGACCAGAGCCTGAACGCTCAACGTAATCACCGGAGTCTGGATACCCAACGAAATTGACCAGAGCCTGAACGCTCAACGTAATAACCGGAGTCTGGATACTCAACGAAACTGACTGGAGCCAGAACGATCAATTTAATAACCGGAGTCTGGATACACAACGAAACTGACCGGAGCCTGAACGCTCAACGTAATAACCGGAGTCTTGATACCCAACGAAACTGACCGGTGCCTGAACGCTCAATGTAATAACCGGAGTCTGGATACCCAACGAAACTGACCGGAGCCTGAACCCTCAACGTAATAACCGGAATCTGGATACCCAACAAAACTGACCGGAGCCTGAACGCTCAACGTAAAAACCGGAGTCTGGATACCTAACGAAACTGACCGGAGCCTGAATGCTCAACGTAATAACCGGAGTCTGGATACCCAACGAAACTGATTGGAGCCTGAACGTTCAACGTAATAACCGGAGTCTGGATACTCAACGAAATTGACCGAAGCATGAAGGCTCAACGTAATAACCGGAATCTGGATACTCAACAAAACTGAATGGAGCCTGAACGCTCAACTTAATAAATGGAGTCTGGATACCCAATGAAACTGACCGGAGCCTGAACGCTCAACGTAATAACCGAAGTGTAGATACCAAACGAAACTGACCGGAGCCTGAACGCTCAACGTAATCACCGGAGTCTGGATACCCAACGAAATTGTCCGGAGCCTGAACGCTCAACGTAATAACCGGAGTCTGGATACTCAACGAAACTGACTGGAGCCAGAACGATCAATTTAATAACCGGAGTCTGGATACACAACGAAACTGACCGGAGCCTGAACGCTCAACGTAATAACCGGAGTCTTGATACCCAATGAAACTGACCGGTGCCTGAACGCTCAATGTAATAACCGGAGTCTGGATACCCAACGAAACTGACCGGAGCCTGAACCCTCAACGTAATAACCAGAATCTGGATACCCAACAAAACTGACCGGAGCCTGAACGCTTAACGTAAAAACCGGAGTCTGGATACCTAACGAAACTGACCGGAGCCTGAATGCTCAACGTAATAACCGGAGTCTGGATACCCAACGAAACTGACTGGAGCCTGAACGTTCAACGTAATAACCGGAGTCTGGATACTCAACGGAATTGACCGGAGCCTGAAGGCTCAACGTAATAACCGGAATCTGGATACTCAACAAAACTGACCGGAGCCTGAACGCTCAACTTAATAACCGGAGTCTGGATACCCAATGAAACTGACCGGAGCCTGAACGCTCAACATAATAACCGGAGTCTGGATACCCAACAAAACTGACCGGAGCCTGAACGCTCAACGTAAAAACCGGAGTCTGGATACCCAACGAAACTGACCGTAGCCTGAACGCTCAACGTAATAACCGGAGTCTGAATACCCAACGAAACTGACCGGAGCCTGAACGGTCAACGTAATAACCGGAGTCTGGATACCCAACGAAACAGACCGGAGCCTGAACGCTCAACGTAATAACCGGAGTCTGGATACCTAACGAAATTGACCGGAGCCTGAAGGCTCAACGTAATAACCGGAATCTGGATACACAACGAAACTGACCGGAGCCTGAACGCTCAACGTAATAACCGGAGTCTGGATACTCAATGAAACTGACTGGAGCCTGAACGATCAACGCAATAACCGGTGTCTGGATACACAACGAAATTGACCAGAGCCTGATCGCTCAGCGTAATAACCGGAGTCTGGATACACAACGAAACTGACCGGAGCCTGATCGCTCAACGTAATAACCGGATTCTAGATACCCAACAAAACTGACCGGAGCCTAAATGCTCAATGTAAAAACCGGAGTCTAGATACCCAACGAAACTGACCGGAGCCTGAACGCTCAACATAATAACGAGCGTCTGGATAAACAACGAAACTGACCGAAGCCTGAACGCTCAACGTAATAACCAGAGTCTGGATACCCAACGAAACTGAACGGAGCCTGAACGCTCAACGTAATAACCGGAGTCTAGATACTCAATGAAACTGACCGGACCCCGAACGCACAACGTAATAACTGGAGTCTGGATGCTCAACGAAAATGACTGGAGCCTGAACGCTCAACGTAATAACCGGAGTCTGGATACCCAACGAAACTGACCGGAGCCTGAATGCTCAAGATAATAACCGAAGTCTGGATATCCAATGAAACTGGCCGGAGCC
The DNA here is from genome assembly GCA_963859935.3 of Lathyrus sativus. Lineage (NCBI taxonomy): Eukaryota > Viridiplantae > Streptophyta > Magnoliopsida > Fabales > Fabaceae > Lathyrus > Lathyrus sativus. Next base: position 20,056 of record CAWUDS030000671.1, on the reverse strand, counting down.
TGAACGCTCAACGTAATAACCGGAGTCAGGATACCAAACGAAATTGACTGGAGCCTGAACGCTTAAAATAATAACCGGAGTCTAGATACCGAACAAAACTGACCGGAGCCTGAACGCCTAACGTAATAACAAGAGTCTGGATATGCAACGAAAATAACCAGACCCTGAATGCTCAACGTAATAACCGGAGTCTGGATACCCAACAAAACTGACCGGAGCCTGAACGTTCAACTTAATAACCGAAGTCTGGATACCAAACGAAACGGACCGGAGCCTGAACGCTCAACGTAATAACCGGAGTCTGGATACCTAACGAAATTGACCGGAGCCTGAACGCTCAACATAATAACCGGAGTCTGGATACCCAACAAAACTGACCGGAGCCTGAACGCTCAACTTAAAAACCGGAGTCTGGATACCCAACGAAACTGACCAGAGCCTGAATGCTCAACGTAATAACCGGAGTCTGGATACCCAACAAAACTGACCGGAGCCTGAACGTTCAACATAATAACCGGAGTCTAGATACCCAACGAAATTGACCGGAGCCTGAAGGCTCAACGTAATAACCAGAATCTGGATATTCAACGAAACAGACCGGAGCCTTAACACTCAACGTAATAACCGGAGTCTGGATACCAAACGAAATTGACCGGAGCCTGAACGCTTAACGTAATAAGTTGAGTCTAGATACCGAACTAAACTGACCGGAGCCTGAACGTTTAACGTAATAACCAGAGTCTGGATATGAAACGAAACTGACCGGAGCCTGAACGCTCAACGTAATAACCGGAGTCTGGATACCCAATAAAACTGACCGGAGCCTGAACGCTCAACGTAATAACCGAAGTCTGGATACCAAACGAAACTGACCGGAGCCTGAACGCTCAACATAATAACCGGAGTCTGGATACCCAACGAAATTGACCAGAGCCTGAACACTCAACGTAATAACTGGAATCTGGATACTCAACGAAACTAACCGGAGCCTGAACGCTCAACGTAATAACCAGAGTCAGGATACCAAACGAAATTGACCGGAGCATGAACGCTTAACGTAATAAGCTGAGTCTAGATACCGAACGAAACTGACCGGAGCCTGAACGCCTAATGTAATAACCAGAGTCTGGATATGCAACGAAATTGACCGGAGCCTGAACGCTCAACGTAATAACCAGAGTCTGGATACCCAACAAAACTGACCGAAGCCTGAACGCTCAACGTAATAACCGAAGTCTGGATACCAAACGAAACTGACCGGAGCCTGAACGCTCAATGTAATAACCGGAGTCTGGAAACCCAACGAAATTAACCGGAGCCTGAACGCTCACCGTAATAACCGGAATCTGGATACTCAACGAAACTAACCGGAGCCTGAACGCTCAACGTAATAACTGGAGTCTGGATACTCAATGAAACTGACTCGAGCCTGAACGATCGATGTAATAACCAGAGTCTGGATACACAACGAAACTGACCGGAGCCTGAACGCTCAACGTAATAACCGAAGTCTGGATACCCAACGAAACTGACCGGAGCCTGAACGCTCAATGTAATAACCGAAGTCTGGATACCCAACGAAACTGACCGGAGCCTGAACCCTCAACGTAATAACCGGAGTCTGGTTACCCAACAAAACTGACCGGAGTCTGAACGCTCAACTTAAAAACCGGAGTCTGGATACCCAACGAAACTGACCAGAGCCTGAATGCTCAACGTAATAACCAGAGTCTGGATACCCAACGAAACTAACCGGAGCCTGAACGTTCAACGTAATAACCGGAGTCTGGATACCCAACGAAATTGACCGGAGCCTGAAGGCTCAACGTAATAACCGGAATCTGGATACTCAACGAAACAGACCGGAGCCTTAACGCTCAACGTAATAACCGGAGTCTGGATACCAAACGAAATTGACCGGAGCCTGAACGCTTAACGTAATAAGCTGAGTCTAGATACCGAACGAAACTGACCGGAGCCTGAACGCCTAACGTAATAACCAGAGTCTGGATATGCAACGAAACTGACCGGAGCCTGAACGCTCAACGTAATAACTGGAGTCTGGATACCCAATAAAACTGACCGGAGCCTGAACGCTCAACGTAATAACCGAAGTCTGGATACCAAACGAAACTGACCGGAGCCTGAACGCTCAACATAATAACCGGAGTCTGGATACCCAACGAAATTGGCCGGAGCCTGAACGCTCAACGTAATAACCGGAATCTGGATACTCAACGAAACTAACCGGAGCCTGAACGCTCAACGTAACAACCGGAGTCTGGATACTCAACGAAACTGAATGGAGCCTGAACGATCAATGTAATAATCGGAGTCTGGATACCTAACGAAACTGACCGGAGTCTGAAGGCTCAACGTAATAACCGGAATCTGGATACTCAACGAAACTGACCGGAGCCTGAACGCTCAACGTAATAACCGGAGTCTGGATACCAAACGAAATTGACCGGAGCCTGAACGCTTAACGTAATAAGCTGAGTCTAGATACCGAACGAAACTGACCGGAGCCTGAACGCCTAACGTAATAACCAGAGTCTGGATATGCAACGAAACTGACCGGATCCTGAACTCTCAACGTAATAATCGGAGTCTAGATACCCAACAAAACTGACCGGAGCCTGAACGCTCAACGTAATAACCGAAGTGTAGATACCAAACGAAACTGACCGGAGCCAGAACGCTAAACGTAATCACCGGAGTCTGGATACCCAACGAAATTGACCGGAGCCTGAACGCCCAACGTAATAACCGGAGTCTGGATACTCAACGAAACTGACTGGAGCCAGAACGATCAATTTAATAACCGGAGTCTGGATACACAACGAAACTGACCGGAGCCTGAACGCTCAACGTAATAACCGGAGTCTTGATACCCAACGAAACTGACCGGTGCCTGAACGCTCAATGTAATAACCGGAGTCTGGATACCCGACGAAACTGCTCGGAGCCTGAACCCTCAACGTAATAACCGGAATCTGGATACCTAACAAAACTGACCGGAGCCTGAACGCTCAACGTAAAAACCGGAGTCTGGATACCTAACGAAACTGACCGGAGCCTGAATGCTCAACGTAATAACCGGAGTCTGGATACCCAACGAAACTGACCGGAGCCTGAACGCTAAACGTAATAACCGGAGTATGGATACCCAACGAAATTGACCGGAGCCTGAAGGCTCAACGTAATAACCGGAATCTGGATACACAACGAAACTGACCGGAGCCTGAACGCTCAACGTAATAACCGGCGTTTGGATACTCAACGAAACTGACTGGGGCCTGAACGATCAACGCAATAACCGGTGTCTGGATACACAACGAAATTGACCGGAGCCTGATCGCTCAGCGTAATAACCAGAGTCTGGATACACAACGAAACTGACCGGAGCCTGATCCCTCAAAGTAATAACCGGATTCTAGATACCCAACAAAACTGACCAGAGCCTGAAAGCTCAATGTAAAAACCGGAGTCTAGATACCCAACGAAACTGACCGGAGCCTGAACGCTCAATATAATAACGAGAGTCTGGATAAACAACGAAACTGACCGGAGCCTGAACGCTCAACGTAATAACCGGAGTCTGGATACCCAACGAAACTGAACGGAGCCTGAACGCTCAACGTAATAACCGGAGTCTAGATACTCAATGAAACTGACCGGACCCCGAACGCACAACGTAATAACTGGAGTGTGGATGCTCAACAAAAATGACTGGAGCCTGAACGCTCAACGTAATAACCGGAGTCTGGATACACAACGAAACTGACCGGAGCCTGAATGCTCAAGATAATAACCGAAGTCTGGATACCCAATGAAACTGACCGGAGCCTGAATGCTCAACGTAATAACCGGAGTCAGGATACCAAACGAAATTGACCAGAGCCTGAACGCTTAGAATAATAACCGGAGTCTAGATACCGAACAAAACTGACCGGAGCCTGAACGCCTAACGTAATAACCAGAGTCTGGATATGCAACGAAAATGACCAGACCCTGAATGCTCAACGTAATAACCGGAGTCTGGATACCCAACAAAACTGACTGGAGCCTGAACGTTCAACTTAACAACCGAAGTTTGGATACCAAACAAAATGGACCGGAGCCTGAACGCTCAACGTAATAACCGGAGTCTGAATACCTAACGAAATTAACCGGAGCCTGAACGCTCAACATAATAACCGGAGTCTGGATACCCAACAAAATTGACCGGAGCCTGAACGCTAAACTTAAAAACCGGAGTCTGGATACCCAACGAAACTGACCAGAGCCTGAATGCTCAACGTAATAACCGGAGTCTGGATACTCAACGAAACTGACTGGAGCCAGAACGATCAATTTAATAACCGGAGTCTGGATACACAACGAAACTGACCGGAGCCTGAACGCTCAACGTAATAACCGGAGTCTTGATACCCAACGAAACTGACCGGTGCCTGAACGCTCAATGTAATAACCGGAGTCTGGATACCCAACGAAACTGACCGGAGCCTGAACCCTCAACGTAATAACCGAAATCTGGATACCCAACAAAACTGACCGGAGCCTGAACGCTTAACGTAAAAACCGGAGTCTGGATACCTAACGAAACTGACCGGAGCCTGAATGCTCAACGTAATAACCGGAGTCTGGATACCCAACGAAACTGACTGGAGCCTGAACGTTCAACGTAATAACCGGAGTCTGGATACTCAACGAAATTGACCGGAGCCTGAAGGCTCAACGTAATAACCGGAATCTGGATACTCAACAAAACTGACCGGAGCCTGAACGCTCAACTTAATAACCGGAGTCTGGATACCCAATGAAACTGACCGGAGCCTGAACGCTCAACATAATAACCGGAGTCTGGATACCCAACAAAACTGACCGGAGCCTGAACGCTCAACGTAAAAACCGGAGTCTGGATACCCAACGAAACTGACCGTAGCCTGAACGCTCAACGTAATAACCGGAGTCTGAATACCCAACGAAACTGACCGGAGCCTGAACGGTCAACGTAATAACCGGAGTCTGGATACCCAACGAAACAGACCGGAGCCTGAACGCTCAACGTAATAACCGGAGTCTGGATACCTAACGAAATTGACCGGAGCCTGAAGGCTCAACGTAATAACCGGAATCTGGATACACAACGAAACTGACCGGAGCCTGAACGCTCAACGTAATAACCGGAGTCTGGATACTCAATGAAACTGACTGGAGCCTGAACGATCAACGCAATAACCGGTGTCTGGATACACAACAAAATTGACCAGAGCCTGATCGCTCAGCGTAATAACCGGAGTCTGGATACACAACGAAACTGACCGGAGCCTGATCGCTCAACGTAATAACCGGATTCTAGATACCCAACAAAACTGACCGGAGCCTAAATGCTCAATGTAAAAACCGGAGTCTAGATACCCAACGAAACTGACCGGAGCCTGAACGCTCAACATAATAACGAGCGTCTGGATAAACAACGAAACTGACCGAAGCCTGAACGCTCAACGTAATAACCGGAGTCTGGATACCCAACGAAACTGAACGGAGCCTGAACGCTCAACGTAATAACCGGAGTCTAGATACTCAATGAAACTGACCGGACCCCGAACGCACAACGTAATAACTGGAGTCTGGATGCTCAACGAAAATGACTGGAGCCTGAACGCTCAACGTAATAACCGGAGTCTGGATACCCAACGAAACTGACCGGAGCCTGAATGCTCAAGATAATAACCGAAGTCTGGATATCCAATGAAACTGGCCGGAGCCTGAACGCTCAACGTAATAACCGGAGTCAGGCTACCAAACGAAATTGACCGGAGCCTGAACGCTTAAAATAATAACCGGAGTCTAGATACCGAACAAAACTGACCGGAGCCTGAACGCCTAACGTAATAACCAGAGTCTGGATATGCAACGAAAATAACCAGACCCTGAATGCTCAACGTAATAACCGGAGTCTGGATACCCAACAAAACTGACCGGAGCCTGAACGTTCAACTTAATAACCGAAGTCTGGATACCAAACGAAACGGACCGGAGCCTGAACGCTCAACGTAATAACCGGAGTCTGGATACCTAACGAAATTGACCGGAGCCTGAACGCTCAACATAATAACCGGAGTCTGGATACCCAACAAAACTGACCGGAGCCTGAACGCTCAACTTAAAAACCGGAGTCTGGATACCCAACGAAACTGACCAGAGCCTGAATGCTCAACGTAATAACCGGAGTCTGGATACCCAACAAAACTGACCGGAGCCTGAACGTTCAACATAATAACCGGAGTCTAGATACCCAACGAAATTGACCGGAGCCTGAAGGCTCAACGTAATAACCAGAATCTGGATACTCAACGAAACAGACCGGAGCCTTAACACTCAACGTAATAACCGGAGTCTGGATACCAAACGAAATTGACCGGAGCCTGAACGCTTAACGTAATAAGTTGAGTCTAGATACCGAACTAAACTGACCGGAGCCTGAACGTTTAACGTAATAACCAGAGTCTGGATATGCAACGAAACTGACCGGAGCCTGAACGCTCAACGTAATAACCGGAGTCTGGATACCCAATAAAACTGACCGGAGCCTGAACGCTCAACGTAATAACCGAAGTCTGGATACCAAACGAAACTGACCGGAGCCTGAACGCTCAACATAATAACCGGAGTCTGGATACCCAACGAAATTGACCAGAGCCTGAACACTCAACGTAATAACCGGAATCTGGATACTCAACGAAACTAACCGGAGCCTGAACGCTCAACGTAATAACCAGAGTCAGGATACCAAACGAAATTGACCGGAGCATGAACGCTTAACGTAATAAGCTGAGTCTAGATACCGAACGAAACTGACCGGAGCCTGAACGCCTAATGTAATAACCAGAGTCTGGATATGCAACGAAATTGACCGGAGCCTGAACGCTCAACGTAATAACCAGAGTCTGGATACCCAACAAAACTGACCGAAGCCTGAACGCTCAACGTAATAACCGAAGTCTGGATACCAAACGAAACTGACCGGAGCCTGAACGCTCAATGTAATAACCGGAGTCTGGAAACCCAACGAAATTGACCGGAGCCTGAACGCTCACCGTAATAACCGGAATCTGGATACTCAACGAAACTAACCGGAGTCTGAACGCTCAACGTAATAACTGGAGTCTGGATACTCAACGAAACTGACTCGAGCCTGAACGATCGATGTAATAACCAGAGTCTGGATACACAACGAAACTGACCGGAGCCTGAACGCTCAACGTAATAACCGAAGTCTGGATACCCAACGAAACTGACCGGAGCCTGAACGCTCAATGTAATAACCGAAGTCTGGATACCCAACGAAACTGACCGGAGCCTGAACCCTCAACGTAATAACCGGAGTCTGGTTACCCAACAAAACTGACCGGAGTCTGAACGCTCAACTTAAAAACCGGAGTCTGGATACCCAACGAAACTGACCAGAGCCTGAATGCTCAACGTAATAACCAGAGTCTGGATACCCAACGAAACTAACCGGAGCCTGAACGTTCAACGTAATAACCGGAGTCTGGATACCCGACGAAATTGACCGGAGCCTGAAGGCTCAACGTAATAACCGGAATCTGGATACTCAACGAAACAGACCGGAGCCTTAACGCTCAACGTAATAACCGGAGTCTGGATACCAAACGAAATTGACCGGAGCCTGAACGCTTAACGTAATAAGCTGAGTCTAGATACCGAACGAAACTGACCGGAGCCTGAACGCCTAACGTAATAACCAGAGTCTGGATATGCAACGAAACTGACCGGAGCCTGAACGCTCAATGTAATAACCGGAGTCTGGATACCCAATAAAACTGACCGGAGCCTGAACGCTCAACGTAATAACCGAAGTCTGGATACCAAACGAAACTGACCGGAGCCTGAACGCTCAACATAATAACCGGAGTCTGGATACCCAACGAAATTGGCCGGAGCCTGAACGCTCAACGTAATAACCGGAATCTGGATACTCAACGAAACTAACCGGAGCCTGAACGCTCAACGTAACAACCGGAGTCTGGATACTCAACGAAACTGAATGGAGCCTGAACGATCAATGTAATAATCGGAGTCTGGATACCTAACGAAACTGACCGGAGTCTGAAGGCTCAACGTAATAACCGGAATCTGGATACTCAACGAAACTGACCGGAGCCTGAACGCTCAACGTAATAACCGGAGTCTGGATACCAAACGAAATTGACCGGAGCCTGAACGCTTAACGTAATAAGCTGAGTCTAGATACCGAACGAAACTGACCGGAGCCTGAACGCCTAACGTAATAACCAGAGTCTGGATATGCAACGAAACTGACCGGATCCTGAACGCTCAACGTAATAATCGGAGTCTAGATACCCAACAAAACTGACCGGAGCCTGAACGCTCAACGTAATAACCGAAGTGTAGATACCAAACGAAACTGACCGGAGCCAGAACGCTAAACGTAATCACCGGAGTCTGGATACCCAACGAAATTGACCGGAGCCTGAACGCTCAACGTAATAACCGGAGTCTGGATACTCAACGAAACTGACTGGAGCCAGAACGATCAATTTAATAACCGGAGTCTGGATACACAACGAAACTGACCGGAGCCTGAACGCTCAACGTAATAACCGGAGTCTTGATACCCAACGAAACTGACCGGTGCCTGAACGCTCAATGTAATAACCGGAGTCTGGATACCCGACGAAACTGCTCGGAGCCTGAACCCTCAACGTAATAACCGGAATCTGGATACCCAACAAAACTGACTGGAGCCTGAACGCTCAACGTAAAAACCGGAGTCTGGATACCTAACGAAACTGACCGGAGCCTGAATGCTCAATGTAATAACCGGAGTCTGGATACCCAACGAAACTGACCGGAGCCTGAACGCTAAACGTAATAACCGGAGTATGGATACCCAACGAAATTGACCGGAGCCTGAAGGCTCAACGTAATAACCGGAATCTGGATACACAACGAAACTGACCGGAGCCTGAACGCTCAACGTAATAACCGGCGTTTGGATACTCAACGAAACTGACTGGGGCCTGAACGATCAACGCAATAACCGGTGTCTGGATACACAACGAAATTGACCGGAGCCTGATCGCTCAGCGTAATAACCAGAGTCTGGATACACAACGAAACTGACCGGAGCCTGATCCCTCAAAGTAATAACCGGATTCTAGATACCCAACAAAACTGACCAGAGCCTGAATGCTCAATGTAAAAACAGGAGTCTAGATACCCAACGAAACTGACCGGAGCCTGAACGCTCAATATAATAACGAGAGTCTGGATAAACAACGAAACTGACCGGAGCCTGAACGCTCAACGTAATAACCGGAGTCTGGATACCCAACGAAACTGAACGGAGCCTGAACGCTCAACGTAATAACCGGAGTCTAGATACTCAATGAAACTGACCGGACCCCGAACGCACAACGTAATAACTGGAGTGTGGATGCTCAACAAAAATGACTGGAGCCTGAACGCTCAACGTAATAACCGGAGTCTGGATACACAATGAAACTGACCGGAGCCTGAATGCTCAAGATAATAACCGAAGTCTGGATACCCAATGAAACTGACCGGAGCCTGAATGCTCAACGTAATAACCGGAGTCAGGATACCAAACGAAATTGACCAGAGCCTGAACGCTTAGAATAATAACCGGAGTCTAGATACCGAACAAAACTGACCGGAGCCTGAACGCCTAACGTAATAACCAGAGTCTGGATATGCAACGAAAATGACCAGACCCTGAATGCTCAACGTAATAACCGGAGTCTGGATACCCAACAAAACTGACCGGAGCCTGAACGTTCAACTTAACAACCGAAGTTTGGATACCAAACAAAATGGACCGGAGCCTGAACGCTCAACGTAATAACCGGAGTCTGAATACCTAACGAAATTAACCGGAGCCTGAACGCTCAACATAATAACCGGAGTCTGGATACCCAACAAAATTGACCGGAGCCTGAACGCTCAACTTAAAAACCGGAGTCTGGATACCCAACGAAACTGACCAGAGCCTGAATGCTCAACGTAATAACCGGAGTCTGGATACTCAACGAAACTGACTGGAGCCAGAACGATCAATTTAATAACCGGAGTCTGGATACACAACGAAACTGACCGGAGCCTGAACGCTCAACGTAATAACCGGAGTCTTGATACCCAACGAAACTGACCGGTGCCTGAACGCTCAATGTAATAACCGGAGTCTGGATACCCAACGAAACTGACCGGAGCCTGAACCCTCAACGTAATAACCGGAATCTGGATACCCAACAAAACTGACCGGAGCCTGAACGCTTAACGTAAAAACCGGAGTCTGGATACCTAACGAAACTGACCGGAGCCTGAATGCTCAACGTAATAACCGGAGTCTGGATACCCAACGAAACTGACTGGAGCCTGAACGTTCAACGTAATAACCGGAGTCTGGATACTCAACGAAATTGACCGGAGCCTGAAGGCTCAACGTAATAACCGGAATCTGGATACTCAACAAAACTGACCGGAGCCTGAACGCTCAACTTAATAACCGGAGTCTGGATACCCAATGAAACTGACCGGAGCCTGAACGCTCAACATAATAACCGGAGTCTGGATACCCAACAAAACTGACCGGAGCCTGAACGCTCAACGTAAAAACCGGAGTCTGGATACCCAACGAAACTGACCGTAGCCTGAACGCTCAACGTAATAACCGGAGTCTGAATACCCAACGAAACTGACCGGAGCCTGAACGGTCAACGTAATAACCGGAGTCTGGATACCCAACGAAACAGACCGGAGCCTGAACGCTCAACGTAATAACCGGAGTCTGGATACCTAACGAAATTGACCGGAGCCTGAAGGCTCAACGTAATAACCGGAATCTGGATACACAACGAAACTGACCGGAGCCTGAACGCTCAACGTAATAACCGGAGTCTGGATACTCAATGAAACTGACTGGAGCCTGAACGATCAACGCAATAACCGGTGTCTGGATACACAACGAAATTGACCAGAGCCTGATCGCTCAGCGTAATAACCGGAGTCTGGATACACAACGAAACTGACCGGAGCCTGATCGCTCAACGTAATAACCGGATTCTAGATACCCAACAAAACTGACCGGAGCCTAAATGCTCAATGTAAAAACCGGAGTCTAGATACCCAACGAAACTGACCGGAGCCTGAACGCTCAACATAATAACGAGCGTCTGGATAAACAACGAAACTGACCGAAGCCTGAACGCTCAACGTAATAACCGGAGTCTGGATACCCAACGAAACTGAACGGAGCCTGAACGCTCAACGTAATAACCGGAGTCTAGATACTCAATGAAACTGACCGGACCCCGAACGCACAACGTAATAACTGGAGTCTGGATGCTCAACGAAAATGACTGGAGCCTGAACGCTCAACGTAATAACCGGAGTCTGGATACCCAACGAAACTGACCGGAGCCTGAATGCTCAAGATAATAACCGGAATCTGGATACTCAACGAAACAGACCGGAGCCTTAACGCTCAACGTAATAACCGGAGTCTGGATACCAAACGAAATTGACCGGAGCCTGAACGCTTAACGTAATAAGCTGAGTCTAGATACCGAACGAAACTGACCGGAGCCTGAACGCCTAACGTAATAACCAGAGTCTGGATATGCAACGAAACTGACCGGAGCCTGAACGCTCAATGTAATAACCGGAGTCTGGATACCCAATAAAACTGACCGGAGCCTGAACGCTCAACGTAATAACCGAAGTCTGGATACCAAACGAAACTGACCGGAGCCTGAACGCTCAACATAATAACCGGAGTCTGGATACCCAACGAAATTGGCCGGAGCCTGAACGCTCAACGTAATAACCGGAATCTGGATACTCAACGAAACTAACCGGAGCCTGAACGCTCAACGTAACAACCGGAGTCTGGATACTCAACGAAACTGAATGGAGCCTGAACGATCAATGTAATAATCAGAGTCTGGATACCTAACGAAACTGACCGGAGTCTGAAGGCTCAACGTAATAACCGGAATCTGGATACTCAACGAAACTGACCGGAGCCTGAACGCTCAACGTAATAACCGGAGTCTGGATACCAAACGAAATTGACCGGAGCCTGAACGCTTAACGTAATAAGCTGAGTCTAGATACCGAACGAAACTGACCGGAGCCTGAACGCCTAACGTAATAACCAGAGTCTGGATATGCAACGAAACTGACCGGATCCTGAACGCTCAACGTAATAATCGGAGTCTAGATACCCAACAAAACTGACCGGAGCCTGAACGCTCAACGTAATAACCGAAGTGTAGATACCAAACGAAACTGACCGGAGCCAGAACGCTAAACGTAATCACCGGAGTCTGGATACCCAACGAAATTGACCGGAGCCTGAACGCTCAACGTAATAACCGGAGTCTGGATACTCAACGAAACTAACTGGAGCCAGAACGATCAATTTAATAACCGGAGTCTGGATACACAACGAAACTGACCGGAGCCTGAACGCTCAACGTAATAACCGGAGTCTTGATACCCAACGAAACTGACCGGTGCCTGAACGCTCAATGTAATAACCGGAGTCTGGATACCCGACGAAACTGCTCGGAGCCTGAACCCTCAACGTAATAACCGGAATCTGGATACCCAACAAAACTGACCGGAGCCTGAACGCTCAACGTAAAAACCGGAGTCTGGATACCTAACGAAACTGACCGGAGCCTGAATGCTCAACGTAATAACCGGAGTCTGGATACCCAACGAAACTGACCGGAGCCTGAACGCTAAACGTAATAACCGGAGTATGGATACCCAACGAAATTGACCGGAGCCTGAAGGCTCAACGTAATAACCGGAATCTGGATACACAACGAAACTGACCGGAGCCTGAACGCTCAACGTAATAACCGGCGTTTGGATACTCAACGAAACTGACTGGGGCCTGAACGATCAACGCAATAACCGGTGTCTGGATACACAACGAAATTGACCGGAGCCTGATCGCTCAGCGTAATAACCAGAGTCTGGATACACAACGAAACTGACCGGAGCCTGATCCCTCAAAGTAATAACCGGATTCTAGATACCCAACAAAACTGACCAGAGCCTGAACGCTCAATGTAAAAACCGGAGTCTAGATACCCAACGAAACTGACCGGAGCCTGAACGCTCAATATAATAACGAGAGTCTGGATAAACAACGAAACTGACCGGAGCCTGAACGCTCAACGTAATAACCGGAGTCTGGATACCCAACGAAACTGAACGGAGCCTGAACGCTCAACGTAATAACCGGAGTCTAGATACTCAATGAAACTGACCGGACCCCGAACGCACAACGTAATAACTGGAGTGTGGATGCTCAACAAAAATGACTGGAGCCTGAACGCTCAACGTAATAACCGGAGTCTGGATACACAACGAAACTGACCGGAGCCTGAATGCTCAAGATAATAACCGAAGTCTGGATACCCAATGAAACTGACCGGAGCCTGAATGCTCAACGTAATAACCGGAGTCAGGATACCAAACGAAATTGACCAGAGCCTGAACGCTTAAAATAATAACCGGAGTCTAGATACCGAACAAAACTGACCGGAGCCTGAACGCCTAACGTAATAACCAGAGTCTGGATATGCAACGAAAATGACCAGACCCTGAATGCTCAACGTAATAACCGGAGTCTGGATACCCAACAAAACTGACCGGAGCCTGAACGTTCAACTTAATAACCGAAGTTTGGATACCAAACAAAATGGACCGGAGCCTGAACGCTCAACGTAATAACCGGAGTCTGAATACCTAACGAAATTAACCGGAGCCTGAACGCTCAACATAATAACCGGAGTCTGGATACCCAACAAAATTGACCGGAGCCTGAACGCTCAACTTAAAAACCGGAGTCTGGATACCCAACGAAACTGACCAGAGCCTGAATGCTCAATGTAATAACCGGAGTCTGGATACCCAACGAAACTGACCGGAGCCTGAATGTTCAACGTAATAACCGGAGTCTGGATACCAAACAAAATGGACCGGAGCCTGAACGCTCAACGTAATAACCGGAGTCTGGATACCTAACGAAATTAACCGGAGCCTGAACGCTCAACATAATAACCGGAGTCTGGATACCCAACAAAACTGACCGGAGCCTGAACGCTCAACTTAAAAACCGGAGTATGGATACCCAACGAAACTGACCAGTGCCTGAATGCTCAACGTAATAACCGGAGTCTGGATACCCAACGAAACTTACCGGAGCCTGAACGTTCAACGTAATAACCGGAGTCTGGATACCCAACGAAATTGACCGAAGCCTGAAGGCTCAACGTAATAACCGGAATCTGGATACTCAACGAAACAGACCGGAGCCTTAATGCTCAACGTAATAACCGGAGTCTGGATACCAAACGAAATTTACCGGAGCCTGAATGCTTAACCTAATAAGCTGAGTCTAGATACCGAACTAAACTGACCAGAGCCTAAACGCCTAACGCAATAACCAGAGTCTGGATATGCAACGAAACTGACCGGAGCCTGAACGCTCAACGTAATAACCGGAGTCTGGATACCCAATAAAACTGACCGGAGCCTGAACGCTCTACGTAATAACCGAAGTCTGGATACCAAACGAAACTGACCGGAGCCTGAACGCTCAACATAATAACCGGAGTCTGGATACCCAACGAAATTGACCGGAGCCTGAACGCTCAACGTAATAACCGGAATCTGGATACTCAACGAAACTAACCGGAGCCTGAACGCTCAACGTAATAACCGGAGTCAGGATACCAAACGAAATTGACCGGAGCATGAACGCTTAACGTAATAAGCTGAGTCTAGATACCGAACGAAACTGACCGGAGCCTGAACGCCTAATGTAATAACCAGAGTCTGGATATGCAACGAAATTGACCGGAGCCTGAACGCTCAACGTAATAACCAGAGTCTGGATACCCAACAAAACTGACCGGAGCCTGAACGCTCAACGTAATAACCGAAGTCTGGATACCAAACGAAACTGACCGGAGCCTGAACGCTCAACGTAATAACCGGAGTCTGGAAACCCAACGAAATTGACCGGAGCCTGAACGCTCACCGTAATAACCGGAATCTGGATACTCAACGAAACTAACCGGAGCCTAAACGCTCAACGTAATAACTGGAGTCTGGATACTCAACGAAACTGACTCGAGCCTGAACGATCGATGTAATAACCGGAGTCTGGATACACAACGAAACTGACCGGAGCCTGAACGCTCAACGTAATAACCGAAGTCTGGATACCCAACGAAACTGACCGGAGCCTGAACGCTCAATGTAATAACCGAAGTCTGGATACCCACCGAAACTGACCGGAGCCTGAACCCTCAACGTAATAACCGGAGTCTGGTTACCCAACAAAACTGACCGGAGCCTGAACGCTCAACTTAAAAACCGGAGTCTGGATACCCAACGAAACTGACCAGAGCCTGAATGCTCAACGTAATAACCGGAGTCTGGATACCCAACGAAACTAACCGAAGCCTGAACGTTCAACGTAATAACCGGAGTCTGGATACCCAACGAAATTGACCGGAGCCTGAAGGCTCAACGTAATAACCGGAATCTGGATACTCAACGAAACAGACCGGAGCCTTAACGCTCAACGTAATAACCGGAGTCTGGATACCAAACGAAATTGACCGGAGCCTGAACGCTTAACGTAATAAGCTGAGTCTAGATACCGAACGAAACTGACCGGAGCCTGAACGCCTAACGTAATAACCAGAGTCTGGATATGCAACGAAACTGACCGGAGCCTGAACGCTCAACGTAATAACCGGAGTCTGGATACCCAATAAAACTGACCGGAGCCTGAACGCTCAACGTAATAACCGAAGTCTGGATACCAAACGAAACTGACCGGAGCCTGAACGCTCAACATAATAACCGGAGTCTGGATACCCAACGAAATTGGCCGGAGCCTGAACGCTCAACGTAATAACCGGAATCTGGATACTCAACGAAACTAACCGGAGCCTGAACGCTCAACGTAATAACCAGAGTCTGGATACTCAACGAAACTGAATGGAGCCTGAACGATCAATGTAATAATCGGAGTCTGGATACCTAACGAAACTGACCGGAGTCTGAAGGCTCAACGTAATAACCGGAATCTGGATACTCAACGAAACTGACCAGAGCCTGAACGCTCAACATAATAACCGGAGTCTGGATACCAAACGAAATTGACCGGAGCCTGAACGCTTAACGTAATAAGCTGAGTCTAGATACCGAACGAAACTGACCGGAGCCTGAACGCCTAACGTAATAACCAGAGTCTGGATATGCAACGAAACTGACTTGATCCTGAACGCTCAACGTAATAATCGGAGTCTAGATACCCAACAAAACTGACCGGAGCCTGAACGCTCAAAGTAATAACCGAAGTGTAGATACCAAACGAAACTGACCGGAGCCAGAACGCTAAATGTAATCACCGGAGTCTGGATACCCAACGAAATTGACCGGAGCCTGAACGCTCAACGTAATAACCGGAGTCTGGATACTCAACGAAACTGACTGGAGCCAGAACGATCAATTTAATAACCGAAGTCTGGATACACAACGAAACTGACCGGAGCCTGAACGCTCAACGTAATAACCGGAGTCTTGATACCCAACGAAACTGACCGGTGCCTGAACGCTCAATGTAATAACCGGAGTCTGGATACCCGACGAAACTGCTCGGAGCCTGAACCCTCAACGTAATAACCGGAATCTGGATACCCAACAAAACTGACCGGAGCCTGAACGCTCAACGTAAAAACCGGAGTCTGGATACCTAACGAAACTGACCGGAGCCTGAATGCTCAACGTAATAACCGGAGTCTGGATACCCAACGAAACTGACCGGAGCCTGAACGCTAAACATAATAACCGGAGTATGGATACCCAACGAAATTGACCGGAGCCTGAAGGCTCAACGTAATAACCGGAATCTGGATACACAACGAAACTGACCGGAGCCTGAACGCTCAACGTAATAACCGGTGTCTGGATACACAACGAAATTGACCGGAGCCTGATCGCTCAGCGTAATAACCAGAGTCTGGATACACAACGAAACTGACCGGAGCCTGATCCCTCAAAGTAATAACCGGATTCTAGATACCCAACAAAACTGACCAGAGCCTGAACGCTCAATGTAAAAACCGGAGTCTAGATACCCAACGAAACTGACAGGAGCCTGAACGCTCAATATAATAACGAGAGTCTGGATAAACAACGAAACTGACCGGAGCCTGAACGCTCAACGTAATAACCGGAGTCTGGATACCCAACGAAACTGAACGGAGCCTGAACGCTCAACGTAATAACCGGAGTCTAGATACTCAATGAAACTGACCGGACCCCGAACGCACAACGTAATAACTGGAGTGTGGATGCTCAACAAAAATGACTGGAGCCTGAACGCTCAACGTAATAACCGGAGTCTGGATACCCAACGAAACTGACCGGAGCCTGAATGCTCAAGATAATAACCGAAGTCTGGATACCCAATGAAACTGACCGGAGCCTGAATGCTCAACGTAATAACCGGAGTCAGGATACCAAACGAAATTGACCAGAAAAGCCAGAGATGACTCTCTCCTCGTTCAAGGAAGCTCCCGCCGCTGTCCAAGCCGGACCTACCCCAGGCTGGGGGCGAATTTTGGAGATACCCAACAAGCAAGATAAGTTTGGGTTGGGATATTCTCCTGGAGCTGAAGCTTCTTCTTCTTCTAGCAGTGCGTCTCGAGGTAAAGGGTTGATCCAGTTTACCAGTGGCGGGATGATTTTCGAAAGCATCAACGCGATGTCTGAAGACAGCGGAGATAGCGACTGTGACCTCAACTCTTGGATCCAGCCAAGCAAGCCAGGCGAGGGCCTCAACAATTGGTCCGTCAAGGATATCATCCAGATGACAAGCGAAGAGTAATGACTTACATTTTCCAATCATTGTACAACCCTATGTCCTACCCGGGGCATAGTGGTTTTATTGTCAGGGCCTTGTTGGATTATGTACATGCATTTTGTTAATAAATCAAAGGCGTTTTCTTCGTATTCAAATATTGTGATCTCTGTTATTCCTGTTTTATATTTGTTTTGAAAAACAATAAAATGGCAATGGGGTTTGTGCTAACCTGCACATCCTTGTTTAAACTTAACCCTTGTTATTGCAGGATCCACATAACAGATGACATCGACTCTGGACCTTCTACGACTCACTTCGACTTCGATTGCCCGATCTATCAAGCCGAAGAAGAGATTGATGAAGACGAAGACCTTCCTGAAGAGTTGGCCCGCTTGTTGAAACAAGCGGAGAAAGTTATTCTGCCTCATGAGGAGGAGATCGAGATCGTGAATCTGGGTTCTGAAGAACTCGTCAGAAACGTCAGAATAGGGGCCGCATTGCAGAATGATGTCAAGCAGAGATTAGTCGAGATGCTGAGAGAGTATAGTGACGTCTTTGCTTGGTCATACGAAGATATGCCCGGACTTGACACTGACATCGTGGTCCACCACTTGCCGCTGCGAGAAGATTGCCCTCCCGTTAAGCAGAAGCTTAGGAGGACGAGACCAGATATGGCCGTTAAGATCAAAGAAGAAGTGCAGAAACAGCTTGATGCTGGCTTCTTAGCGGTCACTACTTACCCTCCGTGGGTCGCCAACATAGTGCATGTACCGAAGAAGTACAGTAAGGTACGCATGTGCGTCAATTATCGGGATTTGAATAGGGCGAGCCCTAAAGATGATTTCACGCTGCCTCATATCGATGTGTTGGTCGACAGCACAGCCCAGTTCTCCGTGTTTTCGTTCATGGATGGCTTCTCCGGTTACAACCAGATCAAGATGGCGCCGAAGGACATGGAGAAAACGACGTTTATCACTCCTTGGGGAACATTTTGCTACAAGGTAATGCCTTTCGGTCTGAAGAACGCAGGGGCCACTTACCAACGAGCAATGGTAACTTTGTTTCATGACATGATTCATCACGAGATTGAAGTCTATGTTGATGACATGATTGCGAAGTCCCAAACGGAGGAGGGACATCTGGTCAATTTGCTGAAGCTTTTTGAGAGGCTTAGGAAGTTCAGGTTGAGGCTGAATCCTAACAAATGTACTTTCGGAGTAAGGTCCGGAAAGTTACTGGGGTTTATTGTGAGCGAAAGAGGCATCAAGGTTGATCCTGCGAAAATAAAAGCCATACAAGAAATGCCAGTGCCAAAAACAGAAAAAGAAGTTCGTGGTTTCTTGGGAAGAATAAACTACATTGCAAGGTTTATCTCTCAGCTCACGGCCACGTGTGAACCGATGTTCAAGCTTTTAAAGAAAGATCAGGCGATTATCTGGAACGAGGATTGCCAGAAGGCATTCGACAAGATAAAACAGTATCTTCAGGAACCTCCAATCTTGATACCCCCAGTGGCTGGACGGCCACTAATCATGTACTTGACAGTTCTTGAGAATAGTATGGGGTGTGTTCTCGGTTAGCACGACGAGACGGGCAGAAAGGAGCATGCCATTTACTACTTGAGTAAAAAGTTCACTGACTATGAATCTCGATACTCGATGCTGGAGAAGACGTGTTGCGCACTAGCCTGGGCTGCCAAACGTTTATGACAGTACATGCTCAATCACACCACCATGCTAATTTCGAAGATGGATCCAATCAAGTACGTCTTCGAGAAGCAGGCTCTTTCGGGCAAGATTGCCAGATGGCAAATGGTGTTGACGGAATATGACATTCAGTATATTTCCCAGAAGGCCATCAAGGGAAGCGTATTGTCTGATTACCTTGCCGAACAGCCGATCGAGGATTACCAGCCGATGAAATTTGAATTCCCTGATGAGGATATCATGTTTCTCAAAGCGAATGATTGCGATGAACCGTTGCCCGACGAGGGGCCAGATAGGAAATCCCAGTGGAAATTGATATTCGATGGGGTGGTTAATTCTTACGGAAGTGGTATCGGGGCGATCATCACGACTC